>JAUPFV010000004.1:118792371-119385630 GCA_036936605.1 Limnanthes douglasii subsp. nivea | reverse complement strand
AAATTTCTTCTTTTGGGGAGGTAGTGGGTTCATGTTGGATATTGTTTTAGCATCAAGTTGTTGTTTATTATCTTCAGTTGATTTTCTTTTGTTATTGCTAACTTGTTACAGTTTGTATCTTTGTGCCCTAAATATATATTTAAAGAAATGTGATGGCATATCACCTTATGACCTATCATGAGAAGGATTTTATGTCCTCAAATCAATCCATATCATTTGAAGAAGTGGCTTCGACATGTTTAATTCGAACCAAACTTTACAACAATTAAAGCTTGATTTGTTTCTAGAGGGAACCCAAATTGATAAGGGTAAACCAATACCCTTAGCAATTTTTACCATTATCAATTTGGATTATAGTTTCCTGATTATATAAATATTTAGGAATGATGGGGAAAGATACCCACGTAGGTGTTAAGGCGGATTCAATTTCAGGGTTAAATCATGGGTACCCAACATTGCGTTTTCACAGTTTTTTTATATTATGTATATTGTTTAGCTCTATAAATATATGTCTATATTCATATACATAAATATTAATTAGGTCGGAGAACCAGAATGATTATAAGAAGATTTTAATATCATCTAATTTTGGCCAGTCGAAATAAAATTTTACGACTAATGTAAAAGCAGAATAAGAAAGCTTTGTTGTATTATCTAATTATAGCCTTAGCAATATCATCTAATTATAGAAATTCAATATTCTTTAATATGAATTTGCACATGCTGATTGAGGAATTTCTTTCTTTTCGATCTTGTGGCTTCAACGTATGTTCTTGTATTATTGACTGAGGTCTTAGGTTAATTTTTTAGATTTGATGGTGAATGAGATTCGAAAACCAGATTGCATCTAATGTCATGAACTCGAACAAAGCCTTGTTGAATATGCATGTTTTTGTGTGAGGTAACATATGATAATCATCATGTTGGAGATGATTTTCTTGAGCCATTATGATCTGAAGGTGATTTGAGGAGGAATTGCTTTGTCTTGAATTCTGATTTGCCCTCTGAAATTTGGATTTGCTGATCGAAGCTGGTGCAATAGTTCTGCATCTTTATTGGAATATTGATTTTTATTTGTTGGAATAACCTCAAGTTGAGGTTGTATCCGTGATTTTGTCATGATTTTTATCAGCGGAGGTTGCATCCGTGTGAGTTTGAATTTAAAAAAAAAGAGTTTTATGAGGTTCTTTCAAGAGAGAGCATGGATAGTGGGTTTTTGGAGAGTATTTCTCTACCATTCTTAATTATTTGAATCCTTTAACTTTAATTTTCTACTAGCTATACCATTACGTATAATGAAAATAGATTAGAAATAATAGAAAAAAATAGAAGTTTCTTCTTACCTACTAAATAAAAGTTCAACTCTTTTTAAATTGGTTATAACGTGTATTTGTTAAATAAGATTAATTTAGACCACATGTTAATGTTTAACATTTGAATTAAAAGTCATTACGTCTAAGTAAATTGATTTTTGATTAAAAATATTTTGTAAGTTTTTCGATTTAAATGTGTTGTACTATATAAGTATTTTTAAAAAAAAAATATTGAAATGATGACTAAATTGTCTTAGTAGATTATAAAGTATGGTAAGAAGGTTTGAAAAAAATTAAAGGATGGTTTACCAGTGATACAAGATTTTAAGAATTAGGATTTGATTCATAAAAAGAGAGGGGGAATATATTGAAATATACTAAATCTAAGATCAAACTTTATATTTAAAAATTAAAAAGATCTAAAATTGTTTGGATTAACTCTAACGAATATTACAAAGATATAATTAGAGATGATGAATGGGATGAGTCACAACAGAAATCCGTGGAATTATGCACATACCAATCAAGTTATAATTAAGCTACGGACAGACACACCTGTCGCACGAATAAATTTTATATTGTATTTAATAGAAAACAATATTATTTGATAATTAAAATTGTTATAAAAATTATAAATTATAAATTACAAATAATAGAAATCGCTATATAAATCACATATTATAATTCAAAAATAATAAAATAAGATTGTTATGCTTTTATAATTACAGTTTGATTATTATTACCGTTATATTTTGTTATATTTTGATATTTATTTATTTATTACGAGTGTTGTTATATTTTAATAAAGAAATTGTTATATGAAGTATATGCTATAATTTTAATATATAACAATTTATATAACAATCTTGTTATTATAATATAATTATTATTATTGTTTGATTATAAATATTAGGCTTTTTGTTATATCTTGGTATTATTTATTTGTAAAAGTTTATATAATAATTTGATAGATAAATTGTTATATAAATTATATATTATAATTTATAAGGAATAGAATAAGGTTCGTATAATTTTACTTTTAAATTGTTATATAAATTATATTATAATTTATTGTGGTTTGATTATAAGTAGTATATTTTTGTTATATTTTAATGTTATTTACTACCAATGTTGTTATTGTTTGAAAATTGTTATATAAGTTATATATTATACCTTATAAACAATACAATAAGGTTATTAATATTTCTATTATTAGACATCGATTATTATTGTGGTTTAATTATAAATATTACAAGTGTTTTTATGTTATATCTTGATATTTTTTATTACTATAAGTATTGTTATTGTTTGATCAATAAATTATTATATGAATTATATATTGTAATTTATAAACAATGAAATAAGATTATTATTATTTTTATTATTAGATTTTGATTATTATTGTGGTTTGATTATAAATATGACCTGTGTTTTTGTTATATCTTGATGTTATTTACTACTACAAGTGTTTTGTTTGATCAAGAAATTGTTATATAAATTATAAACAATAGAATAAGGTTTTTATTATTTCTATTATTAGACTTTGATTATTATTGTGGTTTGATTATAAATACTCATAGTGTTTTTGTTATATCTTGATGTTTTTTACTACTAAAAGTGTTATTATTGTTTGATAGTATATACTAATACAAGTGTTGTAATGAGATTGAAAGTTAGAGACTAGGTTTTATTTAATTTAGCCGTTTAAAGTTATGTTATAAATCACTATGCAAATTATCACAAATGGATTAAGCGCAGAACACAAATAAAAAAGAACATAGATAAATGACAGAAAAGAAAAGAATACAAGATTTAACGTGGCTCGACAATTGTCTACGTCCACGAGCGCCGTCAAAGAAAAATGTTTCACTATGATAGAAAATGGTTACGAATTTCAGATTGTGTCTTTGTGTAGTCCTACCAATCTATTTATATGAAATAAATAGACTAAGTAGATAAAGGTTCTAATGAGCTCATATACACAAGACTAACGATGACATTACCCATTATAGCTTCACTGTCAATGACACAAAACTGTACCGCCAAACAAGGAACGCTGTCAAGGCATTATTCGACTCATTCACAACAAATCTTTCCCTTGAATAGAATATCCTTTCGTCATTATCAACAAAGAAACTTCTCTTCTTCTGACTCCCCAAATGCCCCTAAGGTATTCACTTTATACTGCGAACACCAATCTAGTTTAGGCACTCTTTAAATTTTTGAATTGATACTACCTTGGTCATTATATCTGCTGGATTATCGTGTGTAGATATGTTTTTCACATCAAAAATTCCCTTTGATATTATATCACGAACAAAATGATACCTGACATATATATACTTTGTACGCTCGTGGTACATATGGTTCTCTGTGAGGTGGGATTTGAACGGTAACTCGTCCCTAGGCTATTAATTTTAGTGACAGATAGTCTTTGGACTTTCAAAAGTTCATTGGTAGTCCATGGACTATCCGGTTTGGTGATATATAGTTCATCGACTTTCAAAAGTCTGTTGGTAGTCCCTCGAATATCCAATTTAGATAAAGTTAGTTCCATACACATGTTTATTTAGAGGACTAACTTTATCAAAATTTGAAATTCAAATGACTAACTTTATGAAAAATAAATAGTTAAAGGACTATTTGTCACAAAAATTGATAGTCAAGACACGCGGAGGACTAACTTTATCCAAACTGGATAGTCTAGAGACTACCAGCAGACTTTTGAAAGTCCACAGGCTATCTGTCACCAAAATTGATAGTCCATGAACGAGTTACTGTTCATACACCTATAAGGTGTATAGCGCTTTGACTGTCACAAAACACTTTTGTAGTAGTCATATCCAAGGCCAAATCTATATTCAAACGTTTCATTACATTTGATTTTCAATTTCTTTCTTTTGATTTTTTTTATGCAAAAACAGATACTATCAATATAGGTCTAATATTATTAGTATTATTAATTAAATTAAAAAAAATATTAAGATATACCAAGACCATATATTAATTATTAATAACCTAAAAAATACAAAATATTTGCTAATTATCATTATATTGTAACAAATATCATTCTATATTTAATAATTAAATTTTATTTTTCAATTTCTCTTAATAATATCATTATTAATTTAATTAAAAAACTATTTAATTTTATATATCAAAACTATATATTAATTATTAATAGATTACAAAGTATTTGATAATCCTCTCTTAGATATTATATGTTTTGAAAATAGTATATTTATATTTAGATATTAAATTTGATATTTTCTATAAAAGAAAATCATAGTTTTGATGGGCACGCGGGTTTAGAGTTCGGAAAATATATTACCACCCACCAGATACGGGTTAGAGTATAACATGGATTATGAGTTTTAGCTATACATGCACTAAAGCATGATAAAAGAGCATGTGCGAAAAAAAAAAAAGGTTAAAAGTTCAATAAAAAAATACCAATAGTTCTAAAACTAAAAGTTAAAACAAACAAATCTGATTCGATAATGGCTTAAATAGAAACCTATATTGGTAGCAGAAGAAAATCTAGAAAGCAATTAAGAGAAGACTAAACACACGAAAACAATCGATTTGATGCGACACTAAAATCATAATAGTTCCGAAACTCTATCTAATCCAACCAAACCAAAGGAAAAACGAAGCCAAAAAAAATTAAGACTAAAAAAGGTTAAAATAGAATGATAGTTCAATATTCAACAAGTTTATATTTCTCCAAGTAAGAAATTACCATTCATCTATCTTGATTGATTCAATGTGAGCAATCTTGGAATATTCGGTGGTGTCCTCCTGGCTTTCGAGTTTTTTGGCTAAAATAGGACACATATGTATTTTAAGTTGTTTAAGGTTGGTGAGACGCCTCATTGATTCAGGCAGAGACCCAAGAATTTCACAGTTACTAATATACAGCTTCACAAGAGAAGAGAGGTCTCCCATTGATTCAGGCAGAGACCCAAGAATTTCACAGTGACTAATAACCAGCTTGACAAGAGAAGAGAGGTTTCCCAACCATTCTGGTAAAATTTCTAATTTATCAAAAGATTTTATCGAAAATTTCTTCAGATGAGTAAAGTGTTGGAGATTTGGGATAGACCGGAGTCCATACCACCCAATTAAGCTTAAGAATCATATGAATTTTTAAGGACTATGGGAGTTCTGATAAGGTTATATGCCATCTCATCGTCTTCAAAAAGATATTCTCCCAAAATTCAATCAGTAAAAGATACATAAGTACAAGGGTATGGCGTCTATGAGCATCAAACAGAGCTGAATGAATATTTACACGATTATACTCGATATTTTGTTAGGGTAAAAAATATTTGAAAGATTACCACAATTCGATCACATTGGCTCTGTATCTTCATGACTTTAGTATGTGATCTTTACAGTAACCTGACTTTGATTTCCATGTTACATTATCATCTTCCAAGCCATTAATCTCCATCACCCTAGACTTACATTCTATAACCTTATATTTGAAATGGCGCATCTCAGCCCTCCAAATTTCCTCCGTCAATTTCCTTTACTCACGATTTTCAGTGCAACTATAAAGGCCGAAGAGATAATAAAAAATTAACTTCATATAACATCCGTTTGTAAACCAAACTCCCATATAATACATTTGTGGTATATTTAAAATATTTTGTAAACTTTTGCAAGCTTGATTCAATGATGAAACTCTAAAACTTGCGCAATACCATTTATGTACTTTTAGAAATATTCTGAAAAATTGATATAACAAGAAAAATTAAATTAAAAAAAACAATAATTTATTAAAAAGGAACTCATGCACTATTAAATACAGTGCAAGCAAAATATTACCCTCACTAAATTCTAAATTTCAAACCGCCATATTAATTGCACTTGAAACACAGTCATAGTGTTACAATAACTTAAGAAAAACAATTTACATGTTGAGATTTGTTATTATTTTATCTTTGACACATGAGTGTAATTGTTTTTGAAAGTAATTTTATTTTCATCTAAATTATAGAAATTTTGGACTCTATTTCAAAGCTATTATCGTTTCCGCACATGGTACTAGAAGCTTACTCTACTTTAACATCAATATGATTTTTTTTATTTAATTTATCTCAAGCGGAGTTCATTGTTTAAAATGAACATCATAAATGGATAAATATATTATTTTAAATACAATGTAATTATAATGCATAAAATTTTATGTGGCTTCATTTTTAAAGAGGCCTATAAATTAGATCGATAAAAAGTAAACTAATAACCTCCTATGACTGGATGTCGTCATTGTTGAATGCTTGAAAATAAAAAATAATGGAGGTTGGATAAAAAAAAAATATCACACAAATTTTCAACCCATACTAAACAAAAAAAGCATAGTTTAAAAATATCACTTCATATTGGAACATTTTTTGTTTACTAATGAGAATAAACCTATTTAGTTCAAAATTTTAAACGAAAATAAATAGATACTTACATTTTTAAATATTTTATTTTAAGAGGGAGCATCTATGTTTCATTTGTGGGTTATTAAATTTGGTACTAGCTATAATATTAAATATAATAAAAATAGATTTTTTTTATCAAAGGAGAGAATTATATCGATTGAGAAAAAATTAAAAGGAACTTCCGGACTTAAAAAGAAAAATACAATCGTAAAGGGACTAAAAACTAAAAAGACTCGAAGAGCAAAAATAGGCACCAAGTATGAGAGGGGTAAAACAAGGATTTAAAAATTCTAAAGTCTTTGAGAAAATAGGAGAAGGCTTCATCCAATACTTCTGGTTCACGAACGTTATTGATGGAGGAAAAGCGACTGATTAATCTATCTATGGTCGATTAACGAAGAAGGAAAGCTGAAACAATGATACATAGGGTTATTTTGTAAAAATTTGAGACGATAAGTTCTCCACATGAGAATTAGAGAGCACATGAGGTAAAGAGAGCAGAGATTTAGAGAGCGCTAAGGTAACCTAATCCCTCTTTTTCAAGATGAATAATGGCTTTGAGAGTAGAAGGAGCTATAAAGTTTTTGTAATCAATTTTCATTTTACAACGAAGAGTCCACCTAGCAAGCCAATCGGCTGATAGGTTTTGCTCTCTAAACATATGTTTCACAGTCATGGTCGAAAAGATTAAACTTCTAATATTAGTTAAGATAGAGTTAAGAGAGAGAGAGAGAGGATACTTCCCTGAATTTAATATGTTTATTAGGATTTCGGAAACAGATTCAATGTCAACCTTAGAAAGATTGTTGATTTTACAAATAAGGAGTCTGTCATGCAGAGCTTTAGCTAACATTACCAAAACTATGAACAATGTTTCCAGCACTATCCCTCATAATAATGCCACCACTAGACTTGTCTGAAGCCAAGCAACAAGCATCAGAGTTTAACTTAAATCTACCAGTTTGAGCAGGAGTCCAGTAGAGAAGGAACGAGATTTGAGGCTTCCTCATATGGTTAAAGTAGTTCAGATATACAGCAGCATCTTCAACCTTGGTCCAGTGTTTGCTCTTTAAAAGATTAGAATGATCAATGGCAGCTAGGATTCGCTTAATATAGTTGATTGCATAATTGGAAGAGGGAGAAACATCTTTGTGCTTGGCTCTGTTCCTATTGTTCTAGATAACCCAGGTAAGATGGTGGTAATGTGTATCTTTGAGGTAGATTTCCAAAACCAATACCTAATGATATGAGTAGTACTCATGTGCCTACTGATGTTGATCTTTAGAATTTCTGCAAAATGACTCCAAAATTTCCACGTATAATCACAAGATACAAAAAGATGATTTGGAGTTTCATAGTTTAGGAAGAATTGGAATTTGATCATATGTCTAGCTTGTAGAAGATAGTCTATAGAGAATTTGTTAGTTAAGATTCTCCAAAGAATGAATGAAAATTTTATGGGAGTATTGTTATTCCATACTTTTTCAAACAAGGAGGATTTATTGAAATTGGTTCTGATTTGCTGATAAGTGTCTTTCGTACTAAGTATGCCATCTTTTGAAGCCTTTCATTGAATGATATCTTCAACGGAAAAGATTAGCACTAAGGATTTTATTAGTGACATAGGAAATGTACTATATTTATTTAGATCCCAATGGTTAATATCCCAGAGTATTTTCACTTGATCTTTGAAAAATGAATTTTGTCCATTTTAGAGTCAAGTTTAATTAGAGGAGATGAATCAAACCATGTGTCCAACCAAAAATCTATAGATCAATTGCCCAACTTCCAAACAATTAATCTTTCAGTCATGTCTTTGACACTTGCAATTATTTTCCAAGTCTGAAAGCCAAGCTTGGTGAAGTTAATTTGCAAAGGATGTGTATCTTTAGAGTATATGTTGTGCATATATTTAACCCATAAGAAGTTTTTTTCCCTGAACCTATACCACGTCTTACAAGAATAAGTGGTTTGCATATCCCTTAAAAATTTAAGTTAAGACCACCTTTACTAAAAGTCTTATTGGTTATTTCCCAGCTAGACTAGTGAATGTTACTGAACTCAAGAGAGAAACTCTAAAGAAACTTACTCAGCATTGTTTAAAATCTTGCATATAGTAGATTTCGGAATTCAGCAACTTTGAGACGAGTACAAAAGAATAGAGAGCAATACAGAGTTTATTAAGGTAATTCTGCCACCAAATGAGAGATGTTTACCTTCCCAGTCCATTATTTTGCCTATGATTTTGTCAAGCAGAAGGATGTAGTTACTAGTTTTGTATTAGTATTTAAGGTGATGCCCAGATAGGTTGTGGGTAGGAAACTAGTACTGAACTGAGTTTGAATGGCTAGTGCATTGATCTTATCTTGAGTAATGTTGTTTGTTGTAATTAGCTTGGTTTTCTCCTTGTTGATGGATTGTCCAGATGTTGCTTGATAGTCTTGCAGGAACTTACTGATAATATTCATAGAACTCTTCTTACCATTAGAGGAGATAAGTAAGTCCTCAGCAAACGAAAGGCTAGAAATGATGATGTTGCTTCTAGTAAAGAATTTCAGATTGTTGTTAATCTTATAAAGATTAGATTAACCTCTGATCGGGGTTTCTACAACAAGAATAAATAGATTGGGGGACATGGGATTTCCTTGTCTGATTCATCTGTTAATCTTGAAGAAGCCTGTGATATTACCATTGATAATAATGGAAACAAAAACCTGATTGATTAGGCTACTAATAAGATTTAAGAAACTAGTAGAGAACCTAAAACAATTAAGAACATTATGGATAAAGTTGTGGGAAAGATTGTCGAATGCCTTTGACATGTCGAGCTTAATGACAATGTTACCAGCTTTTCTTTTTCTACTCATATCATTATTGATTTCCTTTGCATGAAGGATGATGTCTTGTATGAGTCTGCCTTTCACGAATCCTCTTTGAGTTTCTGAAATGAACTTATGAAGATAATTAGAAATTCTATTGTTTAAAATACTTGATATGATGTTGTTCGTGATAATGCAGAGGTTAATAGGGCGGAAATCTTTCAAATAAATTTCATTATTAGTCTTGGGAATGAGACAAATCCCAGTAGCCATAATACCTTTAGGAATTTGATGATCGTGAAGGAAGGAAGTCATAGCATTACAAAAATCAGATTTGATGATGCTCCAACAAGAAACATAAAAAACATTTGTTGAAGCCATCTAAGCCATCATTACTTGTGGTTTTAAGGTTCTTCATGATTGAAAAGACTTCATCTTCAGTCGGATCAACCAGTAAGCTTTTATTATCTACATCATCAATCAATTTAGGAATAGTTTTATAGATTATATCATATATATTAATCACAGTATCATGATAACTGGAAGAAGAAAGAATGTTTTGAAAATAACACTTTGCGAATTTGTTAATGAGAATTTCTTCAGTAATCCAACTGACATTTCTTTGATACTAGAGTTCTTCCCTTTCTCCTTTTTTTCTTAACAAAGTTTTGGTAAACTTTGGTGTTATGATCACCATCTTTCATCCAACCTGCGTGATATTTAGAAACCAATAGTTCTCTCCCACTATAAGGGCAAGCAAATGATCAGCAGTAGCCTTGGCATACTTGATTTTGTTCTTGTTATTGTTAGTAGTCATTAAGTTCTCTTAACAAACTTTAACCATTTCTTCAGTATACAAAAATTTGTCAAAAATATTGTCAAAAATGTTCTTGTTCTAGATTTTAAACATACATTTGAATCTTTTTAGCTTATTCTAAAACTTAAAAATAGGTTGAACTCCCATAGGAATTCTCCAGTTAGCATCCACCAAATCTATGAAGTCTTTGTCTTGAGTCCACATATTAAGAAATTTGAAGTTGTTGTGGCTCATGAGTCTGTCTTTAGTGATTTTGATGTTTAAATAAGAATGATCAGAACATGTACGCGCCATATGATTCATTATAGTATCATTGAATTGATCAGACCATGCTTGATTAATCAAAGCCCTGTCAATCCTTTTCCATTTACATTTTTTTGTCCAAGAAAGTTTAGACCCTGCAAATGCAGAATCTTCAAGAAAACAATCACAAATCATATTGTTAAAAACCTCAGAACTTTGATTATAGAAAGTGGAACAACCTTGTTGTTCAGTGGGAGAACACATATTATTAAAGTCTCCCACAAAAAACCAGGCTTTAACATTTCTATCAATAGTTCTAAGTTTATTCCAAAGATGAGTTCTGTTAATTCTCTGACACTTTGCATATACAGCAGTAATAGAGAATGATTCATTAAGAAGAATTTAATTCACATATAGGTGAATACATTGACTGTGATTAATCATATCATTTATCTTCATATCATCACTCTAAAAAATCCATATTTAATAGAAATATTGGCACTAAAATTATTAAGTTTAAGTTTAGAAGCTATAAACTTTTGCTGATCATTAGCAATAAGGGGTTCTTGGATGATTGTGGGGTTGATTCTATCATTGGTCACTATTGATTTAAGCCTTATTAAAGAGGTTTTGTTCCCTAAACCACAAATGTTCCAATTAAAAACTTTGATCATTTGGGAATCGTATGGGTAGCCCTTTTTGGCTTTGAGAAATTCAAATATTTTATCACAAGGTTGTTTCATTTCTTCATGATTCTAGCATCTGTTAACTTTGTGTTAAGAAGATTTTGGAAACTGGATTCTATAGTTTTACTTTTGTATATCAGGATTTGGGGCAAGCTTCCTATGTTGTCTTTATTAAGGGTTTGGTTTCCAGATGAAGTGTCAGCTTCCATGACAGGAGATAAGAAATAATCCTCATCAATAGATTTTATAGCATCCATAATATCATCTTCTTTGCTTTCTATGTCTTTTCTATTATCTTCAAGAGGAATAAGACCAGCATTGTTTTTTCTTTGTCTGTCTGTAGTTTGGTCATCCATCTTATTGAAGTTTCTTATTGGCTTGTTATAATTAGACTTCTTGACCATAATAGATTTCAGTTTGGTGGTTTTGGATTTTGTGGCTAAATCTTTATCTTTATTTACCGAGATGATATGGTTTTCCGTCGTCCGTTGATATGTTGTTGTTGACTTTCTTGCACTGAACATCTTCATGACCAATATGTTTGCAGATCTGACAGTAGTGGGGAAGATTTTTATAACTAAGATAAAACCAATGACCATTATTATCACCGAATCCAATCCAAATGTGTCTTTGTATGTCTCTGGTAAGATGAAGCTCCACCCAAACAAAACATGCATTGAATAATGCTCTGTTTTTGTTTGGTACAAATTCTTTGTGTTCCTTAGGAGATTTGAAAAGAGTTGCATAAAATTTTGCAGAAATTTTGTCACTCTGTTTCATAGCCGGGGTGCAATTCTGGAAAATCAGCATATGATAGTTTTTTTGTTTCTTGATATGGTGTCTCCTTAAGCAAGAAGACAGAGAGAAGATAGGATAATAGACCAAACTAAAAACCTGAAAAAGATATAAACACTTGAAATAGATTGAATATAAGAAGAAGGAAAAAAAAGGCAAATACTAGAGAAGATTCAGAGAGAAGAGACCAAATTGATAGGTTCAATCCAGAAGATTAACATCTTGTTGAGTGGTAACTAAAAGATGCAATGAAAACAGTAGATTGAAAACCTTTCTTGATGATCAAGAGAGGCTTTCTTTAGAGAGAAGTCTCCCTACTTCCAACCTTCATTTTGATTGTGTAATAAAAATAGATTAAAACCAATAAAAACGAACGAATAAAAGTTTTTTTGGTACATACATAATAAATATTCATTCTCTTACAATTGTCTCTAACGTCTATATATTAAATAAGATCAACTTAAAACACGTGTTAACGTTTTCAATTTTAATTAAAACTTATTATACATGAATAAATCGTTCAAAATTTTCTGAGACGACATCTTAGTCGATTACAAAAATATACAATGGAGGTTTAAAAAAATTTAAAACCATCATTTATTATACAAGATTGCAAAAATTATAATCAATTATAATTTTTTTATTCATAAAAAAGTAGATTACTCTAGACTAACTTTTTTTTAGTGGATTATGGTATATGATCTAACATCAAATTTTGTTTCTAATAGTGGATTCACATAAAAACAATTTTAAAATGATTTAGGTTAATTCTAAAAAAAATTAAATTCTTGTACTGCTTCCGTGTAAAAAGTGGTTTTTAAAAAGGTATATAATTCTACCCGAATGAACAAAGTTTGTAAAAGTATGATAAGTTGGTTTAAAAAATGCAATGACAATTTAAATTTTAGTTTTAAAACGTATAAAAAATACAATAAAAATTAGAGTGCTTCGAGTTGTAAATAATATCGGCATAAAATATATTATTCACACCATATAAAAAGAATTTCTGTAATTATACGTTTAGAAAAAGAATACATAAATGTTCAAATAGATCAACGACATTGCTGTTTGGTGCAGGTTCGTGTTTTTTTGTTTGAAATTTTCATAGTCATTCGCTCATAATATGAAATAAAAAGTTTAGAACTAAAATAATGGTATAAAGAAAAAAATATATAAATATAGCCTCTTTGGTTTTGACATTAAACTTTAGGTTTTTTATTTTTATCAAGAAATTTAATTTTTATTGATGTTAAGGAAATTTACATGATGTTCATGAATTATGTTTTACATTTGTAGCTACAATCTATAGCTATTACATTCATGAGTTTTGCCTTATTTGAATTAATGGCTTTTCCTTCTTGTTTCCTGGTATCTTTGTGCTATCTTCTTGTTCAGTAGCTTCCTCTCTCTTTATGCTTCCTCTAGTGCTTTCTTCCTTCATTAATTTCCTGCAAAACAGAGAAAAGTGTGGTCAAGTTTTTCAACTTGTCAAGCTGTTAGTCTTCTTCAAAGAAATCTAAAATATCTCATGTTTAAAGATTCTAACAATATGATGGCAGATAATTCATGCAATGTATGATTTGAATCAGTTGTGAAGTCAAATTGAATCTTAAGTGCACGTTTGGAAATCCGGTCAGCAGCTGAATTTTGTTCTCTATATATATATATGTTTGAGTGTCGTTTGCGGTTTAATCAAGTTTCTACAATATTGGAGAATTTGCTCTAAATGCCAAGGGTACTTTCCTATAGCAAGCATGTTAAATAAACTTAGGCAGTCTATCTCTATATCTACTAAAGTTAAATTCTGATTATTACAGTACATCAAGTCATTAAGAAGTGCTAAAATTTCAGCAGTTAAGGGAGAGCGTTTTCCAATTACATCACCTTTAGTAGTTAAAAGTGTTCCAAGATTGTTCCTTATAATGAAGGCATAGCTTGATTCACCATTGTGCAAGGAGGATCCATCACAATTCATTTTGATTCTATTATGTAGAGGCAGAGTCCAAGTGATGTATATGAAAGGCTTAGATGACTTAATGTGGTTAAAGCATCTTAATTCCTTAACTAAATGTATGTCTTTTAACCAGTGTTTTCTAGTTAGATGTGATGGTGAATCTAAGGATGAAAGTATGAATAAGATATGATTAACAATCTTCTTAAATGATATGGTTAAATTTTTATGTTTATAGCTATTTCTAGCATACCATATAGACCATATAATCAAAGAAAGCAGAATAGTAAGTATATGTGTTCTTTTAGATGTAGATAAAAACCAAAGATTAATAATGTGATTCACACTCATGTGTCTACCTATCTCTACGTTAAATTTAGCAGAAAAGAAAGACCATACAGACCAAACAGTTTCACAGGATACAAAAACATGATTTAGTGTTTCTAAATTCTGGCAATTAGTGCATTTAGATGCTAATTGAAAACCTTTATGTTGTAGTTTTGTGTCTACACTTAATAGATTGTTCAGTACCCTCCAAAGAGTGAAAGAACATTTCTTTGGAGAAGTATTGTTCAAGATTTTATCTTTTATTATTGATGTTGTGTGTTTCTGTCTAACTTCATTAACAGTATTTTTTAGGTTGAATGTACCATCAGATGAAAGTTTCCAAATGATGGAATCATCTATGCTTATATTAAACTTTACTTTGATGATTTCATTGACATATTTAGAAGGTAACTTACTTTGAAGCTTGGCTATGTTCCAATTATTGTTAATCCAGTATTCATTTATCTTTGCTTGTGTGTAATGGTGAGAATTAATTGTTGTTAAAGTGATTAAGGGTTTAGAGCTATGCCATTGATCTAACCAGAAGTCTGAGTTACCATTGCCTAATTTCCATCTTATGTGTTTTTCTGCTTCTTCTTTGATTTCATGCATTCTTTTCCATATCTTAGAATCTGTCATTCTTAATATAGATTGTAATTAATTAGTGTTGTTACATTATTTTGAATGCATCATGTTAGACCAGAGTTTTATTGTTCCTAAAGTTGAACTATAACTTGAATAAAAAGGCAGTTTGTATATCCTTAATGTTTCTAATGTTTAAGCCATTTTCATTATATGGTTTACACAGATTTTTCCAATTAGACCAGATTATATGTTTGTTTCGTTAAATCCCCAAAGAAACGTATTTAACAGTTTGTCAATTCTAGATATTGTTTTCATAGGTAGTTTGATGGACTGAAGGTAATATATAGGGTAGGACATTAGAACAGAGTTTATTAAAGTTATTTTACCTCCAAATGATATGTTTTTAGAGTTCCAGTCTGAAATTTTGTTCCTTGTTTTGTCTATTAGATTTTCAAAATTAACAGAATGATTATTTGAATGTATTCGAATCCCTAGATAAGTAAATGGAAGGTTTACTTGCTTAAAACCTAGGACTCTTTCTAAAGATGTTATTCTTGTTTTATTCATGTTTGAAGATACAATAAATGTTGTCTTTTGTCTGTTTATTTGTTGACCAGAGAGAGATTGATATGTGTCTAAAAATTTAGATAGCTTCTTTATGCTTGTTAAGGATCCATTTAGAAATAAAATGATGTCATCTGCATAAGCTAAACAACTTATTTTCATAGAGCTTTTCATGTTATAAGACATAGATCTGTGTTGATTCATTAGATTGTTTATTCCTCTAATTAAAAACTCTTCAGCTATGATGAAAAGGCAGGGAGATAAAGGTTCTCCCTGCCTTAAACCATTGACTGATTTAAAAAAACCAGTTGATTTACCATTAGTTATTATAGAATATGTAATGTTTTCTATGCTTTTCTTAATCAGTTTGATTACTTGTTCCTTAAATCCAAAGGCTGTCATTACTTCATACATAAATTTGAATTCTAAGTTATCAAATGCTTTTGACATATCTAGGTTTATTATTAGGAAATCTCCTCTGGTTTTCCTATTAAGATCTTTGACTAACTCTTGTGTTATTAGAATATTCTCTTGAATGGTTCTGTTTTCTATGTATGCACCTTGTTCTTTAGATATGATTAAAGGCAGTAAATTAGCTAATCTATTGTTTATGATTTTTGAAATGATTATATTGAGAACATAATATAAACTTATGGTCTAAAATGCATCCATGTTTTAGGAGATTTAATGTTAGGTATTAAGCATATTAATGTTGCAAATAGGCCTTTTGGTAATATTATGTCTGAAAACTAGTCTATAACAGCTTTTAGTAGGTCATCTTTTATAATTATCCAACAAGAAAAGTAGAATCTGGAGTTGAATCCATCAACTCCAGAAGCACTGTTAAAATTTAAACTTTTTATAACAATGTAGAGTTCTCCTAAAGTAGGCAATATCAAGATACTATTATTATTTCCAGCAGATAGGATTCTAGGAATGGTATTCTTTATTGTAGAAAGGTCTTTTTGAATATCAGTTTTGTTAAGCAGATTAGAGAAGTGCTCTACAGCAGATAAATCAATAAGATCATCATCTTCAATCCAAGTACTTTTATCCTGAATTCCCTTGATTATGTTTTTAGATCTTTTTTTCTTTACATAATTATGAAAGGTTGCTGAATTATTATCACCATCTTTTAACCAATTTGTATAACTCTTTTGTTTCCAATATATTTTTTCTCTTTCAAGCAATGGTGTGTATGTGATATTTAGATTAGCTAGTTTAGATTGATTTTCAGAACAGTCATTTTCTTCTAACTTTGATTCAGCAGTTTTGATTTCTTCTTCCACTTTGTTTAAGCAGTAAAAAATGTTTCCATATGTTTCCCTATTCCAAGATTTTAAATGTTTCTTAAGCCTTTTTAATTTGGACCAAAAAATGAATATGTTAGAAGAATCATGCATCTGTTTAGACCAATTATCTTTTACAGTTTTAAGAAAGTCTTCATGTTTTAACCACATATTTTGAAATATGAATGAGTGTTTTTGCTATGTAGAGTTAATTGATACTGATATTAACAAGGGTGAATGGTCAGAACAAGTTCTGGCCAAGTGATACACCCTTGTTATATTAAAACTTTCTCTCCATTTATCATTATGCAGTGTTCTATCTAATCTTTTCCATTGATGCTTGTTTGTCCATGTAAAGTTTGATCCAATATACCCAGGGTCTTCTAACTTACAGTCTAAAATCATGTGATTAAATTAATCCATTCCTTTTGAGCAAAGTCTAGAGCAGGCCATTTGTTCACTTGTGTTGGAGATTGTATTAAAATCTCCAATAACAAGCCAGGGTAGATTAGTTACAGATATGTTTCTTAATTGGTCCCATATTAAAATATTTAATATTAAAATACGTATAGTTCGTACATATTAAAATTTTATGTAAAATTTATGGAAGAAAATAAAATTTCCGTATTAATTTACTTATGTATCAGAATAAAAAATATTTGATTATTTGATAATCATGAGTTAGATATCATATATTTTGAAAATAGCATTTCTATATATAAATATTAAATTTAATATCTCTTATTAAAAAAATCAATGTTTCAATGGATTTCGAACCCGACCGATTTAAATATATGAGAAAATTTTACCACCGAACGAATACCAATTTAGATTATAACACAATCTAGATGGATTATGAATTTAACTATACCCACAACATTGTTATCCTTAATTTTTAGTGTTTTAACGGAATGTGCGAAGAAAAAGGTTAAAAAAGAAAAACCAGTCAAAGGTTTGTTTGGTTGGTTGGGGAAGCATTTTCTCTCTTTAACTAGGAATTTACTTTTATAACCCTATAGTATTTGGGTCCCAATGGTTCTAAAACTGAAAGTTAAAACAAACAAATCTAATTCGATAATGGCTTAAATAGAAACTTATATTTTTTTTTATTTTTTTAATCAAAAGGAACTATTATTAACAAATTGGAGAATTTACAAACTTTAAGGATCTAGGGTTAATTAACCCAAAAATTCAATACAAATTTTGGTGCCAAAATTCTCGCGCCAAAATGAAATATAAATTTGGCAACTGCAGAGAGCCTCTCCCGCCAAAATGAATTTTGGAGCATTATCTTCCATCCTTGCCTAATTTTCTTCTCTTTCTACCGTATTCCAGCTTTTGAGCTCCTACTCAGACCTGCAAAAGGATAAATTCTAGCAGTACCTTTGCTCAATATTGAAGATAACCTAAACCTAAACTTTCTAGGAATGTAATTGCTAGTAGATTTGATAGAGCATTATGTTGATTGAAATGATGTTTTAGCTTGCACTTAAGGGCCCATTTGGCAAGCCAATTAGCTGCTTGATTCTGGACCCTTGAAATGTGCTTAAGGTTCATGTTTTTATCAAGAAATTTACGGCAGTAACTTACGTTTGGATCCTCTATATCAGGGATAGTGCTGCTAGTCAATTGATTGATTAGAACTAAGGAATCGGACTCAATATCTACGTTTGTCCAATTGTTTTTGAAGCAGACAGTAAGGCCCTGAAGCATGGCTATGGTTTCAGCTTGGAGAGGAGTGACCTTGTTAATCAAATTGTCATAAGCTTGAGTGATGTCGCTATTGTTGTTCCTGAAAAGTATACCAGTGGAAGCCTCTCCATTAAGAGCACAGGATGCATCTACACTCATCTTGATACGATATTGAACAGGAGGAAGCCATCTAAAGTACTGCGGCTTATTTTTCTTTTTAATAGAGCTACATCACATAAGCACACATGCATTTTGAGATTTTAACCAGTGATTGAGATTCCTAGTAACTTCAATGCCTTTGACAATACTAATTATGTTCTCAATAGCTCTATTAATGTTGATATGAATTCCCTTATGCTTTATTGAGTTTCTGGCTTTCCAAATTACCCAGCATATAGCTTAGGGAATTAGATGAGTAATATGGAATTTTGATTTCGAAAACCAGAACCAACATCTTAATAGGTGAGTTACAATCATAGATCTTTTGATTTTTATTTTAAAGATACATGCAAACCAGTTCCATATTTGCCAAGCAAATGAGCATCTAACAAACAAGTGATCCGTATCTTAACAGTTATCACAGAATATGCACTTAGATGCTATGCTAATATGCTTCTTCATCATAATAGAGTCTACTGCAATAAAGTTATGAATTAGTTTCCGGGTCATAAAAGAAAACTTCCTGGGGATTTTTGAGTTCCAAATCTTCATGTATATACTTGAGAAATTGTGTTTTGTTCTTGTATTCTCCCAGGGCTGCTTCAAATCGAACTGGCCATTCTTAGAGAGTTTCCAGTAGATTATATCTTCCTTATCAGTAATCTGAGTTTTGTTGATCATGTGAACTCTATCATAGCCAATATTATCCTGTATTTCATTTAAGAGCCAAGAATTGTTATTCTAAAAAAAGTTAACTTTTACATCAATGTACCAGTTGATGTTTTTTTTCAGTAGCTATGGCTGGAAGGCTGTGCCAGGAATCTTTCCAGAAGTCAATATTTCCTCTGCCAAGGATCCAGGTGATGTTCTTATCTGCTTGCTGTCTTACATTACATAACCTGCTCCATACTAAAGATCCTTTTATGTTAGTGTATAAGGGGTGATAATTTTTGCAATATATATCATTCATGACATTTGACCAAAGGCAGGCATTATCCCTTAACTTGTACCAAAGCTTCTAAGAGAAGGAGTTTTGAATGTCAACAAGTTTTCTGACATTTAAACCTCCTTCTCCAAAAGGCTTACAAATGTAAGACCAAGAGGACCAATGAATGGTTTTTTTGACTTTGATTGGTTCTCCAAAGAAATTTGTTAAAAGTATTTTCAATCTTACAGATGATAGTTCTAGGGCTTTCACAGCATTGAATCCAATGATAGGTAATAGGGAGAAGAACATTGGTAATGAGAGATAACCTGCCACCATAAGAGAGCAACTTACTGTCCGAGTCTGTGATTCTGTCATTGATTTTGTTCAGAATGGGGCTGAAAATTCTGGCTTTGTTGTTGTTAGAGACAGTAACACCCAAGTGAGATAGGGGGAGAAAGTCCACCTCAAATCCAGTTTGCAGCTTGAGGCTTTGCACTTTAGAAGAGTTGAACTTTGAAGAAACAATAAGCTTAGTTTTGCTCTTGTTTATAGCCTGACCTGAAGTTTGCTGATATATATCTAGATAGTTACTAAGAATATCAATAGAATTAGGGATGATATTTGTGAAAATTAAAATATCATCAGCAAACATGATACAAGTCAATATGTATGAATTTCTAGATGTATAACACATTTTAGGGTGAGAGTTAAACAAGATGTTTAAAACTCTACGAAGGAACTCTTCACCAAGAATAAAAATGCTAGGGGATATATGATCCCCTTGCCTCAATCCCCTTTTCATTTTGAAATAGTCAATAGTTTCACCATTTATAAGCATTGAGACATGAACATCAGAAATCATTTTCTTAATAAGATCAACAAATTTAATACTAAAACCAAGAGAATGCAAAACTTTAAGAATAAATGGATGAGACATTCTGTCGAAAGCTTTCGACATGTCTAATTGAACCACAGTATTCCCCTTTTTGGGTTTCTTGTTAATATCAAAGAGAAGTTCCTTAACCAGTAAAACATTATCATGAATTAGTCTGCCTTTGACAAAAGCAGACTGAGAAGGGGATACAATCCTAGGAAGGATGCTAGACATATGGTTTATTAAGGCAGAAAAAATTCTATTGACAAAGGTATACAAACCTATAGGTCTGTAACTATTCCACCACGTAGGATTTTTAGTCTTAGGGATAAGACAAATGTCAGTTGCAAATAGACCAGTGGGAATAAAACTGCCTTGAATATATGCATTGAATGCATTACACAAGTCCCTTTTAATAGTAGACCAGCAATTCTTAAATAAATAAAGGTTAAAACCATCAATACCAGGAGAGCTGTCATTCTTCATACTACATATGATGTTCCAAACTTCTTCTTCAGTGACTCTATTGAGCAGCATATCATTGTCATCTTTAGATACTATAGAAGGGATGCAGTTAAAGTCATTGCTATCAAGCAGCATATTTTCATCTTCTTTGCATTTATAAGGATCAGATTGGAGGATATTCTTGAAGAATTCAACAACAGATTTCCCAATCTCCATTTTGTCAACAATCCAGGTTTCACCATCTCTAATACTTTTTATTTCATTTTTCCTTCTTTTCTTAGCAATGTAGTTATAGAATAGCTTGGAGTTTCCATCACCTTCTTGAAGCCAACTATTGAAGCATTTCTGTCTCAAGTAAGAATCTTCATTCCTGAGAGCCTTTAAATACATACTATTAGCCATAGCTAAGTTAGCAACAGATTGAAGATTATTATTAGTATAATGAAGCATCTCCATAGTCTTGACTTTGCATTCAGTGTCTTTGACACTATCAAACACATTACCAAACTTGTCTTTATTCCAAGTTTTGAGGCAGCTTTTGAGTCTTCTTAGCTTGTACCAGAAAGTATTGCTAGGATGACTATCAAGTAATTGGTTCCAGCCCTGCTCAACAACACTTAAAAAGAAAGCGTCATTGAACAGCCAGTTTAGGAACCTAAAATTCTTTTTTTTATTGATAGCATCATTAGTATTATGTAAATTTGAAGAGATAAGGAGAGGAGCATGGTCAGAACATGTTCTGACCATGTGAAAAACCTGTGTATCAGTGAATGTAGACATCCATTTATCATTGATTAAAGCCCGATCTAGCCTTCTCCACTTATTACTTCTAGACCAAGTAAACTTCGAACCACTATAGCCAGCATCATTCAGGTTGCAGCTTCTTATAGTATCATTAAAGTTATCCATACTGGCTTGACAAGAGGATATACAACCCAGTTGTTCATCATGAGCCGAAATAGTATTAAAATCTCCCACACACATCCAGGTCTTATCATTGTCACAAATAGTTTTAAGACAATCCTAAAGATCTAACCTTTGAATGCGATTGCATTTTGCATAGACAGATGTTAAGTAAACTTTATCAGTAATACCAGGATAAGCAATCTCCATGTGGATACACTGATCAACATTAAGAACAATGTTGATAGTAACACTAGACATCCAGAAGACCCAAAGTTTATCAGACACATTAGCAGCACAGTTACTAAAACCAAGCTCCTCAACAACAATTTTAATCTTATCACCCTTCGACATTGGTTCTTGAATAGCAAGCACCTTGATATATTCAGATTTTATCATAGATTTAAGTCTTCTCAAGGTGGGCTTGTTGTTCACACCTCTGGCATTCCAACTAATCGCTCTGATCATTTTCAGAGTAGGATTTATAAAATTTATCTCTTGAACTGAGAGACTTAATGGTTAACTTACCAGTGGACCTTCTTATTTTTGCAGATTTCAATTTGGATGTTATGATTTCATTAAAGCTTTGTTGTGGAGAAAACCTTGGAGTAGGGGAGCAGCTACCAATATTGGGATCAGGAGAACTGTATTGATCTTCATCAATCTTGTTAATGGCATCTATAACTTCTTTGCTTCTGTCTTGTGAAATATCTTGAACATTTTCAAGATTCTGTTGTATAGTTTTGTTCAATTGAAATTGTGTGGCATTTATCTTATTATCATCTTTGTTACGTTCAACCTTTCCATCCTCTGGATCCTTTTGAGTTACAATTGACTTAAGCTTTTTTTTATAGACTTTAAGAATGTTCGTATTTCTTGATCCAGTAGTATCAACAGAAGGCCCTTTGCTATTTTCCTCTTGTTTCTCATCCTTGGCATCATTAACTTTGCTATTTTATTGTAAAGTGTTTGAGTCTTCCACTTTCTTTGTTGATTTTTTACACTCTGACTATGCCCTATGTGATAACAACCATAACAATATGATGGAACATTTTTATAACTGATAGTTACCCAATATCCATCATTACTTCCAAAACCGATCCACAGCTTTCCTTGCAACTTTCTGGAGATATCCACTTCCACTTGAGCATAGCAGGCATTAGTATGTGCCCGATTTTTATGCGGGACAATAACTTTATAAGTTGGCCAATAACAGAAGCAATATCATTGATCAAACTAGAATCATATAGGCTTTCTGGCAAATTTTCGAAACGAACCCAGGTTAAGACCGTAGGGTTTTCGATTTTTTTGTTGAAATCCTAATTCCATCCCAAAATTCTCATTACTGTATCATCAAACTTCCATACATTTCGTGACCAGAATCTTGATACATCCTCCTTTAATTCAAACTCAAAGAAAATATGATGTGAATCCCATACTTCATAACTAAACGGTCCCCTGAATTTCAAGGTTGCCAAGAAGTGTTCGAGTTTTTGTTTTTTTGGAACTCCATTACTGAACTTACCAATTAAAGTGATTCTGGACTTCTTGATAAGAGATTCTTTAACTCGATCACTGTATTGCACCGAAAAATGATGCTCTGTTTTCTTTACGTATTCTGGGTTCAAAGTAGTTGATTCTTCCTCAGATCTGAATAAATCGACGAATTTCTTCCTTGGTTGCTGAATATGATTTCTAGTAGATTGAAGAACGGGAAATTCTTCAGTTGATTGGAGCTCCATGATCGAGATGATCAATCGAGATTAGACTTCCCCTGTCTTTTTTTATTTCCCCTGTTTTTGGAGCCCTCATGAGGCACACCAAATATGATTCAAAAAAACAAATATGCTTTCATAGAAACCTATATTGGTATCAGATAAAATCTTGAAAGCAATTAAGAGAAGACTAAACACGAAAACAATCGATTTTATGCGACACTAAAATCATAATAGTTCCGAAACTCTATCTAATCCAACCAAACCAAAGGAAAAACGAAGCCAAAAAAAATTAAGACTAAAAAAGGTTAAGATAGAATGATAGTTCAATATTCAACAAGTTTATATTTCTCCAAGTAAGAAATTACCATTCATCTATCTTGATTGATTCAATATGAGCAATCTTGGAATATTCCAAGGTGGTGTCCTCCTGGCTTCCGAGTTTTTTGGCTAAAATAGGACACATATGTACTTTAAGTTGTTTAAGGTTGGTGAGACGCGTCATTGATTCTGGCAGAGACCCAAGAATTTCACACTTACTAATATACAGCTTCACAAGAGAAGAGAGGTCTCCCATTGTTTCAGGCAGAAACCCAAGAATTTCACAGTTACTAATAACCAGCTTGACAAGAGAAGAGAGGTTTCCCAACCATTCTGGTAAAACTTCTAATTTATCAAAAGATTTTATCGATAATTTCTTCAGATGAGTAAAGTGTTGGAGATTTGGGATAGACCTGAGTCCATACCACCCAATTAAGCTTAAGAATTCCACTGATGACTTAACCACCCTGTCATCTAGATTCGGGAATTCCTCCATCTCTCTGAAACCGCCAATCGTCAAACCCTTTAAACGCTGATGGAAAATTGGAATGTTCACTACACCGATCACTTTAGGACACTCTTCTATGCATAAATTTTCAAGAGATGACATCTCCCCCAGGTTTTCCGGTACATTCTTCAAATCTCTACAATATCTAATGCTCAATGTTTTAAGAGACCCGCAGGATCCCAGTCGCTTAGGCATATTTGTCAATGCCGGGCAACCTGGGGGAGATTTGGAATTATTGTGAGATTTGGAACCGTTTCCTTCGCCCATAGTAATTCTCAAACCTCAATGTTTGTAAATTGCAAAGATTGGCGATCCATCGTGGTTGAATGGTTATACGGCTCTCTGAGATGTCCAAATATTGTAAATGTTTCACTCCTACAAATGTGGTAGATAAATCTGTAGTACTAGATCCACGAATATCCAATACTCGCATGCCTTTCAGACCCCGCAATGTGCTATTGTCGACTTCAACATCCGAACAGAGTGAACGGAGTTTTTGACAATCGATTTTTTCTAATTTTGTAAGGATATGTTCGGATTGTAATCTAATATGTCGAATATTAAACATATCATCCATTAACCCCAAGTTTGAAATCCATATTTCAGATCTCGAAACAAACTCAGCGAGCCCGTGCACAGCATCATGCATCTTGCAGCTTCTTATATTTTGAAACTCATCTATTTCAATATCTTGAAACAAAGAGTTTGCCAACAAAATTTTAAAATATTCCTCACCGGTTTCTTCCACCGTCATATTCCTTTCATGATCGTGATGAATATAGTCTTGAGCAATCCACATTTGAATAAGTTTACTTTTTTCTATAACATAATCTTCAGGAAAAATTGCACAATAAGCAAAACATTTTTTTAGTGAAGATGAAGACAAACGATCGAAGCTTAATTTTAATACAAGCCGTATGTTGTTGTTTTCTTCAAGTTTGGTCCAAACCGGGCTGTCTCTTATTGATGACCACTCCGCACTAGTCTTTATAAATCTCATTGTTCCACCAAGAACATTGGCAAGTAACGGCAAACCTGCACATTTCCGAGCTATATCTCTCCCAATGTCGTTAAGATCTGGAGGTATATCTTCGATAACCTTACCAAATACTTTTTCTTTGATTATAGACCAACATTCATCGTCGCATAATTTGGTGGGATAATATCTCTGCATAGGAGTAGTTTCTACAACTGAAGCAACTCCTTCACTCCGGGTGGTAATAACAATGCAATTTTTTTTATTCTGGGTGATTTTCAATAAGCGATTCATCAAACTCTCCCATTTAGAAAACTCCTCGTTCCATACGTCGTCTAATACCAAAAAGAAGCTTTTGTCTCTCAGGTTTTCACGAATATATTTAAGTATACCATCGATGTTGTTTAACCCACCAGAGTTTTTATCGAGTAAATCCAACATGTTAAGTTTTTCTGAACTTATCTGCATTTCCAATGAAGCCAGTGCTTGCCATCACTTGAGTAAGATATATCATAACCTTCAAGTAGAATGTGAAAACAGTGGAGATGAGGCAAGTGGTAAGCACATTAAAGAGAACTGGAGTGAATTGAAAAGACAGTGTAATTTCAGGGGGTTATAAATTCTGTAATATTTTTTCCCTTCTTTAAGTGTTACAGTCTCTATAAAACCTAGTGTTAGGGTTTTGTGTATTCACTAGAAATGGCAGTCACTGTGTTCTTCCTAATAAAATAGATCTGCAGCAGGTCCGGAGACGTAGGCATAATTTGCTGAACTCCGTTAACAATTGTGTCTTTGATTTCACTTTTGTGTTTGTGCTTTCCTTTTTCTTTTTTTTTCTTTTGATCTGATTTGACAGGAAATTAGCATATTTCCCCAAGAACTGGTATCAGAGCCAGGGTGGTAGCGATCCAAAGGAAATCAGATTTGAGTGGGAGCAATGGCTACAGACGAAGGAAAGGTGAGACTCGAAAAATTCGATGGTGTAGATTTTGGGTTCTGGAAGATGCAGATTGAAGATTATCTGTACCAGAAAAAACTTTATCAACCCCTTTCAGAAAAGAAACCAGAAGGTATGGAAGATGAAGATTGGACCCTTCTTGATAGACAAGCTCTTGGAGTCATCCGATTGACGCTATCCCGCAACGTTGCCTTTAACATCATAAAGGAAGCAACCACGGCGGGTCTTATGAAGGCTCTCTCCAGTATGTATGAGAAGCCATCAGCGTCTAACAAAGTTCACTTGATGAGGCGTTTATTCAATTTGCGAATGATGGAAGGTGCTTCGGTAGCTCAACACCTCAATGAACTTAATACAATCACAAGCCAGTTGAGTTCAGTTGAAATTGATTTTGATGAAGAAATACGAGCATTGATACTGTTGTCTTCACTACCAGATAGTTGGAATGCTACTGTCACTGCGGTGAGTAGCTCATCAGGAAGCAATAAGTTGAAATTTGATGATGTTCGTGACCTAGTTCTCAGTGAAGAGATTCGAAGGAGAGAATCAGGTGAGTCATCAATCTCCTCAGTCTTACAGACAGAATCAAGAGGAAGAAATTCAACCAGAGTATATGGACGTGGTAAATCGAACTACCGAGGCAAATCAAGAGACTGGAGGTCCAAGTCTAGGAATCCTAAAAATTCCCAGGGGTTGGGAAACATGGAGTGTTGGAATTGTGGGAAGACCGGGCACCTTAAATTTCAGTGCAAGAGAGAACCAAAGGAACAAGAGAAGAAGACAGAGGCAAATATCACTTCAGAAGGAGACGATGCGTTAATATGCTCCTTAGAAAGCAGGGAAGAGTCTTGGGTATTAGACTCCGGAGCATCGTTTCACGCGACTTCGAAGAAAGAATTCTTCGAGAGGTATGTACCTGGTAACCTTGGAAAAGTATATCTTGGTGATGATCAACCTTGTGATATTATTGGTAAAGGTACTGTGAAGATTAAGTTGAATGGGTCTGTATGGGAACTGAAAGATGTCAGACATATCCCCAGTCTGAGAAAGAACTTAATCTCAGTAGGGCAGTTGGCTAGCGAAGGCTATAGTACGATCTTCTATGGTGACAATTGGAAAATTTCAAAGGGAGCAATGACGATTGCTCGCGGAAAGAAGAGTGGTACTCTTTACAAGACAGCAGAGACGAGCTGTTCAATTACAATAGCAGCAGGAAACGAAAATCCAAATGTTTGGCACCAGAGGCTTGGCCATATGAGTGTGAAGGGTATGAAAATTATGTACTCAAATGGGAAGCTTCCAGGTCTGAAGTCAGTCGATATAGACATGTGTGAAGATTGCATACTTGGAAAACAAAAAAGGGTCAGTTTTCAGACGAGTGGTAGAACCCCAAAGAAAGAAAAGCTGGAGCTTGTTCACTCTGACGTTTGGGGGCCAACAACTGTTTCATCTATAGGAGGGAAAAACTATTTTGTGACATTTATCGATGATCATTCTCGAAAGGTATGGGTTTATTTTCTGAAGCATAAATCTGAAGTGTTTGATGTTTTTAGGAGATGGAAATCTATGGTTGAGAATGAGACAGGTCTGAAGATTAAAAAGCTGAGAACTGATAATGGTGGTGAATATGAGGACACCAAATTCAAGAACTTTTGCTATGAGCATGGTATCAGGATGGAGAGAACCGTTCCAGGTACGCCTCAACACAATGGTATTGCCGAACGTATGAACAGAACGTTGACAGAAAGAGCCAGAAGCATTCGAGTACAGTCTGGTTTACCGAAGCAGTTCTGGGCAGAAGCAATCAACACATCAGCTTACCTGGTTAACCGAGGCCCGTCGGTTCCCTTAGAACATCGAATACCCGAGGAGGTATGGAGTGGTAAAGATATAAAATTATCACATCTAAGAGTTTTTGGTTGTACGGTATATGTTCATATAAGTGACCAAGGCAGGAACAAGCTTGATCCGAAATCGAAAAAATGTTTTTTGATCGGCTATGGCGAAGATGAGTTTGGTTATCGTGTTTGGGATGAGGAGAACAAGAAGATGATACGAAGCAGAGATGTGATCTTCAATGAAACAGTGATGTACAAGGACAGACATAAAACTGAAGCAAATGACTCAAAGCCGTATGAATCAGTATTTGCAGATATCGAGGGAGTCCCAAATAGTCAAGAAATAGAGTCGATCAGATTAACCCCTCAAGAAGGAGAGTCTGTTGGACAGACCGATCGACAGCAATCCGATACCCTACAGCCGACCGAGGCAGTTCCTGTTTTGCGAAGATCTTCCCGACCCCATGTACCCAACAGGAGATACTTGAACTATCTGTTACTTACCGATGGAGGAGAACCTGAATGCTATGATGAAGCTTGCCAGACCAGTGATGCTAGTAAGTGGGAGTTTGCTATGAAAAATGAGATGAAGTCTTTAATCTCAAATGATACATGGGACCTAACTGAGTTACCAATGGGTAAGAAGGCACTTCATAACAAATGGGTGTATCGGGTGAAAGATGAGCATGATGGCTCTAAGAGATACAAAGCACGACTAGTTGTCAAAGGGTTCCAGCAAAAGGAAGGAATTGATTACACCGATATTTTTGCTCCAGTTGTGAAGCTCAATACTATTAGATCAGTGTTGAGTATTGTTGCCATTGAAGACCTTTATCTTGAACAGTTAGATGTGAAGACTGCATTTCTTCACGGGGATTTGGATGAGGAGATATACATGTATCAACCAGAAGGTTTCTTAAAAGAAGGGAAAGAAAACATGGTATGCAGACTTAAGAAAAGTTTGTATGGTTTAAAACAAGCTCCAAGACAGTGGTACAAGAAATTTGACGGTTTTATGCACAAAGAGAGTTTTCAGAAGTGTAATGCGGACCACTGTTGCTATTTTAAAAGATGTAAGTCCAGTTATATCATTTTGCTACTTTATGTTGATGATATGTTAGTAGCAGGTTCAGATATGGATGATATTAGAAGATTGAAGCTACAATTGTCAAAAGAATTTAACATGAAGGACTTGGGTCCGGCGAAGAAGATTCTTGGAATGCAAATCATAAGAGATAAGAATAGAAAAGTTTTGCAGTTATCTCAGTCAGAGTACATCGATCGCGTTTTGAAGAGATTTAACATGTGTGATGCAAAGCCAGTTAGTACACCATTGGCAGGTCACTTTCGTTTATCCAAGGATCAATCCCCTAAGACGGATGAAGAAAAAGACTTCATGGCTAAGGTTCCTTACGCCTCAGCTATTGGAAGTTTGATGTATGCAATGGTCTATACGAGACCAGACATTAGTTATGCAGTGGGAGTTGTGAGTAGGTTTATGTCAAACCCAGGGAAAATTCATTGGGAAGCTGTCAAATGGATTTTGAGGTACCTACTAGGTACCATAGAAAAGTGTTTGTACTTTGGTAAGGGTGAGTTAAAGGTACAAGGCTACGTAGATGCAGATTTTGGAGGTGAAGTTGATCACCGGAAAAACAATACCGGTTATATATTTACTGTTGGAACTACAGCTGTTAGTTGGATGTCAAAATTACAAAAAATTGTCACTTTATCCACTACAGAGGCTGAGTATGTAGCAGTGACCGAAGCCAGTAAAGAGATGATATGGCTTCAAGGTTTGTTGACCGAGTTGGGATTCAAACAGAAGAACAACGTTCTGTATAGTGATAGTCAAAGTGCAATTCAATTGGCGAAGAATTCAACATTTCATTCAAGAACCAAGCACATCAGTCTTCGTTATCATTTCATTAGATCTTTATTGGAAGATGAGGTGCTAATACTGGAAAAGATCCAAGGAAGCAAGAATCCAGCTGATATGTTGACAAAGACAGTAGCCATTGAAAAACTGAAGTTGTGTTCAGCTTCAGTTGGTCTACAAGAGTAATAAGACCAGAAAGATCTGCTGCATAGATCAGGGTGTGAAGACAGGTTGAAACCAGTCTTCAAGTGGGAGATTGTTAAGTTTTTCTGAACTTATCTGCATTTCCAATGAAGCCAGTGCTTGTCATCACTTGAGTAAGATATATCATAACCTTCCAGTAGAATGTGAAAACAGTGGAGATGAGGCAAGTGGTAAGCACATTAAAGAGAACTGGAGTGAATTGAAAAGACAATGTAATTTCAGGGGGTTATAAATTACACATTAAGGACTGTAATATTTTTTCCCTTCTTTAAGTGTTACAGTCTCTATAAAACCTAGTGTTAGGGTTTTGTGTATTCACTAGAAATGGCAGTCACTGTGTTCTTCCTAATAAAATCGATCTGCAGCAGGTCCGGAGACGTAGGCATAATTTGCTGAACTCCGTTAACAATTGTGTCTTTGATTTCACTTTTGTGTTTGTGCTTTCCTTTTTTTTTTTTTTTTTTTTTGATCTGATTTGACAGAAAATTAGCATATTTCCCCAAGACAACATGCCTCTCAATATCTTTTCTTCATCAAAAGTGTTAGATACGCACACCCACATGTTTGCATCAAATAGTTTAGCTTCTTCTACTTTTTTGCTTAACAATCTGGCTAGCGTTGTTTTCCCTAAGCCGGGCATACCGACGATAGGAATCACACAAATACTGCTCGAATTTTGGGAAATCATATTTAAAATTGTAGAAACGTCATCATTTCTGCCAACAATTTCGTAGTTGTCAAGAAAAGAATCAGTCTCTACAATTCTATTTTCCACGTATGTTGTATGAACAAGATTTAGACCACTTGACTCCATCCTAATCTTATCCAATGTCTCGTTAATAAATTTTAATTTATGTGCCATTTTGGAACGGAATAAAATTGGGTTATAAGCAGAGAAAAAACTGTTTACTTTCTTCATGTGGCTTTGGATATGTATCTTCCGACGTAGGAGCTCGTAACCAAATTCATCTAAAACGTCTTCAGCATCGTAAGCCAAATCTTGGAGTTTCTGCATCCAGATTTGTATCGCCTTGCTCTTGATCTGTTTTTCGCCAGCATCATGTAGTAGAGCTTGAATAAACAGCAGCGACTTAACAAGTTTTTCGAGATCTTGTTTGAAACCCCAGAGCAAGGTGATTTCTTGAGCAGCAAGTGAAATCACCTTCTCCAGAATTTGTTCCACAGCAAAAGTAGCTAGAGCTTCAGCCATTTTTTTTCTCAGTTTTTGTTTTTCTGTAAACGTAGCACAATAATGGAAATTTTGGAATTATGAAAAGAAAACCTTTCGCGAGCTAATAAGTCTGTATTAATTGCTTTGGTGTGGAAAAAAAATGTCGGCAGAACTGAATTATTTGTGGCTAACAATTCTCCTGTGTCTATTCATACTTGCTAAGATGTTGAATTGTCAAAGTCTTTAACCATCAAATCATTTATAATTCCGATATAAATTATATAGAGTATCGAATCTAAATTAGGTAAAAAAGTTATCCATATTATTGATGTTTAAAAAACTGTTCAAATAATTTTATCTGCTTGCTTTAGTCAATTCATGATCGAAATCTCAAAAAGTGTTTGATCAAACGGGTGTGTATGCAGTTTTGCTCATTCACCTTCTTCCTTTTTTTTTCCATTTTTTTTACTTCTCTCTTATGAAGCATGTTCTCACTTAGTGCAGCTGTCCACCATAAATAAAATTGATTCGTTGTTTAAATTGCTCATTTAATTGTATGCCAAAATCTAAATAGAAAAATACAAAATTTGTCTAGCGTTTGCGAATTTCCGTTCGAATTTTGTAATGTTTTGCAAATTTCGCATTTATGAATATGATGATATTGAAACTAAGATCAATTTATATGTTGAATTGGAAAAATAAAATAATACCAATACAAATTAAAACACGACTCAACAGAGATAAGCCTGAAATATGTCATAAAAGTTGTACGGATCAGTATTAGAATGTCCAATGTACAACTATATTAAATACGAAAACATTAGACTTTTATTTTTTTCCTTTTTCAGCAAACGACAAAATATATTACGAAATTGAGAGTTTTAAAAATTGTATAGCTCTAAATAAGAGCCTTACAAAAGAAGAGATCCATAGCCTAAATATTGCAACTCAACTAGATCGATTCCCAATTAAGACCAGAAACTATAAATTGAGAAGAAAATCGTCGGCCACAATAAACCAATCTCCACACAACCACCAGCCAGGAAATCGCTCGGCAGCTATCACCACAGGAGAAACCCTCAGCTCTCATATAACCATCAGCCACGATTAACGATTGAAAATGCCACAGAACCAATAATGCTGTCCCTAACCCTCTCCGATTTGAAGTCTTCAGAATCTCAATCACCTATCTCTCTTTCCGATCGAACAAACCTTCCAATTTTACCACGCAACCACCATAAGAAGCACTCCAGTACCTACAATTGAAACATAAAAATGGAATCCTAGCTCTCAGTGATTAAGTAGCCAAGGTCGTTGCTTTCCAAGTTGATAATAGCAAGAAGGATCGAAGAAGCATTTAGCTTAGTGAAATTTTGGTCATTCTTGCTATTTAAAGTCTATTCCGCGATCCAATCATCTGCCTTATTTTGGACTCGTGAAATGTGCTTCAACAACATACTGGGAGCAATTAGCTTCCTATAGATAGACAGAGTCGAAGAGAGAGGAAAAGGGTATTTTCCTTCACCAAACATGTTGATAAGAGACATACAATCGGTCTCAATGTCAACATGGGTCTAGCAACGATCTCTAAAAAGGAGAAGGGCCTCCATCAAGGCTCTCGCTTCAGCAAAAATGGGGGATAACTTGTCAAAGTTTTGACCCAGACCAACCATCAGCCCACCACTAGAGTTTCTGATGATAAGACCTCCACTGGTCTCTCCCACATGGTTGGAAGCAGCATCAAGATTCAGTTTGAGCCTTCCACGAGCAGGAGTCAACCATTTAAGGTACGTCAGCTTTCTGTTTTTCAAGTGTGAAAAGCAACCCATAGTACTACTTGCTTTGCTTGCTTTAAGCCAATGCTTAGGAGAAATTTTATTAGAATATTCAAGACCATAGATTATCTTGTATACTGAATTTAAAGCTGAAACTTGACTTTGCTTAGTGTTTTTTAACTTGACTGTTTTGAAAAGCAGTATTAAGCAAAGGAGCATGGTCAGAACATGTTCTGACCATGTGATGAACCTGAGTCCTAGAGAAGCTTTATGCCCAGACATTGTTAAACATGACCTTGTCCAGCGTTTTCCATTTAGTCCCTCTATTCCAAGTGAACTTATGACCAATATAACCAGCATCCTCCAAACTTCAATCTCTAATCATGTCCAAGAAGTCCTTCATGCCATTCTGATTAGTCATAGAACACCTCATTTGCTCCTCTGAATTAGTAATAATGATGAAGTCCTCCATAGTAATCCAACAGCTATCAGAAATAGCTTCATTCCTCAACATCTTCCAAAGACTTAAGCTTTGACTCATCTGGCATTTAGCATACACCACGGAAAGGAAAAAGGTTTATCAATGTTAGTGTAAGTAACCTTCATATGAATACAATTCTATATTAGTAATGATACTACTAGAATCAACAGTCTAGAACATCCAGATTTTATTAGAACAGTTAGAAGAATAGTGATCAAAACCCAATTTAATAGCAATATTACTTATCTTATTAGAAGAGATCAAAGGTTCTTGAATAAAAAGAATCTTAACATGATTCATCTTAACAATAGAAATCAGCCTACGAACTGTTAGGATATTACTGATGCCACGAACATCCAATTTAGTATCTTTATCATTATCAGATAGAGATTTGTATCTGTTTTTAGTCCCTGAGTACTTCAAAGACCTTACAATGACTTTACTTTGCATTTTGAACTTTTTTACAGATGACAGCTTCTTGTTCAAGATGGTTTTGAATCCAGGATCAAGAGTATTCCTTAAAGGAGATATCGGGTTACTGCCAGCATTTTTCAGGATCAGGAGATCTAGATTCAAGAAATTTGTTTCCTTCAGGATTGCTCTGATCATGTGTCTGTTTCAGTTGTTGAATAGCTTCAACTATTTCTCTAGGTTCAGGCAGAGGAACATTTTTATTATTAGACAGATTAACTTGGAAAGTTGTAATAGGAGTTTGTTCTTCAATAATATGAACCTGATTGTTCTTGGATGATTCTAATTTATCTATATTTTCTTCAGTTTTGTCATTCTTTCCTTCAGTATCGCCTTTATTGATCTTGTTACAGTCTGTTATGCAATGTCCAATATGATAGCAATAAAAGCAGTATGAAGGCAGATTTTAGTAACTCAAGTTAAGCCAACATCTATCATTTGAACTAAAGCCGACCCATAATTTACTGTGAAGTTTCTTTGAGGTATCCAGTTCGACTAAGGCAAAGGCAGCATTACCATAAGCCCTATTAACAACTGGACATTCAATTTTGTACGACATACCTAAAGAAGCCACAATACTATGAAGAATATCTTCATTATACATGAATTCAGGGAGCCTTTGAATTCTTACCTAAACCAGAGCCATGGGGCTCTCTTTTTTCCAGTGAAACCCAACCACCACCTTAAAATTCTCATAACAGAACCATCAACATTTCATATAATCTTCTGCCATAACTTGATAACATCGTCCTTCAAGTCAAATTCTATAAGATCGATATATAGTTCCGATTTTATTTTATTTTGGTTATTACCAAAAAAAATACCACAGAATCAAAAGAAACATATCACTTATAGTAATTAGGGGTTTTAACATAAATTTTATGAGTATTTTATTCATTGGGTCCCGATTTCATTTTAATTAGAGTGAGAACCAATAGAATGATTTGTGTTGTTTGATCGATTTAAATTTGACAAGTTTTTGTAGATTCCAAATCAATAACAGTAGAAATAATCAACAGAAAAGCAAAAACAACGCGTAAAATTTATACGTGGAAAAAACCATTTAATGTGAAAAGTAAAAAAAAAATGGGACGTATTATGAGTCCATCCTAAATACTTATATTATTATAGTTGAGGATACAAGTAATTTGAATCAATCTCACAAATATCTACAAACCCACCAACACTTTCACAGAATAACAGATAACAAAAAAGAAGCACAAAAGGGAAAAATATCACTAAAACTGTAGGTCTGTTTCAGCAGTGATTTCTCCTGATCCGTAGCACAAATTCACAATCTAACCGGTCACATTGAAGCCCATTATGTCACAAACACTTTGTCAAATTTTCATCATAAACGAACGTCGTTTGTATTCACAAAAATCTTTCTACGTTTTGTTATTATGTATCTTTTGGGTGTATCCGTCTCTTATCTCTAGCCCTCATATATATAACCCTAGGTTATAAATTGGGCCTAAGTGGGATGGACCCTAACAATATCCCCCATCACGGGAAAGATACAATCATGAGGTAAATACTTGAACCTCATTCAGTGAGCTTACTACAAAGCTCAAACTTGCTTCGGGGAACAACTTTAGTCAACATATCTGCACTATTCTTGTCGGTGTGGACTTTCTTCAATTTTATTTATTTTTCTTTGATCATATCTTGCAACCAATGATATCTCACATCAATATTCTTGGTGCGTGAGTGATACATTGGATTCCTTCTTAAATCCATAGCACTTTGATTATCACAAAATACCACATACTCTTCTTGCTTTAACCCCAACTCTTGAAGGAACCTCTTAAGCCAAAGCATTTATTTTCTTGCTTCCACTGTTGCAATATATTTTTCCTCAGTTGTTGACAATGCTACACATTTTTATAGTTTGGATTGCCATGAATATGGTTCCCCCTGAATATGTAAACACATAACCTGAGGTAGACTTCTAGTTATCAAGATGACCAGCCATGTCAACATCTGTATGACCTTCAAGTATAGGTTTTTCACATCCATAACACAAACTCAAAGTAGAGGTACCCCACAAGTATCTGAAAATCCACTTCACTGCTTCCCAATGAATTTTACCCGGATTCGATAAGTACCAACTTACTGAACCGACAGTAGATGCAATATCTAGTCTTGTATACACCATAACATACATTATTTCTCTTTCTAAGTTGTAGGACACACTTCGTTTCTTAAATTGAAGTGTGTATGTAAAGGTGTATTAACCGACTTGGCATTTTTCATATTGAACCGATCAAGTACACGTTCAATATATTTCTCTTGTGATAACCATAACTTTCCTGCTTTCCTATCACGAGTAATCTCCATTCCTAAGATTTGATTTGTTGGACCCAAATCTTCCATGTCAAATGATTTGGCTAAATCTTTCTTCAGACTGATAATCATCTCAGTATATTGCCTAACTATCAACATATCATCTATCTATAAAAGAAGTATGATAAAATTGCCTCTAGAGAACTCTCTAAAATAGACACAAGGGTCGGCATGAGTTCGTTTGTAGCTATTATTTATCATAAACAAGTCGAATTTTGATACCACTGCCTTGACGCTTGTTTAAACCCATAAAGACTCTTCTTCAGCTTATAAACAAACTTTTCTTTCTCTTTCTCTTCAAAACCTTCAGGTTGCTCCATGTAGATTTCTTCATGCAAGTCACCATGTAAAAATTCTATTTTTACATCAAGTTATTCCAACTCAAGATTTAGACTCGCAGTTAAAACCAAAACAGTTCTGATAGAAGTCATCTTGACAACATCAGAAAATATATCATCAAAATCAGTGCTCTTTTTCTGGTTGCATCCTTTTACTACAAGTCTAGCTTTCCGGTTAACAATATTTTCACCATTTCTTTTGTTCTTGAAAACCCATCTATTCTTCAAAACTTTATTTCCATTATGAGGTTTCACTAGCTCATATGTTTCATTCATTTTCAAGGAAATCATCTCTTCCTTCATAGCATCAAGCCAACAATGTTTCTCTTCATGAGACAACACTTCTTGATAATTCTCTGGCTCCCTGTCTTTAGTGACTAGAATAACTTCGAACTTGGATACTTTGTTGAAGGTTTTCTCTCTAGTTGACCTTCAAACCTGTATATTCTCTACATGATGGATAAGTTTCTCCCCCTGCTCATTAACTTCTTCATCAAGTATAGTCTAGTCAAAATCATTGATAACAAATTGATCTTGTAAATCACCACTAGATGGAACATTCTCAATATCATTAGGAACCACCTCAGGATTATCAGTTGCTGTCTGATTTACATAAGGACAAATAAAAGAAGAAGTATCATTGGTAGTATTAAAAGGTACATCAAAAGTATAAGTTAACTTTGTACTCAAAAGATCTTAACCTTTCTCGTGCTCAAAGAATAACACATCTTTACTTCTCACTACTTTATTCTTCTTCTCAGGATCATAAAGTCTAAAGCTATACTCTTCATCACCATATCCAACAAAAACACAAGGATTAGTTTTTGAATCTTTGGTCTTTCAAAACATGCATGTATGCCTTTCATCCAAAAACTCTGAAATATGAATATATAGGATCATTTCCTTCTCATACTCTCTCATGAATATTAAAATCAAGAGCTGTTGATGGAGCTCTATTAATTAAGCATACATCACAATTAACTACTTTAGCTCAAAATGTCTTAGACAGCTTATACATTTCTTGCATACATCTCACATTATCTACAATGGTTCGGTTCATTCTCTCTGCAACCCCATTGTGTTGTGGTGTACCTGTTGTTGTCCTTTCATGTCTAATACCATAACCTGAGATAAAAATTTTAAAATCATTTGAATTATACTCACCACCATTATCTGATCAAAGATATTTAAACTTTTTTCCTGTCTCCCTTTCTACCATGACATGAAATTTCTCAAAAATCTTGAATATTTGGCTTTTTCTCTGCAACATATATACCCAAATTTTCCAAGTAGCATCATCAATAAATGTAAGAAAATACTTGTTACCTCCATTAGAATCCACTTTCATTAGACCACAGACATCAGAGTATACTAACTCTAGCTTTTCTTGTTTTATAGTAGACGTTTTAGAAAACAAAGCTCTATGTTGCTTTCCTGCCAAACAATAGTCACATGGATCAATAATAACAGATTTATCAATAGGAATAAGTGACTTACTTGCCAAGGTTTTCATCTTGTTGTCACTCTTGTATCCTATTCTTTGATGCCACAAATTAGGGGAATTATTTTCCTCAACTGCATTCATCTCACCATAACATATACCAAAATATGTCTTATACAAAGAGCAACACAAATTACCTCAAGCAACTATCACTGAACCTTTAGACAACTTCCACTTACCATCACCAAAAGTGTGACGGAAACCTTTTTGATCAAGTACATTTGCAGATAATAAATTCCAACGTAGATCAGGAATATGGCGCACATCCTTTAGTGTAAGTATGTACCCAACACAAATCTTCACACGAATATCACCCAACCCAACAATACTAGCTAAGCTCTGATTTCCCATATTGCCACTACCATAATCGCCACTTTTGTAGTTCAAAAAATATTCTCTATTCGGAACGGAATGATATGAAGCACATGTATCTACAACTCATTCTGAATCTGAACCATCAACATGATAACACTCACCAATAGCACAAATTAATGATGAATCATCATTATTAGTAGAAACACAAGCTACATTATTTTATTATCACTTTCATTTTGTGAATCTAAATTGTTACCTTGTTCTTTCTTCCATTTGTAACAAAACCTCTGTATATGACAATGTTTGCCAAAGTAGTGGCATTTCCTATTTTCTTTCCCATCTGGGCTTGGATCTTCCCTTTGAGTTACCACGAAATGTGGAACCTTTATTTTTGCTTGTTCCTCTATTCCCAGTAACAAGAGCTTGTAAATTTTCAACTCCCATCTTGTTTCTTCTAATCTCTTTGTTGAACACACTTTCTTTGATAAATTTTAGAGGTATAACACGATCTGGAGCAGATTTTCTAATAGTCACAGCCATAGTCTCCCAACTATCCGGTAACAAACTCAATAAAAATAAAGCTTGTAGCTCATCATCAAGAGCAATCTTCATAATAGTCAATTTGTTAATGATATCTTGAAAATCACTAAGGTGTTCAAAAACTCACTTACCACTTTTTAACTTTAGGTTGACAAGTCTTTTAATAAAAAAACTTTGTTATGAGTTGTCTTTCTTTCATAAAGACCTTCCAATTTCTTCCAAAGATCGTACGTGTAAGACTTTTGAGAAACATGATTGAAGATGTTAAGATCAATCCATTATTGAATAGTTCCTAAAGATTTTATTTTCTACTGCTCCTGATATTTTTATAACTTCTCTTGCGGTTTCACCGGTTTAGTAGAGTTACCATCAATATTTTTAACTAAATCAATTGGATCAAACAAATCCTTGCAATATAGGAGATCTTCCATCATCGATTACCAGATAGAATAATTTGTTGATGTTTAATGATGGAGTTACCATGACTACTATGACTGTTATCTATATTCGCTAAAAAAATGATAGCTCTGATACCAACTGTAGATCCTAAATCAATAACAGTAAAAATAGTCAGCGGAAAACAAAAACAACGCGCAAGATTTATATGTGGAAAAACCTCTTCAATACGAAGAGTAAAAAAACCATGGGACGGATTAGGAGTCCACCCTAAACACTTATATTATTATAGTTGAGGGAACAAGTAATCTGAATCAACCTCACAAAGATCTACAAACCCACCAACAATTTCACAGAATATTAACAAAATAGAAGCTCAAAAGGGAAAAATATCACCAAAACCGCAAGTCTGTTCCACTAGTTATTTATCCCGATCCGTAGCACCAATTCATAATCCAACCAATCAGATTGAAGCCCCTGATACCAAACACTCTGTCAAAATTTCAGCACAAACGGACTTTGTTTTTCCCTCGATCCAACCTCTTTACACTGATTGCGCTGAACATATCCGAAAAACCAAAAATCGGAAAATACTCTTTCTATTTTATATTCACGAAAATCTCTCTCTGTTTGTTATAGTGTAACTTTTGGGTGTATCTGTCTCTTATATCTAGCCCTCATATATATAACCCTAAAAATATGGACAGCGATATCCCCATTAGTCAATATTGGGCCAGTGTCGTCTCCTAGTACTAAGACTTGCGTTCTACTATGAACATAGAAAAAATGGACTTGTTACAGGTGGACAACGGTGTGCTAATGTTCCCGGTAAATGTCATTACTGGTGGCAAGGATGACTGGGCCAAGTGCCTTTCGGGATGCTTCATGTCCAAGAAACACGCGACCAACTGTGTTCAATCCCTGATGAACCAAGTTCGGGGAATTCATGGCCTTCAAGAATGCAAACCCACACCATATGTTCAGTTCTTCTTCAAATTCTCCTCATCTGATAATGCAACCCATACAGCGGATGGGTCCTCCTCCTTCTCCATGGTTTGCATGTTGGAATTATCAAATAGGGGTGGAGGGTGACAACGAGAGGAGGGATTCATCGATCTCTTTTCGTATATACCATATTATCACATGGGGGGGACATAGAGAGTGGGAATACTTCTTGTCCAAGAAACACTCGACCAGTCATGTTCAATCCCCGGCGAACCAAGTTTGGGGCATTCATAGCCTTCATGAATGCACACCCACACCCTCCATTCGTTTCTTCTTTAAATTCTCTTCAGCAGATAATACAACCTAGGTCTTGGAAATGGACCCTTGGTTTTTCAACAGCCATCCTATCTTTCCTAAAAAATGGGAGCCCATGGGACCTTAGTTAAGGAAGATCTTAAAGAAATTTCCATTTGGGTCAAATTTCATGTCATGCCCCATGAACTCTGGTCGGAAAAATGATCAGTATCCTAGGAAGTTATCTAGAAATGCCCATCTACGTTGACAGCCACACTGCTAGTCGTTCCAGGCTAAAATTTTCCAGGAGCTGCATCATTATGAAAGCTTCAACCATCATAATCAGCTACCTTGGTAAGGAGTATATCATTATGAAAGCTTCAACCTCATTTCCTTCAACCATCATAATCAGCCATTCGTACTATGTGCAACTCTTTTGGTCATGCTGCTTCCTCCTACCCCAACGTATAAGAACCCTCCCGTAACAGCCCTTCGTAAATAAGACATGGCAAAAAGCTAATGTCATCTCATCATCGCCAACAACAATTTAGCCGTTGGCCGTATAGGCCTTGAAGAAAAGGAGCCATCCACTACAAAAATAACGTCGCCACGAATGCAAGCCAGCAAATTCATGCCACCAGCCAAGTCAAGTATGTTTGGGAAAACCCCAATGTGTATTAACTCTGAACTTTAATCTTCATCAAATTTCATTAATGCGCGTAGCTTGTTGGAATGTGAGGGGTCCAAATGATCTCGTTCGTCAGAAAGATGTTCGTGACTTCAATTTCACTAATAGTATAAATGACATCTGTCTCCTTGAAACCAAAGTCAATAATGACAATGTTAACATTATTATGAAAACTATGTTACCCTGGTGGCTTTTCAAAACTAACCACGATAGCCACCATAATGGTAGAATCTGGAATGCTTGGAACCCAAGCGTTTGCAACATTACCATTAACCTTCACCCCAAATTTTGGACTGTAATATTACTTGGATTGCCAAAAACCAATCCCTAAACCTTACCGCTATTTATGGCTTCAATGAGCCCTCATACCTCTTCTCTTTTGGGAACACATCTCTAACATGGCCCATTCCAATGGCTCTAAGCCTTGGATTATGATCGGCGACGTCAACGCCATCCGTAAACCCTCGAAGTGGTCCAACAATGAAAACCGCTAGAATAGCTCTATTTCCTCGTTCAATGAATGTTGTAGAGTAAGCAGGCTTGATGACCTCAGGTTCTCGGGTTTCCAATTCTCATGGTTTAACCATCAGATTGACAAACCCGATCTCCTCTAGGATCGATATATCATTGGTTAATGGTCTCTGGAATAATAATTTTCCCAATTCATTTGCTCGCTATGACCTCTTGCGAACCTCTAACCATACTATGATCATCCTAACTTCCAAACCCTTGTTGCCGATAGTTAGGGGGCTCCATGCGGTGCCGAACCCATGAATGCCTTTTTTATCAAATTATCCCGCCTCTCCCCTTCTCTCTCCACTCTGAACAAAAGCGACTTCAGCAAAATCAGTAATAGGGTTGAGGAGGCCCAACTTGCTTTGGCCCAGGCTCAGCTTGACCTTGCCTCCAACCCATCCAACAGTTCATTCATTTCCCTCAAGCGCGAAGCTGCCATAACTTATATATACTATAGTCATGTCGATGAATCCTTCCCCAAGAAAAATTCTAGGAAAACTTGGCTTAATATTGGGGACCGAAACTCCAAATGTTTTCACAACAGCATCAAAGCCCGTAGAGCCCGTAATAAAATCCTATCTATCGTTAACCCTAACGGTTCTGCTAGCTCCAATCCTAGAGCCATATCGAAAATTTTTCTCAAGACCTCTTTAGCTCTCCCAACCCCAAGTCCTACCTGAGGCTTAATAGAGTTCAGACCCTCATCAAATCTCAGCTTTCCCTCTTCGAGGCCAACATGATAAAACCCATCTCTGATGATGAGGCTAATAAAGCTTTATTTAATATTAACAATGATAAAGCTCTGGGGCCTGATGGCTATAATTCTAGATTTGGGCATGTAGATTGAAAGGAAAAAAAAATCTTTCGAGAATGTTTGTGTCTCATGTAGACTACTTGAATAAACTTCTTATGAGATTTTCTATGTCATCTGTAAACACGTTAGAATATTTTTAGCTTGGTATTTTAGCTTCGTATCATATGCAGTGCACTTGACAGCCTCATTTACTCGATGGTATACTTTGGTATGTGAATAGGTCATTAGATGTTGGGTTGTTGTACGAGAAGCCTTATGGTGATTGAGTCAAGCTCGAAAGATATCGTGATTCTGATTACTCATATGATTTGGATAAAATCAGATCTTTAGCTAGTTATTTATTTATATTGTTTGGTAACACCATAAGTTGGAAAACTTCACTATAATCAGTAGTTACGACATATGTTAGGAAATTTCATTCATCCTAGGAAAGAACCAAAATGTAATTATTAATCTTCCTAAAAAAAATTACCATCTTCAACAAGACAACAACCAAGAAAAGAAAGCGTAAAAGAAACTAAGTACACAAAATAAATTTAATGTTGTTCAAATTGGTAAAACAATCCTACATTCACGAGTAACAAACACTATCTTTTATTAAGCATGGGATATGGGGCATCAGCACATGACATCGGCTCAATTCCTACTCCATTTTACAAGTCTTCCGCCTAGTATCAAACAACCAACATGTCATCAACCAAGCTTTCCCTTAGGTTCCAGTAAACTTCTTTGCACCTAAGTATTGACAACAACTCTATCATAAGAGACTCCCAACAACTCCTACCTATATATGTCTAAACCGATCCATTTTCTCTCATGTAGTCTGTTGACCATACATTTATTGACGAGTTACTTATAACATACACATATCAATTCTCTACATACGTTTATAATAATTCCAGTATTTGTTGCATCCGGTATTATACTCTTTAGACAACTTGCATGTATCCTAGACTTGCATGAGTCTCATGCATTTTGTGAGCTTTGAATTCGATAATAACATGGTTAGAGCATCCAACAACTTTCCTTGCTAGCAATCTTAGCCACATTAACTTGCTCTCTTTCTCTCTATATATTTTTCTCTCTTTCTCACTCCACCGTATCTCGGATGAAGTACAACTTCATATCGATGTTCTTAGTTTACTCATGGAATTTCAGATTCTTCATCAAATGAAGAACACTAAAATCGTTACAAAAAGTCATATTTTGTTTCATAACGATAAGTTCACTCAACAATCCCTTCCATCAAATAAATTTCTCAATGGCTTTTATAGTATTGGTATATCCCACTTTTGTAGATGATAAAGCAACAAACTTTTGTTTACAAGACTTATAGTTGACCACACATCCAAGCAAATGAAACAAATAAGCCAAATAAACTTCCTTCTGTCAAGGCAAGTTGCATAATCTGATTCGACATACCCTCTCAACACTATATCACTTGTAATCTTATGATTGTAATATAACCCTACAAAAGCAAACCCCTTCGAGTATCTCATGAGCCATTTGAGTTCATGGCATTGCGACTTCCTTGGATTAGACATGAATATGATTAAGAAAACTTACGGCGTAGACAAGACCAAGTCTCATGCAAATTATAGCGTACATAATTCTACCAATAAAATTGGCATAAAGTATCTCTAATATATACCTCTTAAATATCTATTTACCTATATAACTGAACACTAGTAATACGTAGCTTCCTCTTGAGACATATCAGTTCTTCTCTCCTTAACGTAAGTCATTTCTCTCTGTTACTTCTCTTCATAGCATCGTGATATATTTTCGGTTCAAGCATATCTCCATGCATTTCAATCGGTAAAACATAACTAATTGCATGGGAAAATCCATACCTCTATGGTTATGTGCTTGGTCTTCGTGCTATATCCCTCGTCAGTTCATATCTATCAAGTTCATGATACTCTCTAGTCTGATAATTTGAAGGTCCATAAATACCAGACTTTCGACCATCTTCAATCTTATGCAGTGTTTGAGCTTCCTTTGCATGAGACGACACTAGATCATGTCCTAAAGCATCTTCAGCAGAAGCATCTCATGTTTTTCATCTTTAGAAATTACTCATCATCAACTTCACGTATATTCTTGAAAATTTGAATCTTTATCGCCTTCTTCAATGAGATATCCTTCTCATTGAAGACTATGTTCCTATTCATCACAAACTTCTGATGTATAGGTCCAAGACATCAAAACCTACACATTTTTACTCCTTTATAACCGAGGAGCAATTATTCAACTACTCTCTGCCTAAGATTATCATCCTTATTATCTGTGTAGGCAACATATTCAAACACTCTCATATTCTCCAGCTTAGCTTTCTATCTGGTCCAGACCTCATGGGTAAAAATAAACTTAAGTTTTGTAGATAAACTCATGTTGATGATAAACGCAACCATTATCACGGCTTCTACTCAAAACCTTCGGTCGATGCTAGATGTATTTAGTATAGACCTAACCCGTTCCAGCAGAGTTTAGTTTATTATTTTAGCAAACCTATTATTCTGTTAGGGAGTCCCACTCATGGTTTGGTGTCTACCAATGCCAAGATTTGCATAATATCTAGAGAACTCCTTGTTCACATATGCTAAGACATTATCAGTCTGAAGCTTCTTCAATATTTTTTGGTCTGATTCTCCACCAAAGTCTTCCACTTCATAAAGGCAACACAAACATTTCATTTTTTATCTTCAAAAGTATAACCATACTTTCTTACCATAATCATTTATCAATGATATAAAGTACCTTGCAACACCTATGGTAGATTCTCGTACAAAATCCAAATATCATAATGAACATACCCAAGCCCTCCATTGGTTATTGATAACGCTGCGGAATATGAGGAAGAACAAACGGATAAATCTTAACCCTAATCCAAGAGAAAAGAGATGTAATCCTAATCCAAAGGAAACAAGAACGAAAAAGTTTAATAGACAAAGTGTCTGATTTTTAATTTCAATAAACAGCTGCCCCCAAATTAGGGTATAGGATGTTTTATATATCAACTACCCAAAACCCAAATCCAAAAATAGGGAAATTACATAAATGTCTTAAAATAAAATGAATATATAAAAATAAAAATTAAATATTTAAATAACGATTAAATATAAAAGCTGGTTTTTGAAGGCTTTATCAGTCGAATTTGGGTATCAAACTTTATGATAAATCACATTTTTGAAAACTAACACGCTCGTCGAAATCTTCGATTTGAGTACTTCATTGACCCAATTCCAAAACCTGAGCGATAAACTAGTCTGTCTGCATTCTTAGCTACATCAGTTATCTAGTTGACCCATATTTTATTAGTTCACCAAAGCTTTTTAATTAAAGGCCCTAGAAGAAGATGCTAAAACTTATAGAATCCTTTGTTATAGTAAACACACCCACAACCGCTACAAAGCTTTTAAGAACTAAAACCTCGTTAGTTCTATAGACCTTTATTACAACGAGTGATCCACACAAAATTCTCAGTTTTCCGTCTCCATCCTTATATGTGAACTCTTCTTCATCTAACATCCCAATAGATAGAAGGTTTTATTTCACCTCAGGCACGCACCTCACATTATTTATTACGCTCTCAATTATTTTATATAACTTTAGCTGAATAATTATAATCCCTTTGATATCATATTATTTATTATTCCCGATGATGACTCTTCCACTATGAAACACTCTTATATTTTCAAACTAATGCTTATTGAAAGTCATATGGAATGACGCACCCGAATCGAATACCCATTTATCTTTTGACCTACAAGAATAAAGAGTAACTAACCCATCAGTGTACTCACATTAATAAGATACCATTCCAACATCATCGACTTTGGTCTTCTGATAGTTGTTACCATTTTATTAGAGACGTTCCTACTAAGATGTCGTTTCTTTTTGCATACCCAACACATTACTTTAAAACCCGTCTTAGCCTCTTTGGACTTTGACTGAGAGTCTTCTCTCCTCTTACTTGTATCTTTTTTTCTTGTTCTGCCCCTCATACTCACTATGTGTCTTCAGGAATCACCATCGTAAAGATATTTGGAGTTCAACGTGCTTTTAACTATAACTATTGTAAGGCTGTCTTTATCGTAGATTATGGTGTCCATAAAGTGCCAACACACTTTCAATAGAAAGCTCATGAGGATGATTTATTGATCGTATTCCTCCACCTTCACACCAACTACATAAAGTGTCAACACACCTTCAATAGAAAGCTCTCGAATATGATTTTATTATAACCGTCTAGGTCATGTCGGATATTTGTGCTACTATCCATAGATAACGTGTAAACCTATTTCTTGAGATACAATATATTCACTAAGGAATTTTCATATAAATCACCTCCAACTAATTCCATATCCCCAACATCATAACCTCTTCATATACCTCCAACAACACTTTATCTCCCAAGCCCAATATGAGTAAATTATGAGTTTTGGACATTACCTCAACCTGTGTAGAGTTCTTATCAATAACAACATCCAATCTCTTTTGTAATAGATTAGCCTTAACCTTAATTATTTCGAGGTTAAAGTCATTTGATCCGTCGAATTTTTCTTGGCTAACCTACATGGATCTTATTTTTCTTGGTTTTTCGGTTTATAAGAAAGATTTATTCTCCAACCTTTAGATCTCCGATCGATCTAATCCTTAAATTGATCCACGCTCACCACATCACTAGTTTTGAAATCTCATTTGTCCTAGGAAAAAACCAAGGTGCGTTATCAAACTTCCGAAAAAGAACAATTACCTTGTTCAACAAGAAAACAACCAAGAAAAGAGAGCGTAAAAGAAACGAAGAACACAAGACAAATTTTACATGGTTCAGATTGTGAAGAAATTATACATTCATGGGAAGCATACATTTTATTTTATTAAATAATAGAGGTTACAAAATGCCTCTCCAAACACAAAAGGCTCAATCACTATTTTTTTACAAAATTCTTATGGTTTAAAAAGATATCGTGATCCATAAAACTTTATATTAAGTGTTTATCTGTTAGCTCATTTCTCTATCTAAAAAGGCCTAAGTTTTCTCTCACTAGAAAGAATATAAAATCTTTAACAAATCATTAACCATGTCGGTTCCGTCACTTCACAAGTCCTAGCTTCGTGTTTTTCTTCTATTTATAGACTTAGGAAAAAATCCTAATTTTCCAATAGACAATCCATATTAAATTTCATTAATAAACTGATGTAATAAAACCCTAATTATTATTTAGGAAACCTAATTAATAGAGAAGACGACGAATTCAATTAAGAACTTAAACCTAATAGAATTAGAAGCATCAACCCATTAAGCACTTTACAACCTCAGATGGGCATCGACAACCAGCATTTGGCGTCCTCGGATGAACATCAACAACTAGCACTCGTCATCCTCAGATAGGTGGCATCGGCACATGCCATTGGCTCAGTTTCCACACCATCGGTCAGATCTTCGGTCTAGTAGAAAACAACCAGTATATCATCAATCCATCTTGCCCTTAGGTTCCCGTAAATGTATTTACACCTAAATCTTAACCAGAAATCTGTTTTTAAATAATCCAAACAGTTCCTACCTATACATGTCTCGATTGATCCATTTTTGTCCATGTAGTCTGTTGGCTATACATTTGTTGACGAGTTACTTCTAGCCTACACCTAACACTATCAATCATTGAGGTTGCAACTTTTGATACAACAAAAGAAACATTGTCGTTGAGAGGTTTGGTAACTATACATGTAGTAAATAAAACTTATGCGTCAATATTGTGTAATAGTAAGAGTGTAATATGTCTTACAAATGATCAAGCATTTCATGAGAAAGCTAAACATAACGACATCATGTCCCCCAAAGGGGTAGCCGAGTTGGTTGAGTAAGCCATGCTTGTGACCAAAAGTCATGAGTTTAAATCCCTCTACATACATTTTCTTGGTTGAACCTGCCACCTTATGTGGTTCTATTGCGTAAGACCGAGGGTTTACCATGTGCGCACTCGTTGAATAGTGGCTGCGGATTCCCTCCTGGAAAAAAACGACATCATGTCTTATTTTGTCAAAAAAGATAACGACATCTATTTTAAAAAATGTTTAAGCTCGATAAAGACTTGGATTAAAGCAAGAATAATTAAATTTAATGATGATAATGAATTTATAGACTAAAAATTGTTTAAATCACTCTTACAAATTAGCTACTTACTAACTACAAGTCAGCTTGTCCGTTTTTATTAGTTATAATGTTTTAGGTCAACCTTTGTCCATTAGTATATATTAAAATGATAGGGTTACGAAAGTATTTGAATTAAAAATATTCATTAAAAAAGCAATTAAGTGCTAGGACCACGAAAGTACTTGAGGCTATAAAAAAAACATTTTAAAAGCAATTGGGTTAGGAGAGATTTTTTTATTGTACTTAAATTTGTATTATTTGTATTAATTTAATATAAAAAAAATTCACAACTAAACTTACCGTTTTTCAAAAGAATTATTAATTTTCAATTTTTTTACATAAATTAAGCACATTATATCCAAACATATTTGGAGTACATAATATACAAGTAAAAACTATAAGATGAATAGATAACAAAACAAAGTATACACTAATTTTTTTTTATAAAAAAAACAGATTCATCTATCAAATATTAAGATATATTTATTTTTTACATGATACAATAATAATTATGTAAATTTTGAAAAATATATAAAATTATATTTTTATTAATTCTTTTTTAAAAACACTTGATACCGTTATTATTTATTATTTATGTGACTAAACACTATTATAAAATATACATTCAACAAATCTTCGGTCACTCGTATGATTCAAAATCTAAAAAACCGACACTGCAGTCCCTCTAACACCAAAAAAAATTTTAGATGCGAAGAATTGATATTGTTTTATTAGGACGAAGCTGATTCATGTTAGGTCGAAGATAATTCGGTGATAAGTGTTGATTCTTTTGCATCATTGGTTCGGTTTCTTCCGTTGCTTCTTAATCTCTCATCCGAATCATTTCAGATTTTTGGTTTAGATTTTATGGTATCAATATCTCTTAGTTGATTTTATTTCTTTCTTACTCTATTTATTTTTATTCATGTAGGTTTCACTCATGTTGGTATGGATCGTGTTCTACTTCTTTGAGCATAATGTCTCGCATTGACCTTCATGATGATGATTTAGTATTTCTGTTTTATTTTGGATATCCGTCCATCATGTATTTTTAGCATGTTTCGACTATTTATGTTGATCCTATGACTTTGAAGAATGTCTTAAATTTTGTATGAACTAAATTTTACTTAATTTAACGCTTGTTTTACAAAAAAAATATCTACCTAAAAATAATTTATCTTAGACTTTTTTTTTCGGAGGGAACCCGCAGCCGCTACTCAGAGTGCAATGAGTGCGCACAGGGTAAACCCTCAGTCTGACGCGATAGCCTGCAAACCAACGCCAGAAGGTAAACCACACAAGGTGACAGGCTCAGCCAAAAAAGCGTATGTAGAAGGACTCGAACTCATGACCTTTGGTCACAAGCATACCATATGCAACCAACTCGGCTATCCCTTAGGGGTTATCTTAGAGTTTTTTACATTACACGAGTTTATTATTAAAAATATCTGACGGTAGTATTAATTAATCTTTCAAGTAGTTAAAAATACAGTTAATAATAGTTGAGATAAAATAGATAAATAAGGTGAAATCGATTTGGAAAGGAAGTGATAAAATTGATACACCCATATAATTAATGCGGAATCGAACCGATAAATCGTTAGAGTCGATACGGAATTGGACCAATATCGATAAAGAATCAAAACGATAAAATTGGTTCGGAACCAAACCGATAAAATGGATAAACCGGTGGAACCGATTTGAAACTTAATCAATAAACCGATATGGAACCGAACCGATAAAGAATCGAACCGATAAAAATGTTAGAGAAAAAAAAATTATACATTATGTTGTTGTCACGAATTAAAAAAATTAAGATTAACTTCTAAACTTTAATTTTATATCATTTATTTAAATAAAAAAATTAAAATTAAATTATAATTAGATTTAGTTTTTTTTTTAAATGGACCAAACCGGATCAAAACCGGACCGATAACGAACCAACCGAACAAGATCAAAGCAAACCAACCCAAAACGAAACTAGAATGGATCGAACCGAATCCAAACTAAACCAAACCAGAATCGAACCAAATCAGACAGGACCAAAAACATAACATTTTATTACCATTCTAAAAATTAAAACAAAAAATTTAAAAGAGCAGTCTAATCCAAACCAATAATCTTAAAATCTGACTAGGTTCCACCAAACTACACAGCTAAGGGTCCTAGATAAAATATTGAGTTTAAATTGTATTACGAGAATTAAGAAAAATAAACAACCAAAAAAAGTATTGCCGAAAGTTTATTTTCTCTTTTATTTCATAAAAAAGATATTTTCGTCAATAAACCACCAAAAAAGTGTTAAACGCTTACTAATATTAAATAAAACAAAATTGTGAAATAATTTTTTTTTATTGATTTAGTCCAATCTTTTTTATTAATTTAGTCCGATCATCCATAATGAATATATCTATATTTCTAGTAAAAGAAATCGATGTCAATTTGTTATATGAAATTTGATCGAAATATAAAAGTTGCTTAAATATATATATATAATTTTAGAGCTTTTAGGTTTAGATCACAATGAAGAAGATATTGCAACTAATATGTGATTAATTAAGAAGATACAATTTTTATTTTATTTTTTATTAATTAAAACGTTTATAGATTTAAAATTAAAATTATACGGTTATAATATTTTTATTTTTGTTTTGATTTCTCACTCTTTCACTATCTTTTAGCTTTTCAAACAAATTGAAGATGCTTAGATCATTTTTACTAAAAATTTCGAATGATTGATTCGGTCGTAGCTGGGCAATTTAAAAAATTTCAAATCGTGTCAAACTTAGCCATTTGAATGTTTTTTGTCAACAAATATGTTAGATTTTTTTAGATATATATTTTCAAAATATCCATATTTTAATTTTTAACAATATCGTTTATAAAATTGGATTTAACACTAATAAACTTAGTTCATCCATGAAAGTATTATTATTAGATAGACAAATTGTTGATTAATAGTAACAACTTGAGAACCATACAAATCAAAATTATTGTTTGTTCGAAATTAGATTTTAAAACACATAATTTATTTTACAGTTTTAATTAATGCTATATATTTTGCTTTAGTAGATGATAAAGTTACTGTGTCTTGTACATTATATTTTCAATTAATTGTGTTTTTTTAGAGTGCGAAAACATGTCCACTAACAGCTCGTTTTTTTTATATAAATCCCCAATAAAATATGAATCGCAGTCAGAGAATGAAATATTTATCTTTTGTGAAAATTAGACAATCTTTTAGTATCATTTGGCGAATTTGAGAACCCGCATAGTTTTTTCCCCGTCAATTCTTCCGGGATTACTTATAAACCTGCGGATAATACCTATATCATAAGATAGATGAAGTTAATTCTAAACATTACATAGATAATGGTTCGCACAATTGTAGAGTATGGTAGATTATATGTATTTACACATCTTAAGTCCTTTTTATAGATGAAATTAAAAAATGTGCTTATATTGGTGTTGAAACACCTTTAACTTCTAACATATTGAATATAATCAGTATATTCCTAAAGTAATCTCATTGAAATAAAGATAAAAGAGTTTTTTTGTATATTTTTTAATAGCAAAACCTAATATTCTATCTGTCGGATCCAAATCTTTCATCTCAAATTCTCTGCATAAACTCTTCAGCATATCGATATATTTTATACTCTTAGTTGTCAATAACATATCATCCACATATAATAATTGTTAGATAATTTCTATTTATATTTTTTTTAACATAGACACAAGAGTCATTATTGATTCTCATTAGCTTTTGTTCCATCATAAACTTGTTAAATCTTTGATTCTATAATCTAGGAAATTATTTTAAAGTGATTTCTTCAACTAACATAATTTATCTTTATTCTTTTGAAATTTAAAATCTTTTTTTGTTGTTCCATATGGATCCTACCCCGACTCTTAATAAAAAAAGTTATCGGCACATACATTAGCACTAGTTTTAGGTCATGATGAACTACAATAAACATTAAAACTTGTATGGATATGTTCTTGATCATAGAGAGAACAAACTATTGATAATCAATCATCTCTCTCCGAGTGAATCCTCTTGCACGTAATATGGCCTTAAACCTTTTCAATTTTTCCTTGATTGCCTACTTTTTTCACAAATAACCACATGTAACGAATGATTTTTTCTTGTTCTCGTATATAAAGGATGTCCCATATCATATTTTCCCACAAGTAAATCATCTTCTATTTAGTTTTTTATTTTCATCGTTTCCACTTATTTGAATTCGTTGCTTCATGATAGCAAAAAGGATATGCATATTAAATATTTTCAACTATTAGTAGCGAAAGTTGAAGTGCAATAGTCATTTAACCTTACTTGTGGAACAATCTCTCTCTGTATTCAGTCTCTTGCCAGTTGATAGCTTGATAAACTACCAATATCAATATAAGATTTTTATTTTACTTTTATTTCATATTTTGAATCTTTTATGACTTCAGGACTAATTTCATCTTTATAAGAAATCCATGTAGTTTTTCATTCTCATACATTATTTTTGGTGATTCAAAACCAAAATTGAAATTATTCTTCTTTTTTATGAATCCTTCTGTTTTATCTTTATTTTTACATATTTTACAGAGAGGAATACACCATTTTAATCAAATACCACATATATACTTATAACATATTTGTGTGTGTTTAGGTACCATATTTTATAACTTTTAGTACCTATAGGATACCTTGAGAAGATTATTTTTAAAGCTTTTGGTTAAATCTTCCTTTGATCTTGATCTGCATAAGCAATAGATCCAAATTATTTCATATGCTTATACCCTAGTTTTATATTCAACCATAATTCTTTTGATATGTTAAAGTTCACTGTAGAATAATATGATTTATTTATGATATAAAATGTTGTAGCTGCCGCCTAAGTCCAAAAAGCTTCTCCAATATTTGATTCATTTAAAAGACATATAACATTTTTTAAACTGTTCTCATCATCTCTGCCATTTTTTGTGAAGTATACATATAAATTATTTGTCTTTCATTACCATTCTTAGAAATAAAAACATTGACATTCGAGTTACAAAATTCTAGACCATTATCAGTCCTGAAGACTTTTATCATATTTGGTATATGATTCTAAATGAGTCAATAATCTCATTCCAGACTTAGAATCTTTTAAGTGCTTCATCTTTAGTTTGTTAAGAATAATGATTAAACGTTTCTTGTTTTAATATGTATGAGTGATAACAAATATTGATTTCTTGGCAAAGATAAAATTACTAATGGAGCTCCTCATCAATCAACATGTATGTATTCTCGAATATCTCATGTTCTGTGGTTTCCAATACTAAACCTTAGTTTTTTTTCCCTGATACAATGTTCATAGAAGCTTAAATGTTTTTAACTAACCATTTTTCAGTTAATACCTTCAAATTGTTTAAGCTCATATAGCCTAACTTGTTGTGCCATAATGAGGTATGTCTCTTGTCTCTTCTGCATTATAGTTTTCTAGGATGTAAGTTTCACCATTCAGTAGATAAATTCATCAAGATTTCATTAATAGTTGTGATATTTTTTATATGAAATCTAATCATACTAGTTCCTCATTCATATTTATAGCATAATTTGTCCAAAATTCATGTTGATATTAAATTCATTCTAAGATTAGGAACATATCTAACATTTATGAGCATCTTTATAGTAACATCAACTCCATGTATGAGAATAGTTCTTTGGCCACTAGATTCAACTACATGATAATGTCCTAACATGAATGTTGTGTCGAGATTACTACTCAATTATACAAACTAATCTTTTATGGATGTTATATGTGAAGTATAACTTAAATTTATGATCCAAGTGTCTTTTATTTGTGCATTGTCCACACTTAATGCCTCTGCATAAATAATATGTTATATAATCAGACCACTCTATCATGAATCTTTCTTATCTTTATATTTATGTCTTCTTCGAGGATAATTATTTTTGACATGCCATTGTTGTCTACAAAACCATCAGGTGACTCTAGATCCATAATTTGATCTACATATACATTTTGGTTTCTCTTTAACATCCTTTGAAGCTTTAATATGTGACGTTACTCTCTCATGAGTATATAATTGAGAAATATAGTTTTGTCATTTAGTGATACTTCAAATATCTCTTTTTCCTTGGACTTAGAAATTAAAATCATATTTTCTAAGGTTAGAGAATCTTAGATATATTTCAATGTTTTTTTTAAGTTGATCCTAGATATATGATAAAAAAATTGAAAAAGGTAACTTCAACCTCTTTCGAGGCATATATATCTAAGTTACTCAGATAAAAAATAATCGTTAATAAGTCATCAACATTGTTATCCATGGTGATGATATAATCTGATCATAATGTATTTTAGGAAAGCGTTTAGACTAAGTATTTAATTTTGGATAGAGGGTAGAGAGATATTGAGGGGTTTATATTTAATATGTAGATAGAGAATGTTCCAACCCTCTTAAATATTGTTCTTTTGACTATTTATAGGATAATTTTGGATCAATGAGCCAATTGACTTAGGTCACGAATATGGGTCAAGTTCATGAGCCCTCAGGCCTACGAATCATTCTTCATTATACACATTTTATGATAATACATAGGGCTGGCGCACAATTTACTTAGTAGGCAACCAACTTACTTAGCATAATCTTTATTATGAGTCTGAAATGTCCCCTAAGATAAATCCGACCCACTTTCCGCTCTTTTCCCTCAAGGATTTTTTACCCTATCAATCTACACATTTTGAATCAACCATCTAAACGTATAAAAATTCAGCTGCATATGGATTTTGTTTGGTAAAGAACTTTATATATAATATTTTTCTAATAAAATCCACATTATTTTCACGATATAATATTTTTTTAATTTTCTTAAGAACACGATCTCCTACATTCATGATAATCAAGCCTAGAACTCCTTCAGAACATTTTACCTTTATTGGATCAAGAATTACTTCTGCTAAAAAATCCTAAGCTTTATTTCTCATCACATGTTTCTTCATGGTTTCCTTCACATTACTAAAATGAACAACCATTTCTAATTTAAGGTATGTCAAAACATCATTCACACTAAGACTTCCAATATAAGTCATTATTTGTATCTTCTACATAGATAAAACCCATACATCATCAAATCGGTTGATCTCAATTATTGAATTCACCATTAGATATTTCACAATGATGTTTTGATACCTAAAATTTGAATTAGACTCTTTTTTATTCTCTTTGTTACTTCACAAATCGAGTCTCTTTTGTTAATGAACCAAAAAGAATAATCAAGACTTACTAAAACTTAAACAAATTAAAAATTATAAATCAAACAAGGCAAGTTTGTTAACCCACTTCGATAATTGGGAATGAACTTATCAACATATTAAGACATAAGAAATTACTACTGATTTATTATATAAAATTTTATCAACGTATATAAATTTCTATAAGAAAGTAAAAAATCTATTTTGCAAATTAGGTCGCGAAGAAGAAGAGGACTATTTATTTATTAAATCACTGATTCTTCAGTCAGAATTGGTTTCTCTTTCCAGAATTCTAAGAGTTTTATTCTTGGATCGTGGGATACGTGTTGATGTTTGGTTTGACCTACCAGCCGTTATTTTTCCTAGACCGGTGCGCCCACTAAGTCTAGAAAGTTACCTAGGCCTTTAATTCTCCACACGTTTGTGCGGCCTTTAATCATTGTAAAACCCTCTTCAACTTCTCCTATGTAACAGTTACTTTGTTGCTGTTATATAAATTCTCTTTCACTATTTCATTATGTTCATGACTTAAAGCTTTTCTAGAGAGATTTTCATTTTTACCTTCAACTTGTTCTTGAGAGGTTTTGTGTTCACAGCCAGAAACGCACTAGTTAAAGGCGGCTGGTTAAATCTATTAGAGTTAGAAAGAGAGAAAAAGGTTGAACAAGAGAATCACATTGCTGTCGGCCTCTCAGTTTCTTCAAGTGAGAAATCTAGTGAACCTACTCAGGATGCCGATCAAGGGTCATCTTCATCTAAAACTCATAAGCCCAGACATCTATTCAAATCAAGCCTTTCACTCTTCTCTCAGGCTCTTCTGTTCAAGAGTCGCAACCTTCTGGTTGTTAAAGAAAAAACTGTTTTGAGTATCAGAAAACCTTCCCTCTTCATAGCCATGGGTTCTGAGGCTAAGAAGTCTCCGAAGAAGATAATCCCTGGCCGGACGACCCGTCTAACTATAACTCAATCTACTACTTTACTGCCAAATCCCTTCAGATCGGAGGCATCTAAAGCCACCTCAAGGGACAAGCCCTCCAGATCGGAGATATCTAAAGCCACCTAAAGGGACAAGCCCTCCGGATCGGAGGCATCTAAAGTAGCCCCCAAGGCCAAGCCCTCCGGATCCCAACCTCAACCGGACACAGACCTTTATAGGCAACAGGTACTCAACCATCCGAACAGCCTTCGATACCAGAAACTGACCCTCATCCATCCAAAGCAACTGATAAACCTTCCACAGTGATGGAAGAAGTAATGGAAGATAGTGTTGAGGAGGCTCCTTTTGAAACCGAGGCATCAGGTCAAACGGGGGATGTTGCTTCGGACAAGAAGGGCAAAAGCAAGGTCAAGGTCTGTTTGACTCATCCGGAGCTTCCGAAGTGCCTAGAGGGCAAGATAGGCCCTTGCTTCAAAAACGTTAGTGTCAAATACATGTTGGCTCTACAAAATATAAACTACATCTACACCCACACTGATGAGTTAGGCCGGATCCGGAAAAAATGGGGGATTCCGGAGTCAGTAAAGGTAATGATACCTATCACTCTGGAGACTCCCATGGACTGCAAGCTTAACGAGGTGGTGATCTTCACTGAAGTGGTAAACTGGGGACTTCGGTTTTCATTGCACCCAGAAATCGTCAGGTACTTCCACCTAGTTAAACTCTGCCCTAGCTAGCTAAGCCCCAATTCCTAGTATTCTATCCTTGCTTGCATAATGGAATCAAGGTTGTCAAAAATCCCACTCCCAATAGAGCAGTTTACTACTGTGGCAAGTTTATGCAAGAATCATCAGATTCCATTCTACCATCATAATATGGGGAACAACTTCAAAATGGTAGATAACTTGTTGGAGTCTGACAATAACTAGAGGACACAGTTTCTGTTTGTCAGTGGGACATGATAGAACGGTAGGAAGATCAAGGCCAACACCAATCCTAGCATGCTGACTAACAGGTGGAAAAGTACTGGTGAGTTTCTTTCCTATCTTTGTTTCTCATGCTTTTCTCCTTTTTGAAATATAAGTGTTCTCATTCTAATTAATTTATAACTCTTTTTTTAGTGCTGCCGAAGGAGTTCACCGGACACCTAGAGGAGGAGCAAAAAACATGTGCAAAGCTTAATGCATGGGCTGCAGAGCATTGGGGGAATTCCTTCCACAACTTCTTTACCTCGGGCAATTTTGTGAGGTCCCATCTGTGGAACACCACAGGCCGGAGGGACCTCTCATGGGAAGAGCTAACTACACCGCCTCCTCCTGGTGTAATTCTCAAACGAACAGAGGCCAAGGATGGTAAATTGGTCTTAATTTCTAGAGCAAAAGCTCCTAGCAAGATGAAGAACAAGAATAAGAAAGCTGCAACATAGCTGGTTCAAGCAACCACATAGGGGACTAGTTCGGGGAACCAAGGGGGAATTGACGTTGCCCTGCTCAAAGTAATAGAGCCTGAAACAGTAAGGGAGGCGGGAGAGTCGCAGAAGCCACCAAAGCCTCCCAAGAAGGACAGGAAAAGAAAGGCCAGTAGTGATGAGAAAACTACTAAGAAGAAGAAAGTCACATTGGGAGAAGAAATAATCTTCGTCAGTCGGAGAGTCTGTCTCCACCAGACCCTGTTGATCCCACCTTGCAAAAATAATTCCCAACAGGTTTGCAGTCCGGAGAAGTTGTTGGTGGAGGGAATAAAGAAGTGGACATTAGTGCCCTTCAGAACATTGATTTATACTTCAATGATTCTGAGAAGGATGATTTCGAAGGTCCCTACCGCCCCTCCACCTCTGCCAACATAGTTACCTTCAATGGTAAGTCTTTCTCTATCTCCAGAGAGCAAGACGTTCTGAGCCATTCCCTCATTGGTCACATCCAACCAGTACTTGACTTGGAGAGATAAGTGAAAATTCATACCACTTTCATCAATTCTCTCACCTTTAACAAGGAATCTCTATCAACCAGCCTCATTAATGCCAATTAGATTATAAATTAACTAAAGAAGAAGATAGAGGCATTGCAGAACGATAAGGAAGATTCATCAACCAAGTTGGCCACTTTGGAAGCTGCCAGAACTGAGCACCAGACTAAGTACTCTGGCTTGGAAAAGGACCTCACAACGTTAAAAGAGGACCTGAAAGCCAAACATGGTGTCATCCAAACCCTATCCGATGAGAAGACTATGTTAGAGGGTACTGTGTGGAAGATGGCCAAATAAAAAGAAGATTTTGTGAAGCAACAGGGTCAAGCTATTCAGACAGGTATTCATAAATGTACCAACGAAGTGATAGATTCCGTAGAGAAAATATATGATGAAGTCAAGTCTGACATGGTGCTGCTCTTCCATGAGACTTTTCTGAAGAGGACCCTTGGTCCTTATGGAAATATGAGGACATCCCATTTCATACTCTAGCAGATGGTGATAAGCGCAACTACTCCAGCGGAATCGATTTCACTACTGATGATAAAGAGGGAACTGGTGAGAGTTCGAGTACTGAACTTAAAATTCCCAATAAAGGTGGTGGTGGTGAAGGAACATCCGAAGGGAACAAGCCCTAAGGTTTAGTCATATTTTTTGTCTTTTTTTAACAGTTAAAGTCCTTGGATGGCCAAGGCATATTTTGTAATGTTATTCGGTCAGAGTCTGGATAATTCTTTCAAACATCTAAAGTCCTTGGATGGCCAAGGCATGTTTTGTTTTTCCTGTTTGGTTAAAGTCCGAATAGGTTTATTTATCAAACCTTCTTTTATTTAACACACTCTTTCCTTTAAATTTTAATGGAAAATGTTTAAATAGCCTCTGGTATTTTGGAAGCATTATAGTGAGAGTGTTTAATATCTCCAATAACATGTATTTAATAGTCTTCACTCAACCAAGTTTATCCGATCTACCAAAGATCCAAAGTGTTGAACCAGTGACTTGTACTTTAATTGAATTATAGTAAAACTACTCCGGATGTTTTAAGAATGCATCACACTTTATTGAATGAAAAACCGGACACCTCATTAAAACCTCCCTGCGCCACCAGTGTAGGAAAGAGTATGCCCCCTAATATTTACATTGATATCTAACAAGTAAATATTTACACACAAATTTTATTCTAAATATAACTTGAGATGTTCAATATTTTGTGGGTGGTTCAAAACTCTTTCTTCTTTGTCCTGGAGCCTATATGTCCCAGGCTTAAGGTTTTTGAAGACCTCATAGGTGTCTTCCCAGTTTGGAGCCAGCTTACCGAACTGCTTCTCCTTGGTGTGTAAGAAAACTTTTCTCAACATTTTATCTCCTAGTTAAAAATATCTTCTCTTGACCTTGGAAGCAAATCTGCTCCTCATCAAGCCTTGGTAGTGGGTTGTTCTTAAGTGAGCTTTAACTCTTCTTTCTTCTATTAAGTCCAAGTGATTCCTAATTGCTATCTCATTAGCTTGTTAGGAATAGTTATGGACTCTGTATGATGGTAGAGTAGCTTCTATGGGGGGTAATGGCATCCATCCCATACACTAAAGCAAACGGAGATTCTTTTGTAGCAGCCCGAGGAGTAGTTCAGTATGCCCACAACACTTCTTGCAGATAGCTTGGTCACTTCCCTGCATCTCCTTCTAGACTATTTTTTAATCCAGAAAAAATGGTCATATTGGCAACTTCAACCTGGCTGTTTTCTTGTGGATGGAAAAGAGAAGAAAAACAGTGCTGAATGCCTCTAGAAGGACAAAAAATCTCCATATCCTTGTTATCAAATTATGGCCTATTGTCTGTGGTAATCTTTTGAGGAATCCCAAATTTGCAATATGTATTGGATAGGATAAATTTAATGAAAGCCTTCGAAGTGGTTCATGCCTAAGGAGCTGCCTCTATCCATTTTGAGAAGTAATCAATAGCAACTATAATAGTTCTACACCCTCCGGACGCCATTGGCAGAGGCCCAACTAAATCAAATCCCCAACGAGCAAAAGGTACTGGCTCAGAAATAGACTGCATAGGTACTGCTGGCACATGAAATTCGTTGCCATACCTTTGACATGGATCACACTTCTTTATTATTTCGTTAGCATCTACCATTATGGATGGCCAATAGTACCCAGCCAACAATACCCTACGGGTTAGTGCCCTGTACCCACAATGTGCTGATCCTTCTCCATCGTGTAGCTCGGATAAAACGACTTGAGATTATTCAACCCCCAAACAACGTAGGAGAGGTCTACTGAAATATTTTTTATAAAAAACTTTCCTTATGATAAAAAAACCACGAGCCCTGTGTTTAATTTTTCTTGCCACAGCCTTATCCGGACGCAAAACCCCATCAGAAATGTATTGAAGAAGGGAAAATCATCAGATTGTATGGATGAGCAATCTTGTACATGAATCCAAGGGTATGACTCAGAATATGCTATGGTTGCCAAGGAATCTACCAGTGTATTTTCCGACCTAGGAATATGCTCATAACAAACACTTATGAAGTTGGCTGCATCCTCTTTCAGGATGAGTAAGTATTTGATCAATTGTTCCTTCTTGGGCTCAGACTGACCTTGAACATGATAGATGAGAAGCTGGGAGTCACTCATCAACCTAACTCGTTTAGCCCAACAGAGGAAAGCTAATTTAAGACCAAATATAGTCGCTTCATATTCAGACTCATTGTTAGAGGCCCTGAATCCAAAGCATATAGCCTGGTACATTTTATCACCATACGGAAAGGTTAGGAAAATTCCAGCTCCACAACCTATTGTACTTGATCCACCATCAGTTCGGACTACCCACTCTTTCTTGGTTTTTTCTTCTGAAGTTTGTTTAGAGCTTCTGTCCGAATGGAATTCTACCAAGAAATCAGCAATTGATTGAGCTTTGATAGCAGTTTATGGGGCAAAATCAATGTCATAATCACCCAACTCTACTGACCACTTGGCCATCCTTCTTGATATGTATGCCTTCTGAAGAACATTTTTCAATGGGAAAGATGTTCGGACAATAATGGAATGAGACTAAAAATACGGCCTCATTTTTCTTGCTGCAATCACTAAGGCTAGCACCAACTTTTCAAGCTTCAAGTACCACTTCATAACATCTATCAAACTTTTGCTGATGTAGTACACCGGATGAGGGTAGTTGTCCACTTCCCTCACCAATACTGCGCTTATAGCACATTCGACACAACCAAGTATACGTAGAGAGTTTCTCCTTGAATGAGTTTAAAAAGAGTCTTTGGTGAGGATAAATGTTTCTTTATTTCAACAAAAGCTTGGCTGCACTGTGGAGACCAATTAAAATCTTTAGCATTCTTCAAGGTTTGGAAAAACATAGCACACTTGTCCGAAGACCTTGAAATGAAACGATTCAAGGCAGCCAACCTTTCAGTGAGTCTCTGTACTTCTTTAATATTCCGAGGAGGATCCGTTTCTTGTAGAGTATTAAGCTGATCCGGATCGGGCTGTATCCCTTTCTCACTTATCATATACCCCAAAAATATTCCGGATCGAACCCCAAAAACACATTTTTCTGGATTCAGTTTCAAATTCACAGTTGCCAAATTAGAAAATGTCTCTTGAAGGTCAACTATGTGAAAATCCTTCTCCAAGCTTTTAACCATCATGTCATCTATGTATACCTTCATATTTCCGCCAATATGGCTAGTGAATGTTTCGTTGACCAACTTCTGATAAGTAGCCCCAACATTTTTCAACCCAAAAGGCATCACCTTGTAACAATGGAGACCTTTATCTGATATAAAGGTAGTATGATCTTGGTCCTTTGGATCGACCTGTATCTGGTTGTACCCAGAAAAGGCATCCATGAAAGACATCAACTTGTTTCCAGACGTTGAATCTACCAACTAATCTATCTGGGGGACTAGATAAAGATCTTTTGGACAATCCTTGTTGAGGTCAGTAAAATCAATATACATACGCAATTTCCTGTTCTTTTTCTTGACCAACACCGGATTGGCAATCCATAAAGAATAATGGGATTCCTTTATGCGCCCCATCTTGGTATGCCGATCAACTTCTTGGACTACATCAGGTTTCTCCTTAGAGAAAGCTCTTTTTTTTTGCACAGCATGTGCAACATCACTCTGGAGTGACAACTTGTGTGAGATAACGCTTGCAGGTACTTCGGTTACATCACCATTGCACCAAGCAACAACATGCTGATTGTTTGATAAAAAGGACAACAATTTCTTTTTCAAATCTAGCGCAATCTTGGTGCCAACCTTGATACTTCTACCCTCTGGCAGGGAGTGGGTTTCAATCTCTTCAACTGGTATTATAACACTAAGGGCCTCTCTGGGGTCATCAATCTCACCCTCTCTCTCAGAAGGCTCAAGTAACTGCTAATCTTCATTAATCTGAACTACTCTCAAAATTTTAGGATCAAGTGTAGTTGCATAGCACTCCCTTGTTATCTTCTAACTACTTTGGACAACATTCACTTGCCCTTGAACTGCATACTTCAAAAACCGGTGGACTGTTGAGGCCACAACATGCATTCTAGAGAGCCATGACCTCCCAAAGATTACATTGTAGCATGTGGGGTAATCTACCACAACAAATAACACCCTGACCAACTTTTTAAAAGGCCCCTTGCCCAACAGTACATCTTCTTCAAACTCCCCTATTGCATCCGCAAAGCTCCCTATGAAGCCCACAATGGTTCTGTTTGACCGTTGAATAACGGCCGGATTCTTCATCTGCTATTTGGAGCTCAAGAAGAGGATGTTTGCTGAACTACCTGTCTCTATCAGAATTTACTGAATATGATTTCCCCCAATAGATTCTCCTATCACCACAACATCCACATGAGGCCCATTAATATTTCTTAAATCATCCTCATCAAAAACTATAAATAGAAAAGGTGTTTGGCACTGATAAGAAGATATACCCCTTCCAACTGAGTAGACAGACTTTGAACATGCATCTTTCTTGATGAAGGAGTGGGCACTGTCATGGTATCTCCTCCAAAGATGGTCAGTGACTCGAAGAAACTGATTAGTCCGGACACCTTCTTGGTCTGCTCTGTTATGACCCCCACTTTATTTCGAGTTGGATCGGGATCCGAATACTCAGAATCAACATCAAATCTTTCAAGGATCACTATTGCCCCTTCTTGAGCAGATGTTCCCACATTATTTGTAGGACCTGTCCGAGGAGCATTGTCAGGCCTGTTTCCACTTCTTCTTTTGACATAAGCTCTCAATTTGCCTCTTTCAATGAGATTTTGCACTTTTTGTTTCAAGGTTATGCAGTCTTGAGTATTATGGCCTATATCATTATGATATTGGCAAAAACAAGTATTTCGACTCTCTCTAGGGGACTGCAGTGCTGCTGGTTTCCAAAAATGAACATCCTCCTTGGTCTTGTCATATATTGTGGCTACATTCTCTTTTAAATTGCAAATCACTCCGGTTGAACCCAATGAACTCTTTTACTCCTTGATTTTTTTCTCTTAGATTGATTTTGGTTTGACTGAGTGTGTTTAGCCCTGTTGGACCCTTGTCTGGTCTCCTTGGCCTTATATCCGGACTGGTTTTGAGCTTTTGTGGTGGACCTTACCTGACGGTGCACCCTGGTTTTCTTGGTTTCATCCACATTAACTTTATTTCCCACCTGATTTAATAAGTTACCCCAATTCATGGCTTTCTTCCTGGTCACCGAATCGGCCAGATTTCCAGGATTCAACCCTAGCCTCAAGGAAGCAATTGCACCTGTTCGAAGCAATCTGGTAACCCGTTCTTGGTATTCACAAACCGACTTATGTAGTCCTTTAAGGACTCGTTTGGCTCTTGGGCACAATGGATAATAGTATCTTTATTTCCCTTCACCTCCTTAATTCCCATAAATTTCCTTCGGAAGGCAACCCATAATGTATCAAAGTTTCTGATACACCCCTGGGGTAAGTTGTTGTACCACTTAAGAGAACTTCCCGTAAAAGACTGGGAGAAGGCTCTACACAAACGTTTGTCATCATCATCTAAATTCATCATGAAGTTCTTGAAGTACTCTAGATGGTTGTCTGGATCCTTACTTCCATCATACTTCTCCATTTTGGAGGTGTCAAACCTTTTTGGTAGGTTTCTGAACAGTATTTTGGCAGACAAAGGTGATTGTATCCAATTCCTATTACGACTGAAGACTGTGTCTTCATTAGGTGTTGGGAACATACGTGGTTCGGTCTGGAAAAAAAAGGATCGATCAGCAACTAATCAACATGCATGTGGATGTGGCTGTGAGACGACCCTTTTCCCAGATGCCTTTTAAGCCTCCCATACCTATCTCTCTTTCTTTAATATTTTTTAATTAGTTTATGTTTCTTTCTGGACCTCCCTTCATCACTGCTTTATGGCAAAGACTCCTCAAGCTCAGACTCGTTCGAAGAGCTCCTGGAGGACTAAGAATCTGAATTTTCAACCAACTTAGACCGGTGAGTCTTCTTAGAACTAACATGGGTCTTTTTGAATTCAGATGAGTCTTTGCTGATGGATCATTCTCCCTAGGGTTGTCAGTATGATGAATAGCTGACGCCCGTGGCTTCTCCCTTATAACCTTTTCTGCTTATTTTATGGCCCTTAATGCCTCTATTTCTGCTCTCAACTTGTCTCGCTCTTCGATGGTGTATTCCTTGTTTTCCCCAAGTACTTCCACCACAGGTGGTTGAGTTCCCTGCTCGTTTAAATCCATCCGAACTAGTTTTTTCTACTAGTTTTGAATGTAAGATTCTGGCACCCTCACACTCTCACTGTGGTCACCAATTTGGTGTGGTTTATTTTGAGCTAAGGGTAATTTTCTAAAGTGTTTTTTAAAAAAAATAGTATTAAATGTTTGGTGTATAAAGTATTGAGATAATTGAACAACCTGGTTGTATTAAATGTTCATTACCCTCATTAATGAGAGTGGTTGGGGTATTTATACTCTTAATTAAGGACCCATGGGCTTACGGGTCAAGTTATGAAACCAGGTCAAGTTTAAGGACCCATTAATCTTTTAAGTAGATTAACAAATAGCTTAGTCAAAATGTGTTTTACTTTTGTCCAGTCCGGATTATTTAGTGGCATGTCATTATCTGAATTACCCCTGTCCGGATTATGCAGTGGGTTGTGTCTAAATATTCCGAACTCATCAATTGGTATGATCATAAATGCAAGACAAACTAAACAGATAGTAAATACAAATATCATAACTCAACATGCTCTTTATATATTTTGAATAACTCATCCTACCAAATTGGTTTAGTTTAGAGACCTATGTTTTTTTATGACAGTAGGTTTTTATTCATCCAAACATTATTAGAAAAATAGAACGTCTTAAACCTCGTATATAATTTTTATCGTCGGACTTTGATCAAAATAGAGCTTTTTTTTACTTTTAGGATGGATTTAAGAAACATATTACATACACTTCTAAAAAACGTTAGTAGGAAATTACTTCCATGATATAACAAGCATTTAAATTACTATAACAAAAACCAACATAAATTGAAAGTTTGACCAATAAACTTATTAACTGGAGGATAAATCAACTATAGTATAGAAAAATTTGAAAAGATTCTCATCAATCGAGGTTATTTATAAATTTCAAAGAAACCTTTGAAAGATATACAAATGTTAGAAAATATCTTCAATGAAATTGTTCAAGTATATGTGACATATATATTTGTGACCACTGTGTTTAATAACGGTTAGAATAATATTGGATATTTTTTGCAACCGCATCGCCAGAATAAGCCATGCTCGTTGCCATGATGATCATGTACTCATAATTTTCAATAGCTTTTGCTCAGATTTTGTCGTGGCAATAATATGCAATTACATGTCTTATATTTTCCCATAAATTTAGTGGACCATACTTATTGTCATGATGAACTAGGTTATTTTAAACTTATACTTCCTTCAAAAGACTATTTTGCGATTCATGGTATCAGTTCTCTAAAACTTTGATTTTTTTATCCAAACTTGTTTTGGTTATAATTTTTTAATCATTTTAGTTAATCAAAATTCTAAAAATATCTCCTTTTTATTAAGTGACCTCTCTGATCATTTTTATTAAGATAATATCTATGCATTAAACAAAATATCTTTCGGTGAATATAACAAAGGTTGGTCAGAATTTTTGGTAGTCGTAACTTTTGACCAACGATCCCATGTGGCCAAACTAACGACCTCACGCATATAATCAGTTGTACTATATTATGTATACATGGTTTAATATGGTTTCACTTTTAGACTCCCATAGGCGAATATATTACATTAGTTGGTTACATTTTAAAACGCATGTCACACATATAATGAATTTTATTCGAAATTTTTCAGACTTATCCTTCCATGATAATAATCAGAATATACAACATCATAGATATAACTCATTTTTATATGATGAATTTTTTTTCGAGTAATTTGTTGTTATCCATTGAAAAATGAATATTTAAATATTTAGTATAATTGAATTGGGTTGTAGTCTTTTAAAAAATATCATTTTATAAGGTTTAGTCTCATTCTTTTAAAGTTAGGTGTACTGACTCTTGAGCAAATAATTTGATAAATACATATGCAAGTTTCTCACTAGAACACACATATGAGACCGATATGATTTCATCTTGAATTAATTGTTTAACATACTAATGTCTTAGATTTATATATACAAACATTGCATTGTGGATGCCAGTGTAAGGTCTACCAACAATTGCTTGAGTATTATAATGACTTTGTATCGTTATTTTCTCCTTTGATTGTAATGTTAGAAATAATTGCATATTTATACTAAACTTATACAGTCATCAATTATAAGTCATCCTATAACGCGAAACAAAAAAAAAACTTAAATGATGAAGCTATGTTTGCATAATTCTGAATTGTATACATTTTTGTTGAATGTGATATCTGAGGCTTGGGTTTTTAAATATTTTGCATCCTAATATTTTGCTTAATATGACAAATCAAATCTAATCTCTTAATCTTTGACCTTTTTTTCTCAAAATTCTCTATATTTCCAAAATTGTACTTTTTAAATTAATAAACAATATAAACTTCATTTATACGAGAACCAATTTTATATAAGGTTTGAATTTTAATTCAAAATCAAAACAATATTTTAAATGAAAAATAATATGTGTTAAGTTTCCACTCATATGGACCATAACCCGAATATATTTTAATCTTACAAAAGAGTCAAAACTTGTTATCTTCTAGAACCAATCATTCATAGTATAATAAACCTGATATTTATAAAGTTATTTCATAATACAGATTTTATCTATTATTATAGTATTTAATATCTGATTAATTTTATTGGACTAAAATTTATGGTTGTCAAATGCATGCATGTGATGGTCTATCCTAATATGGAAACTCTACTGGATGGTATTTCCCGAAATAGATCTTTCAACCATTCAACTTACAATTATGTTTGTATATATAAATCTACTTGTAGGCTAAAAGTAACTCGAAGTATACTTTTGTTTTCTAAATCAGTCTCTTATATTAATTAGATATTCTTTATCAATTAGATTTCATATATTAATTGGATTTTCTATATAAATTGGATTTCCTGTAGTAATTGGATATTTTATATTTATTGGATATTTTATATTAATTGGATTTTCTATATTGACATGATTTTATATAAGCATTAAATCTTATATCAATTTGTTCTTCTATATTAATTAGATTTCCTTGTTGAATCTCTTGTTGTACGATTTCCGTGGATGTAGGATTTCTTCACGATCCGAAACACGTTGAATCTCTTGTTGTACGATTTTTTACTTTTATTTTTCTTGTTAATTTTGTCTTAGAATAAGGTAAGAGCCAATGCTCGTATTATTTCACACGACCTCAAATAGGTGTTCGCCAACTGTCTGTCACTGCTTTAGTCGAGTGGCTAAGATCTGGTCTATCGAGTCTTGTTAAGGATGGGTCGGATCTTGTTCAGATATTGATGGTTTCCTAACGTCAAGAAATAACCTCACCTACAAAAGTAAACACCCGTCTAATCGATTTAATATTGGTTCACATGGTGGTCAAACTTTCATATGTCTATTCTTTAAGTACCCCATAAAATTAGAATATGAAAAATACACACCTTTAGTCTATTTCAAGTAACCAAGAACCCTCATAATAAATTTCCATTACTTGTATTATTAGTAGATTGTCTTAGTTTACTAACCGCAAATAAAATATCAAACCTAGTGCATATAAACATACAAATTATACTTTTTATAGCACTAATGTATTCTAATTGAGGTACCATTTTGCTTATATTATTTCTAGATTTTTAAATGAGGAATAAATAATGTATATATTAATTTAAATTAAGATACTTAAATATGATGAGTACAAATCTGGTTCTTGAGAGAGAAAGAGAAATTGAGATTTTATAGAGAGAAAGTAAAAGTAGAAACAGATTTGAGCTAATGAAAATTTCGTGTATTAATCTCAGTCTTGGCCATTATATATAAGTTCCAAGACTTAGTGTAACAGAATTAGTTACACAAAATGTTTAATTATATACTAGTCCTCTATCTTTACATATGATCCAAAATCTATCCTCTAACTATAAAACTTATCACATAGGACTTTTATCAATTACATTTAGGCCCTTGATATTTTATATCTTTATCAGTACCCCCTAGTTCTTATGAAAAACTGTGAATGTGAATAAGAACTAATTGTCATCGGAAGTTATCATAAGTGGAGAAATGTATCTTGTCAAAATTCGATCTGCTTCGAGCTAGCTCATCTCTTTTCATTCTCAACCTAATTGTTGACAGCATATCTTGTCCTTGAATCAATGCTATTTGTAATGCTGCTTCGAATGTATAATGCTTCAAAATTATTTTAATATATACTTTACATCCTCGAATAAACTTCTATGTATAATCATCAAACCAACCCGTTGTTAGTGCTTCGAATATTCTTATGTAGATACATGATGTGGCTTTTGCACAACGGTCAGATACGTAGGAAACATAGTTGAAAGTATGATGATTTACTAGGCAGTAGGTCTGCCACTAGACCTGACATTTTCCAGGTGTCAAATTCTCTTCTTCACGCAATCGTTTGATATTCTACCCAATGATTCTTTCCACCTTTTCTACTTATCTGACTCCCCTCTCTCTTCTTTCCCCTCCATAAATATTAATGGGAGCCATTATTTGTTTCACAAACGCCATTTTAGTAAGAGAAAGTCTATTTGCACAAAAATTCTCTTAGTTACCTTCATCTGAACCTCCAATTTCTTGGCTACCATCGTTGGAAAACTCATCCTCTCCAACCAATATTTAAGTTAGTATATGAAAAAACATCCAAAAACCAAAAACCCTAGAAAATCAATTCACCCTAGATACAAAGAAACCACTTTTTGGAGCTTACGACTACTTCTGCATTAGTGAGAGAGTTGCTGAGTATAAGGCTGCTGAGATATCATGGGCTTCATAGTTCATCAAGCCCAGAAAAAACCCAATCATCAAAATTTCCTCGAACTTCACCATTACCACTAAAATCAATGCCTCGAAACCCATCTACAACTTCCACTAATTATGTTACTTTATCTTCTTGAAACAACCGTAAAGTAACTTAAAGCTCATCTACTTCAAGAATATTAGAATAAACTCCATCTCCAACCAACTTTGATTCGCCTCGAAATATTCGCAAAGAAGACATTCTAGTCAAAAGCTCAACTTTCCCCAACTCTTCGTACCAAAAAGAAGACATTCATAACCATGGGAGATGTCGATGTTGACAACACTTCACCAAATACTATCTAAAATACTACAACCATTCTTTCACCATCTTCTCCTCCCCTGAGGGAGATTATTGAGATTGCCTTAGAGTCACAATAAAATGCCTCAAATGATGAACATCATAACACAAACTCCGCCTCAAGACCTCATCGACTTATAGATGAAGCTTATGACAAAGAATTTGATTCAAATGCTACTCAATCGAACACCGAGGCTGAAACTAAAGATGATGACTCAAAAGATGTCAGAGCTGAGACTGGGGAAAACGCCTCGAAAATAAGAGCACCTAATAAAAAAATAAAAAATGCTCTAATTAAACATCCCGAGGACGAGGCTGCCTCAGTTAGTGTAAACCTAAATCCTATTCACCCCCAATTTATCATAGCACTGAAAAACGTGTCGTGTATCTACCATAATGAGGCTCAAGCTGGTCTTCTTAAAAAAATTGGGAATGGAAGATAATATCACACTTCGACTGCCAAAAAAAAGGGAGACTTCACTTGATTGTGGAAACGATTGGTGGTCTATCTTGAGATCATCAACTGAGATCTTGTGTTCATGTTGGATCCAATGATAGTGGAGTACTTCGAGTTCATGGGCATGTGCCCTACACAAGAAACACCAATCATTGGTTCACACTTTTATAAGTGATCATGGATTCCAGACTAAACCAAATTCCGCTCTCTATCCAAGACTTCATCGCCTTAACCAAAATTTCAAAGGGACCAGTATTTCCCTTCTACTACCTAACCCTTAACGATGATCTTAAAATTATGGATGACTTGTTCGAGGCTAAAAAAAATTGGAAACAAAAATGTTTCTTAATATCTGGGGTTTTGGGGAACGGGAAGGAGATAACCAAGTAGAACCCTTCACGAGTCAACCTCGTCTGGAGAAGTAACAATAGATTTATTTATTTATTATTTTTCTTTGATTAACTTGTTTGTAATTCTCTATTTACTTTTGTGTTGTACACAGAAATTTCGAGGAGATATAAGCTTCGTCAAAAGGACACAAAATACATTTTTGCCAAGTTGGCCACTTGGGCAAAAAAAATGTTAGGTCAATTGGTTTCACTCAACTTTTCTGCCTATTAACTTGATCAATAGCCACTTGTGGATGATCACTTTTGGAACTAACCTCCCAAAAAATATGATGGAGTCACCAAATCCAATCCTAGTTGTGAAGAGCCTTATGGCATCTGATGATAATGTGCATCTTCCCATAAGAAATAGATCAGACAGCCACTTTCCTTCAAATAAGAAAGGGAAAAATAAAAAAACAGCTAGCACATCTGGTGTTAACCCTTCAGAGAACCTGATACCATAGAAAAAAACTAAGAGGAAGGCAACAAAAACAAGCCTTCTTACTATTAAAGAAGGAGTGAAAGTTGAGCCTTCTTCGAAAAGAAAAACTAATTCTGCTCCGAAAAATAAAGTGCCTCCAAAACACCACCACAGAGGTGGGAAAAAAAGAACTCTAAAGAGACCCTTCAAGAAGTGCTTCATTCTGAGGTTGATGATAAAGTCACTGTAGTAGAAGATCAACAAACAGAAGCTGCATCAGACAATGATCGAGGAGATGACCATTTTGGTCCTGATGATATTGTTAACATATATGAGCTTCAAGGTTTTAACATATACATGGATCTGAGCGTCCAAGAAATCCAAGACAACTCTAACAACTTGGCTGTCAGGTTACTACACCTCTTTTTTCTAAACTGGTTAGGTCAGAAATTCATTTGTTATCTTCGTCCTCTGCTCTTATGCCCTTCAAAAATCAAAGATTCATACCTATTGAAGAACCATCCGAAGAGGTCACACTTGCACTACAACCATTTGCTGACCTTGGAGCTGTAGCATAAAAGTTGTGTAAATAAATGGATTCTACTCGAAGCCATTTGTAAACTATGACTAAGGAAATGGTTTGATACAAGAAGGATGTTGCAGGAGAGAAAACGATGAGTGAAATATTTGGTAAAAATGTGGAAGACCAATTTCATGTATTCCAAGCTGGTAGATCACTATTCCTTAGAGGCATCATCCATCTCAAACATCATCTCAAATCAGTGCACGAGAAAGAAATAAAAGAGCTTAAAACATCAAATCAAGTTGAAATGGAAGAACTCAAAAGTATCTAAAAAAGAGTAAAGGCAAACATAGGAAGCTAACACAAAACATAGGTTCTTTTAAGACACAACTCGAAGAGGAGAAGAAGATTGTTGTAGAGATTACTAAGAACGAATGTGGAAAGGACATGTTGGATGATATTAAGAATGATAAGAATAAAAAAGCTATAAACCTACTTCGTAAAATCCACGCCACATTTTCGAAGGAAAACGTATCAAACTTTTGGGATTTAATCCCCATTGAGAAAGGGGATTCATTTGAAGGAAACTCCAAAGAAAAATGATTTTTATTTCCTTCCCTTTTTTTCTTGGCATGTAAGATGACTTGTTTTTTGTGAATGCTCTTCTGCTTAGCATTCAAAACCCTTTTTTGTAACCATCAGATTAATTTTAATACATCAGTACTTTGCTTCCTTTATGGTGAGTTTGATTATTTGGAATTTCTTTAGTAAACAAGAGATGTAGAGTTTTAGAGAGAGAAATAGATTATAGAGAGAGAAAATCATAGTACACAAGTTTTCTAACTCATAAATCTACCCCATTTATTAGTTCAGCTTTTGCCTTTATATAGAGGCACAAAGACTTAGCTTAAAACTGAAAATAGTTACATGAAAAGGTTAAATTGCACTCTTAGTCCTTGACTAAAATACATAATTCTTAATTCCTCCTCGAACTTTACCATCTGTTACATCATGTTTTATTATTTACATTTTGGTCCCTGAATTTTCATTTCCTTCTCACTGTATATTCATTTGTCTTACTATAAATACTTATAATTTTATAAACCAAGTTATGTGCACCTCAAAATACAACATATACCATAACTAAACTTAAAAAATTAAAAATGAAGATACTAGGACCTCGAATTCTATTGGTGTGTTTCAAGAATGTTAACACCTTAAATACAAATAGCGCATTTATAGAACATAGCACTTCGAATAATATAGTGTGTTTAAATAGCGTAGCATTTCGAATTATATAGTGCGTTTAAAGAGCGTAGCACTTCGCATATGGTTGTTTCTTCGAAAATTGTTTATTAAAACGTATAACATTTCGGAATAGTTACTCTTGGTCAACAGCTTCAAAGATGATCAGTCTCTGACTAGTTACCAAAATACTTTAAATACTTATGTTTAAACAACCATTTTCCAAAAAGGACTTTTATTAATAACTTTGAATATTTACATGACAACTCATTAAAACCTCCATGGCCAACGTGGTAGGAAAGAGTGTGTCAATTATTCAAAAACATTTCAAAAAGAAAAATTCATTCATAGTACAATTTCAAGTGATCTGTATTCCAAGGATGTTGAAGCATCTTCCTCTTTTAGTTATAAAGGTGATACGAACCCGATTTTATTTTCTCTATGACAATATAAGGACCCTCCCAATCTGGGGCCATCTATCTAAGGCGCTTATCCTTTGTATGGAGGAATACGTTTCTCAAAACTTTACAAACTACTTTGAAATCCCTCCTTCTCACCTTCGAATTATATCGATTCATCATCAAAGTTTGATAATGATTCATATTCAAATATTCCCTCACTATTTTCTCCTCGATTAAGTCCAAATGTGTTCTTTTTGTCTTTTTATTTAGGTACTCGGAATACTGAAGAACTCTATAAGAAGGTAACGTAGATTCTGCAGGGCTAACAGGATCCATTCTATACACCAATTCAAAAGGAGTTTCCTAAGTACCCTATCTAGGAGTTGTTCGATAAGCCCACACCACCTATTACAAGTAATTAGGCCATTTCCCCGCGGCCCATGTTAAATTCTTCTTCAAACCTTCCAAAATAAATATGTTTTTCACTTCCACCTGACCATCTGCTTGAGGATGAAAAGGTGTAGAAGAACATTGTGTTATTCCCTTTGAAGCGCAAAAATAAGCCATTTCTCTATTATCGATAAACCCCTAAGAGAAACAAATATTATTCACAACAAACTAAATAACAACCTTAGCTTTTGTTCCAGACAATGGTTCAACCTCTGTCCACTTAGAAAAGTAATCTGCTGCCATAATGATCATTTTATATCCTTCAAAAGCCATAGGAAATGGTCCTGTCAAGTCTATTCCCTATCTGTCAAAAAGCATAGCCTCAAAAATAGACGTAAGTGGTACCGCTGGTTTGTAAATAAAATTGATAAAACGTTGACAAGTATCACAACCTCGAACTAAAACCTTGGCATTATTCATAATTGAAGGCCAATAATATCATGCCAAGAAAACTCGACGTGTTAAAGACTTGAAAACACAATGTGATGAACCCTCACCATCATACAATTGAGACAAAATATCATGAGATATTTGTTTACCCAAACAAAGCAATACTGGCATACTCAAAGCTTTCTTGTATAACACCCCATCTAGTACAGCATACCCATAAGCCTTATACCTCAAATTTTTAGCCAACTAAACATCTTGAGGCAACGTTCCTCTTAGTAAGAAATTTAGGATACCAGTTATCCAATCGTCTCGAATCACATCTGGTGTGACAAATACCTCTTATGCATATTTACATTGTTGTGAACGTGTTAAAATCCAAGGACTCTCTTGTAATAATATCCAATGATACTCTTCTGTATAAGCAGTTTTTGCCAAGGAATCAACAACAATATTATAGCCTCAATTGGTATGCTCTACAATTACTTTGTCAAACAAAAGAGACAAATTTTGAATCTCACTAAGGTACAAAATTAAATGATCCTTCTTAGCTTTGTAAATACCTATCATATGATTTTCAGCTAACTGTGAATCTGTCTTCAAACAAAATGAATATGCCTCACAGATATTTGAAAGCCTTAAACCATCCAAATGAACTTCATACTCAACCTCATTATTTGATGCATGAAAACTGCATTTAATAGCTTGAAACATTTCCTACTCAGAATGAGCAATCAACTGGACTCCTACACTAGATTCCAAAATACTGGAACCACCACCAGTTCAAACCACCCAAATCGAAATTTATAGCAAGTCCTCCTTATCTATCTCCTCATCTGATCTACTTGAGTGAAATTCAACAAGAAAATCGGCTAATGCTTGAGCCTTAATAGTTGTTCGAGAAGCAAACATGACATCAAAATCTCCTAACTCTACTGACTACTTCATCCTACCATAAATTTCTGGGCGTTGTAGAATATTTTTCAGTGGGAAAGAAGTTCGAACCACAACAACATGAGCTTGAAAATAAGGACGCATTTTCCTAACAGCCACCACTAAAGACAGTGCTAGTTTTTCAAGTTTCAACTATATTTTTTCTGCTACCAACAAACTCTTACTAACGTAGTAAACTGGCTTCAGAACTCTTGAATCTTCACTTATAAAAATAACACTTGGAAAATCTAACACTGCTATGTATAAAATTAGTTGCTCTCAAATTCGAGGCTTAGACAATATCTCTGGTGATGACAAAAGTTCCTTAATGCTTGAAAATGTTATCATAATTTGATGTCCAATCAAACTCCTTTGGTCTTCGTAATACTTGGAAAAAAGTAAACCATTTGTTAGAAAACCTTGAAATAAATCTAAAAAGAGCAGCTAACCTTCCTGTCAAGATTTGTATTTCCTTAATAGTTCAAGGTGATGTCATAGATACCAAAGCCTTTAACTTCTCTGGATCAACTTCTATCTCTTTTTCAGTAATAACATATCCCAAAAATTTCACTGATCGAACCTCAAAGGTACACTTCTTAGGATTTAATTTCAATCTAATAGCTCTTAGATTTAAAAAGTTCTCTTCTAAATCCTCTAAGTGTCTATCATAAGTTGTACTTTTCACTAAAATTTCATCAATATACACCTTCATATTTCTCCCAATCTGAGAATCAAAATCTTTGTTATCAGCCTCTGATATGTTGTTCAAGTTTCTTCAACCAAAGGGCATAAGCTTGTAGCATACATCCTCGAAATCCACGATCTCCCAAAAATAACATTATAACTGGTCGGACAATCCACTACCATGAATAAAACTTGAACTTTCTTTTTGAACGACCTTTTTCCCAAACAAACCTCACCTTCGAATTCTCCGACTACCTGAGCTATTATACTTGTAAACCCGATTATGGTACAATCTGACTGACAAATTCGAGGTGGATTACGAATCCTATCATAGGTTGACTTAAACAATACATTTGCAGAACTTCATGTATCTATTAAAACACGTTGAATTTCCATCCCAGCTATTTCTGCCCATATCATTACTGCACCCTCACGAGGCCCTTCAATAGTCCTCAAATCATCCTCATCAAAAAGAATAAAGGGATTATCCTTTTATATCATACAAATTAGTGGACATCCTCCATTCTATCTAAGTAGTTAAATTCACCACATGTCTCTTTCTAAAACAGTTAGTATTGTTAGTCATAGAATCTTCTCCGAAAATTGCTAAGGACTCAAAATACTCACACAAGCTTCGAACCCGTTCTTGTTCTACTGGTTCATCTACATACATTAAAATTAATCGATTTGGATCATGATCCAAATATTCTGAGGCTGTATCGAATTCCTCACACTTAGTGTCTAGGATCACTAACGTATTTTCTTCTTTCGAGTTCGAATTACCAGTCTGCTATGTTAATGTGCTTGGAATTTTCAAAACCACTATTTAGACTTTTAAAAAAAGTAGTTAATTTTCCATTTTCTATTTAAACTTGTAAATCATTCTTTAAAGCAATATAATTTACAGTATCATGTCCAATATGATTATGATACTTACAAAACCTTTGGAGCTAGTTTTTTAAAACTAACATAACCTTTGGATTTTTCATAGATAGAAGCAACACTATCAGTTAAATCTGCATAATATTCTGGCCTTACCCACACATACGATCTTGGCCTATAATGTTGATTGGTTGGTGCTACTTAAAATGAAGTCCCTCATGTTCGAGGAGGTGCGTTGTGATTGACCTTTGGACATAGTGGTTGACAATTCAAATTGTTTCCTTGATTATTGCCACATGTCCAGAATTCTTTTGACTGGATCCAACTCCATCTTGAACCCGAGTTGACTCTTCCACTTTAATCTGATGGTAATAAACCTTGTATGAAAGCTTCCATAACAATTAACTTTTCCAATCATCTAGCCTTGCTTTTGTTAAAACAAAATTCTTTGTGTAATCTTTGAATTTTTCACACACAACCTGCTTACACTGTATTGTAGTGTCACCATTAGTCGGTATTTCCTTGCTACCCACAAAATATCATCTAAAAGATGTATAGAAATCCTTAAAATTAGCAATAGACCACCTCAGAATCCTATTATACCACTTCAATGTAGTTCCCTTGAAAGTCTGAGAAAATTCTCTGCACACCAGCATATCATCATCTTCGAAGTTCATTATATAGTTCTTAAATTTTTCGATGTGATTGTTGGGATCTTAGGTTTCATCAAACTTCTCAACCTTGGAAATATCAAAACGCTTCGGAGTGGAATAGACCTAATTCCAACAGTTAAATGAGAATTTCTCTAGTCTACATCTTGTACATATTGGTCATCTCCTCTCATTCCCATGACAGCAAACAGATTTCGATCATCTACATCTGTGTAATGGTTAGAAGTATTCCCTTTACACCATTCTGATTCTCTTAAGGAATAAGTTACATTATCCATTTTGGATTTACTCTCATTGCGTGATTTTTTAGGTCGGTTTCTTTCTTCTTTCGAAGATCCTCGATACCATTTTTGCTTAAATGATCCCTCATATTCTAAAATTTCAAATTCATCACCACTAGATTCAGTATACCTATGTTTATCTTCTTTTTCTTTTCGCAAAGTACGATGCTCTTTGTCAGACTCAAAATGTAGTTTCCTTCGATCACTTTGAATCTGATGAGCTGTATAAGATCGATCAGATTGACTCTCTAGATCGTATTTCTCCTGTACTTTTTACACCTCAGATTAAGCCTACCTGGCTGAATATTTTGTTCTGTCTGAACATACTTCTCATTTAGAGTTGTAATTTTATCTAGAAATTGATCTATTCGAGATTTAATATCTGAATGAGTCTATTGAACAGGAATTTGATCGTATTTCTTACTTTCTCCTCTTTGCAAATCAGACCTCGATGTCCTGATTGCCTTTCGAACTAGAGGATCATTTTCATTCCCTGGTTCAATTTTCGATCAAGAACAGTTGTTGTATCAGATAAAAAATTCAATTGCCTCTGGTGTTTTGTTATGAAATCAAGGTACCGATTGATGTTCTCCCATTGTGGTTGCCAATTTGATGAGTAGAACTCTGGTTTTTTAGAGAGAAAAAAAGATTGATATTTTAGAGAGAGAAAGTAAAGTAGAAATAGATTTGAGCTAATGAAAATGTCGTGTGTATTATTCTCAGCCTTGGCCATTATATATAGGTGCTAAGAATTAGTGTATCAAAATTAGTTACACAAAAGGTTTAATTACATATTAGTTCCCTATCTTTACATATGATCCAAAATTTATCCTCTAACTATAAAACTTATCACATAGGACTTTTATCTATTACATTTAGTCCCTTGATATTTTATATCCTTATCAAAATATATCAAGTACCTTCCAATTTTAGTGAGATCAATTAAGGGTATAATCCCCACTATTATTTCACAATTTGTATTTCAAATTATTGTCCATCTTTTCAAAATAAAACATATTAAAAGTATAAGACTAATTATATTGTTTTAAAAATCTTATCATGTTCATAATTGATATAATTAAGTAATCTATGTATTGGAATACAATGAACACCACGTCTCATAGACCTTTATGTATAAATACAAGCCGACACATTTTTTATTCATTGTTAGGGAACACAAATACTTCATATTACTTCGTTTAGACCTAACCGTCGAGATGTTTATTTAAAAATACCATATTAACATCTATTTAATAAATTTTAAGATTGTATACATATGTGATTACAAAAATAATTTTTGTGTTTGTAGTTTTCACAACCATAACATATGTGTCAAAATAACATATTCATTCTTTTTGTCGAAAGTATTTGGTAACCAATCTAGCCTTTAATGCTTTAGTTGTACAATATAAGTGATTTTTGTTTTGAAAAACCCACTTATAACTAATTATTTTTTATTATAAAGGTAAATTAGTAAATTCTGAAGTTTGTTTAAACATTATCGAATCCCTTTAATCTTTTATCACCACTTACAAAAACATAGAATCTTTCGAAGATGTTGGCTCTTTGTAAGATTTAGGATCTTCTCCAATAAAACACTACCTAAATTTTCCTAATGATTTCTTCATAACTTTATTCTTCAATATAAATAATTTTTTTGAGAATTTATTTCATTGTAACTTAAAATTTTAGGTCACTTCTCCATTTTACTTCTACAAGGCTCAAACTATTATTTCGTAACTAAAGATGTTACTTGTTAATTAATTTTCTCATGTTATACATTTTTTGAGTTCTTTTATCGTCATATAACTTAAACCTATGAATTCTGCTTTTGTAGATTCAGTTACCAAGCTAGATTCTGAATCTAACAACCCATAAGTTTTGTTTATTTATTGTGGATCCATATTTAATCTATTTGAATATCTACCCTTAGAATAATCAAGGCATCTCAAATGTTTGATTCATTCTTTTTTTATAACTCATTTTTCCATAACTCATATAGTTAAATTTTTGTCTTTTTCAAAAGTATACGATTGACCTTTCACTAGATACTAATATACAACTTAGAATTTATTAAGATCACACTACATATATCAACTATGATTTCATTTCTATACTCAACCAACCCATTTTATTACAATATAAAAGACACTAATATTAATAAATTAGTGCATGCTCTTTCTAAAAAGTAATTTGAGATGCACTACCATCGTATACCACTAGATAATGTTGGTATCTTATTTTCTAATTGGTTTTCAACCTCAACTTTCAAAATATTTGATGCGTATAATATATATATATTATACACTAAACACATAGACCTAAGTAAATCATCTAAGAAAGCTATAAAATGTATTTTATTTTTATAAGTTAAGATATAATTTAAATTACTATTATAGAGTTATATTATCTTCCATTATAATTATGTTTAATGTTTAATGTTGATGAGTCCGGATTCTGTCACCATACTTTATGGGAACCGGACAGGATCAATTCAAACAATGTCCATTTCACCGGACAGGGGCAGTTCGGACAACTATCATCCACTGAACTATCCGAACAGAACTAAAGTACTTAAAATATAATCACTTTTTGACTAAGCTGCCTATTTACTTACTTAGAACTAATGGGTCTTTAAACTCGACCCGATTCCATTAAACACGACCCGAAAGCCCATATGGCCCAAATATAAGGGTATAAATACCCAACCACCAACATTAAATGAGGGTAATGAAAATTAAATACAACCAGGCATCTCAATTCTCCCTCTACATTCTACCCAAACATTAAATACTCTCAAAATTCCACAAAGCACTAAACAAAAATTACAAACTTACCCTCAGACAAAAATAAACCACATCAAATGTTTTGTAAAAAAAAATTATACCAAAATTTTATAATAGATTAAATTTTGGTAATCAACATATACATCGATTTTTTTTTTCATATATAAACCAAAACTATTTAATTCATACTTTTTATAAGAAGATTTTAAATTAAAAATTTAATATATCAGTATTATTTTTTCTTTCTTTTTTGAGTTTTTGTTATTTTTTGAAATTAAAAAAAATTGTGTGCATTTTATCAATTCGCATAATTTTACTTTTTTTTTAGTGTTGATATAAAATACAATATGGAATTTTATATTTGACAAGGGAAAAAAACGTTAGCAGCTCATTGAGTTTTTTTTTTTATAAAATCATTTATATAAGTTATCATAAATTTGTGTTTCCAACTTTACGAATAATTTAAAAAACTTTATATACTGTTTATAGTATTTATATTCTATATAGTCATTGCTCCATATATGTATATTTGAAATTAAACTTTTACCGACTACGTAGGCGAATATTTTATGTGAACAATCAAAGAAACCCAGACAAATTAAATAAAATTATGGTCAGTTGTGGTTTGAATTTATAAATAAAAAGTGATTTATTAGTTTACATCAAATAAATTTATAAATATTTCTTATTTTAAAAATTATTTAAAATAAATTTAGTATAGACTTAAATTTTTATTTTGAAATTTAAATTAAAAGTTTAAGGCTAGATAATAATATAAATTTAAATTATAAAATTAGATCCGAATTTAATATTAAATTGTATATCCAAATCCAAACTTTTCAATGAAAATATATCTTAAAAGCAAATGAAAAAAGTTTAAAATTTAAAATTTAAATTTAAAATGAGATTGAAACTTTAAATCTTAAATATTTTTTATATATAGAAATATTTTTAAAATGTTATATTTTTATTTACTTATTCATAAGTGAAAAATATAAAAGTTAATAGTCTAAAAATACGATGAATAAAAAATAACAACTCAAGTTAGAATAAGATTCAGTTTGTTGTTAATAAAATATTATATCCATACATTAGTTTGTTTATATATATATATATATATATATATATATATATATATATATATATATATATATATATATATATATTTGTTTTTCTTGTTAAATATAAGTTTAAAGTAATGCGAAATATAATATTATTATTTTAAATAAGTATGTTGTATTAATTAGATTTTTATATGAATTATATATTATATAATAACTAGATTTCTTATATTAATTGTATATTCAATATTAATTAGATTTTTTATATTTATTAGATTTTTATAGTACTTAAATCTTATATTAATTTGATTTTTTATATTAATTAGATTTTTTAATTAATTAGATTTTTTATATTAATTAGATTTTTTAATTAATTTTGTCTTCTATAATAATTAGATTTTTTAATTAATGGATTAAGATTTATCATAGTTTGCATATAAAACATAAGAAGATATAAGAAGATATATCTTTGCAATTTGTAGCGATGTGACCCAACCACTGCACTGCCTCTTCCGCCAGCCATCTAGCTTTCGGTCTTTTGAGAGATAAGTTAGGTGGGAGATAAATACTGAAGAGATGGATGTGTGAATCACGTCATTTTTTGTTACAAAGAGTGATTTAGTCCTTTGTGTTTGAGAGTCTTTCTGTAACCTACTTGTTTATAAAAGAAGTGTTCGTTCTTGTTGTGCGATTGATTACTTCATGTTCTTTCTTGTTAACTTTGTTCTTGAAATAAGGTAAGAGCATAAGTTCGTATTACCTCATACGGCCTCTCGGCTAGGTGTTCGCCAATTGTTGGTCACTACTTCGGTTGAGGTGACTAAGATTCGGCCTAGCGAGTCTTGTTAGGGCTAGGTCAGATCTTGTTCAAATATTGATAGTTTCCCTAACAAGTAGTGTGGTGAGCGTGGAGATTGAATATCAATATTTGGTGTTGGTGAATAAGACAAAGTGGAAAGACAAAGATCCGGTTCTTGAAGTAAAGTCAAGCGCAGTCATAATGATGGATTCCATGAGGGAAGTATTAGATTCAAGGTATCAAACGGACTGGAAAAATCTTCAACAAATATGAATCATGGATATGTTCGTAGTAGAAGGGGCGTCTAGTGTGGGGAATGAATATGCTGGAATTTGGCTGGAGGCAGTTGAAGGCTTGTCGAAGTAGTTGAGATTCAATCCAAGAAGTACGACTGATAATGGTGTGGTATTAGTGAACCAAAAATTCAATATCTAATATTCTAAATTTGGTATGCATATGCGCAGAATCTGAAAGAGTACCTAGAAGAATGGAATAGTTGAGAAGATGAGCAGTAACTTATTTGAAGTAAGGGTTATGCTTCTAACAGGTGCACAGGACAAGAGATTGAGTGAAGGAGTTGTTTTGGATAGCTAACATCATCAATAGAAGCGCATGGACTTTCGTTCGTCATGGAGATGTAATAGGTGTCAGAGGTAGAGCTGGAGTTGAGATGGAGTTTGAACATAAGAGTAGAGATGTAGATACCTCAACGGAAGTTATTTTCAAGCTAGGTTCAGGTTTGGCTTTTACAAATGAAGTTCAACCATTTCTAGGTTTGGGTCTTGATATGAAGTTTGATGGGTCAAAGGTTTCGAATGTTAAAATTGTGGAGCATCTATCAAGTGTTGCTCGATCTTATTTTGGGATAGCTCTAATGGATGTTACTGTCGCTTTCTTGGATGTAGAAGGTCGGGAGACTGGTCTATTGGGAAGTATTTCCTTGATAGAGTTCGCGAACTGCATAGGAATTGATCACTACAGATGTGCAGGTGGACAATTTGTCAATTTGTCTCCAGTGAGTCGTTGAAGCATCGGGGTAACGGATATAGGAGTTACTATAAGCCTAGGTGGAGAATTGTTAAATATAGGCTTAAAGTAGCGTAAAGCATAATATTTTTCTAAATCAGTCTCCTATTTTAATTAGATTTCTACATTAATCAAAATTTCTATATTAATTTGATATTCTATAATAATTGGATATTTTATATTAATTAGATTTTCTATATTATTAGATTTTCTATATTAATTGTATATTGTATATTAATGAGATTTCATATTAATTTGGTCTTCTATATTAATTACATTTCCTATTAATTTGTTGGCCGATAAATAGAAGATATAGCTTTGCAATTTGTAGCGAGACACGATGTAAGCTGGATATTTCTTCAGAGTGAGAAACTAGCTCTAGGTATTTTGAGAGATAAGTCAGGTGAGAGATAAACTGAAATCACATCATCTTTTGTTACAAAGAGTGATGGAATCTTTTTTGTTTAAGAGTTTTTCTGTAACTTACTTATTTATAAAAGAAGTGTATGTTTTCCGTGGATGTATGATTTATTCACAATCCGTTCCACGTTAAATATATTGTTGTGCGATTGATTACTTCATGTTCTTTTTTGTAAACTTTGTTCTTGAAATAATGTAAGATCTAAAGCTCGTATTACCTCTTATAATCGCTCGAGTAGGTGTTCGTCAACTGTTCGTCACTGCTTCGGCTGAAGTGGCTAAGATTTGGCCTAGCGAGTCTTGTTAGGGCTAGGTCAGATCTTGTTTGGGTATTGATAGTTTCCCTAATATATATATATATATATATATATATATATATATATATATATATATATATATATAATACAAGAGATTCTGATTTTGCTGTGATTATTATTATTTTATATTTACTCTATACGGATTAATTTAGATTTCAGATCCTCGTCTAAATCTTTCCAAACAAGATTTTATCATATCAAATTGGTGTCAACTATGAGAACCTACTAGTACCATCTTTCCAAACAAGATTTTATCATATCAAATTGGTGTAGTACCAAGTATATTTGCATTGAAAAACTTAAGAACAATAAGCGTAAAGCAAATCATGTCTAATTAATAATAGGAGAACAATTAAAAGTCGAGAGAAAGCATAATCTACCCAAAAATGTTAGGACCCTTCTAATATCGAACTTCCAACCGTTGGAAATGAAACCGCGAGAATAACAAGACGAAGTTGTAGGAAGTATATATCCGCCTTCATAACTGAAATCTAAGATCCAACATCTTGAATAACATATCAAAGAATAAGAAGAAGATAATGAGATGAAACAATAAGTTCAATAATACAAGAACACCATCGAAATGTTACATACCAGCATAACATCTATTTCAGAACCAAGACTCATATTCTTAAAGATAACTCGGATTATGGATCTAATAGTAAAAGCGAGAAGCACCGCGGTCATCGCTACATTAGTAGGAGAATGTCCAGGATATCAACATACAAGGACAAAACTGAAAGGAAGATAAAAGAGCACGACCGAGAGCATCAGCCAACCTATAATGGTAATGCAGGTGACAAAACGATACCGACAATGGATGTCTCGCTCCAATCGAATGAATAACAAGTTCCACCATCCCATTCAAAGATCCATTCATGCTACCAACCAGTCATAGTGGCTCAGCCAGGGATCCAACCAAATCACCAACACACCTTTGGGCTTAGCTGAAAATCCAACCAAATTATCAACACGCCGTAACAACCAATTCAGACTATCATTAGTATCAGACACCTTCGAATTTACATCCCTCTCAACAAAATTTCATTATACATAAATCTACTACTAAACTTCAACAACTATGAGATTGATAAATTCACATGAAAGAAAGACTCATATCATCATATCATCATATCGAGCACTTTAAGAGCACTATGTTGAGGTATGAAGCGGATGAGAAGATGAAATGAATGGAATTCTCATGGGTATTTACAGGAAGTGTTTTGAAGTGCTTTAATATAATTTCTACGTATTACAAGTTTCAAGATAATGTGCGTGACCTTTGAGAGCCACTTTATTGGTTATAAAATGATCTAGAGAGATGATGATTACATCCTCTATTGCAAGTAAATGCATAAAGAAAGATTGAGAAAATAAAATCATAGATTTTTTTACATTAAGAGTGAGCATTATAACTATCACGATTTAGTGGCGGTTGTGGCATACATTCGAGATATATTGATGAGATGTTTATCAGAAACCATCATAAAAGAGAAGCTACTTAATTTGAAAGACTTATTAGATGATTCTATGTAAAATGATTGATTGGTTGGTGTTATGTAGTATAAGCTTTATTAGTATAAAAAGTCTCGATTTATAAAATCATACTTATATGTCTAGATGTAACACTGTGCTCTAGGTTACGGAGAAAGATAATAGAAACCAACTCTGAAATAGATTCTGTAAGTGGGTTAACCTATTATAAGGCCTTCATTTGCTAGTGTTATATGCATTGGTTGCTGCACAGCTATTGCAATGTTATTTTTTACATTGAGTAAGTTATTTTTATTATTTTTGTATGAATTTCAGTATTTTAGAAAGCAAATCAGGCGGCTGCTTAGCTCATACCCATCCTTTCATTTCAAAATTGATAAAATCAGTCACGCTTATGATTTGTATTTGAATCAGCCGACGAGGTTAGTTAAAGTTTTGAGACAGATCAAACGAGTCAATAAAAGTTTTGAGGTAAGAGTTTTTTTTTTCAAATTTTAGGTTCTAACTATTTTGACACTACAAACTTCTTTTTTCTCACCTCACCATTTTATTTACTTTTATTCTTTCTCTTTTAAATTGAACCGCAGTTTGGAAATATGTACAACTATCAATGTTTTACAACTTTTGGCTAGATTTCTGTTTACATTTCTTTTTACATCTTATGAGTATTTAAAACTTGAATATTTACAACTAAGAAATAAATTAACCTCCAATTTATCCTTTTCTGATAGTTGATAGACTTCAAGATAGGTATATAAAGCCTTGTTGTTTTTGTGTGGGTAATGACCTCTATTCGAAAGACTGCGCCTACAATGTTTCTAAAACCAAACATGAGTCAATATGCTCAGATACTGCTCTCAATCGAATATTGATATCTGCAGTTCTCTGATTAAGCACGATTCATTTGTTTCTAGTGTAATTGTATTATTATTGTAATATACTATAAATACTTAACACTTGTGATTATCAATTGCAGTTGATTATACCCGTGTAAGTTGACGAATGTGAGAGCAACGATTATTATTGTTCACATTGAGAAAGAAGAACAAACTAAAGCTAGATATACATCTTTAGCAAATACTCCCTCCGTCCCAAATTTTTTGTCATTCTAGGAAATATTTTTTATCCCATAATATATGCCGTTCTCGTTTATCGATGCAAATTTAAATATTATTTATAATCAACTACCAATTAAATCTCTTCTCTTTCCTCCTTTTTATGAAAAAGAGAAGCAATTATTGGATTCCTTAATATCTGTGCATAACCTTAAAACGACAAATATTTTGGGACGGAGGGAGTACTAGACAAGATTACGACAGAAAGGAAGATGACATCATATATGCTATAAAATAAATTCACTTGAAGAAGATTCTTACCTCTCCCCATCTATGGAAACGGAAACACGTTCAGGTAATCATACTCTTGATGCTGATAACATTGGAAGTTTGTTTCAAACTCCAATCTAAAAAAGCAAGAATTTTGACACAAGTTTCCAATGTCTGCTCAACAAAAACTTAAAAGAGACAAGAAGCAAAAAGAAAAGCAACAATCTCATTTTCAAGTCTTTTAAATTTCCTGAGACAAAAATGGTTACACTCACCAGTCTTAAATGATCAAAATCTTAAATTCGATCATCAGAGGTCTAGAAAATAAAGCCTTCTTAAGATGGCTCAAATCCATAACTAACAAGGACAAAATTAACCACATCATCATCTAAGAACCATTAATTGGTAATGAAAGGCAACATGTCATATCTATTAAAGTTAAGCTAAAACAATTCACTGCCAACATCTCCAATAAAATTGGATCTTCTGGAGTGATGATCTTGAAATTAAGATTATGTCTAATCACATAAAATATATTCATCTTGATATGCATCATATCATTCTTAAAGATTCTTTCTCTGTCACAGGAACATTTGCAAAATGCCAGAGAATTAATAAACTATCCTTTGGAATGAACTTAAAGCATTGCTAAAAATATTAAATCCTAGCTTGTAGTGAGAGACTTTAACTATATATGTTCTCCCACTGAGCAGTTTCTCAACTTTCTACAATCAAATGTCTAAGGACTTTAACAACATTATTAGTGATTATTTTCTAGAAGACGCAGGGTTTACAGATTTTAAATTCTCTAGGACCAACAACTCCAAATGGAAAAGTCTTGATAGGGAAATAATCAATCAAGCTTGGTCAGAGAAGTTTAATGATACTAAGGTTACTCTAATGGCTTGTACGTACTCCGATCATGCTCCTCTTAATAACAAAATCACCAAAGACAAAATCAGACAACAACAACTTCAAATTTCTTAATATGTGGACCTTAGACAAAGATTTTGAAGATTTGGTCAAGACTAACTGGAAACTCCCAATGAGTGGTCATCCTATGTATAAGTTATGGAATAAGCTTAAAAGATTAAAGGTCAAGCTTAAAACCTAGAACAAAAATAATTTCGGCAAGATTTTCGACAAAGTTTCTCAAACTGAAGAGAAAGTTAAGGAATGTGAAGCCTTTTTATTGATTGCCAATAATAAGACAAAAAAAATTAACCATGTCAATGCTACTGTTGATTACCTTATAGCTCTTATAATGGAGGATGAATTTTGTTTAAAAAATGCTACGCAAGATGGATGGAGGATGGTGATCGCAACACCAAAGTTTATCAAAATTTTGTGAAGAAAAAAAGAAGAAAGGGTAGAATCACTAGCATCAAGAAAAATCACAACTGGATCACTGAAGATAATCTCATCAATAAATCTGTTAAAAGCTATTTTCAAAATATTCGATCTTCTGACAAATTATATAGATACTATGAATACCGGTAACGATTACATATACAAATCTATCCCTAACTTGATTGATAGTGCAGATAACACAAGCTTACTCGTTAATCCTACTGAAGAGTAAATCTACTCTACAATCAAGAATCTAAAAATAACTAGTGTTGTTGGACTAGATGGTTACAACAAAAGCTTTTACATATCATGTTGGAGTATCATTAAAGCTGATTTCTACAAATGCTATGACCTCTTTCCTGCATGATGATCAAATTATTAAAGGTGTTATATCTACGAGAATCTGCCTAATTCCTAAATGTTGTAGCAATTCAAAATCAATTTAGTACTAGCTTTCTGCCTACAACTTACCTTGGAGTTAGCTTAAACTCAAGTAACAATAGCAATAACTATACTCCCCTGTTGGACAAAATCGGCGATAATATTAGGGATTTGGAAGGTAAACATCTATCCTTTGGAGGAAAAATTACCTGAAGTAACTGTGTCTTGCTTATTATTCCCTAATACTGGTATCAAAGTTGTCGGTTCCCCAAATCCATCATCTGCAAAATTGAAAAAATTAGTAATAAGTTCTCGTGGAGTGATTCTAATGAGACTAGAAATATGCACTCGTCTAACTGGAAAACTAACAGCAAGACTTTTGGTGAAGGTGGACTTAATTTAAAGAATATAAATGATATGCAAATCACTTGCTCTTGTAAGATGTAGTATAGGTACAGGGAAAACACATGTCTCTTGGCTAGATATATGCACAACATCTATACTAAGGATAATCATCCTCTACAAATCAACTACTTTAGGCGTGGCTCTCAAACTTGGAAGAGACTAGCAGGAATCAAAGACTTGGCTGAAAGCTTTATTTACTGGAAACTTGGTGAAGGTCAAATTGAATTTTGGTTGGATACCTGGTTTGATACTTACCCCCTAATAAAGCTCAAATCTAACATGGACAACAGCTGGTTCTTTTAAGAATAAGTGAAAACTTTCTGGGACACCAATCACTGGGATATTAATAAATTAAATACTTCCCAAACTATTGTAAACAAAATTCTTAAAAACAATATATATGTTAATCCATCAGTTGAAGACCTTATACTATGGAAGGCTTAAAAAGATGGATCATTTTCTACAAAAAAAACGTATCAACAGATAAGAACTAACTTCAACAAGTCTTCTCTGTTTGAAAAGGTTTGGAACAATATTACTCACGGAATATTTTCTTTTCTTCTTTGGAGATTATTAACAAATAAAGTACCAACTAATTCTAATCTTCAAGCTAGACATATGACTGTTGTATCAAAATATCAATACTGTTCAAATTTCGAAACTACTAAGCATCTGTTTGTTTCTTGTAATTGTGCATGGAGCATCTGGAGTTATTTTGCAGATATTCTTAAGATCAACATCAGAAATCATATGACTGCTACTCATATCATCAGAAGTTGGTTTTGGAAATCTACACTTAAGTTTCACATTATCTCTATCTTACCTACCATAATCACTTAGGTCATGTGAAAATATAGGAATAAAGCAAAGCATAACGATGAATCTTCCTCTCCAAGTTCTGCTATCAACTATATCCTGTAAATCCTTGCATCCATTAACCAATCCAATCTCTTAAAGTACAAGCACTGGAAATCTGTCGAAGAAGTTGTTGTTTATCTGAATTATTTCAACCATAAGAGCAAGCCCCTCATCCTGTCTCTGCGTACTTGGAATCCTCCTCAAAATGGCAGACTCAAATTAAATTCAGACGCTTGTTGTCATCTTTTTGGTCACTCCAGTGGTGGAATAATTATTCGGGACAGCAATGAAAACTTGATTCATGTTTATGGCAATATCTACGACTCTTTATCCCCCATATAGGCTGAGGCTAAAGCTTTTCATGAAGGGCTTCTTCTCTGCAAAATAAACAATCACACAAATGTTGAGATTGAATCTAATTCAGAAATCCTAATCAACATGCTTACAACATGGAATTATCCTCATTCGTTTAATTTTATCTTAACCAACATTAGAGCTTTAATTACTCCTAATATGACTCTGAAACACATTTTCAGAGAGAAAAAACCTAGCAACTGATTGGCTTGCTAGGTGGACTCTTCGCTGCAAAATGAAATTAGATTACAAATCCTTCGTTGCTCCCTCTGCTCGTAAAGCTATTATACAGCTTGAAAAAGATGGCATTGGATACCTGAGAATTATATAATTATGTTGCCCCCAGATTTTTCGCCTCAATTCTTGTAAATCTTAGGCTTAACCATTGTCTGCTTGTTCAGCTTTCTCTCCTCAGAAGCCCTGCAATCAGAAATTTGACTGGTTTGAAGTTATTACAGTATGATAAAAGGCACTAAAGTTATTGTAGAATTTTTAAGGCCTTGAAGTTATTACAGAATGAATTAATGCCCTGAACTAGCAATCTGAATCGTATTGAACAATTGTAGAATGATTGAAGTGAAGGCTTGAAGTTGTGCAGAAATTTCTTTAAGTTCTTGAAGGATTATATCTTCATCTTTCAAAGAAGAATTTCAAACTCTGGTATATGTTCTCAAATATTTGGCGCTCAAGGTTTGGCTCCTAATTTTTTCATTTGAAAACTATTACTATTAAGTTATTTAAATTTTTTAATGTTTCATTATAATCTTTTGAGAATTACAATATTATTCATTTAAAAAAAATCTAAAATATTAGTTGAACTTATAAACCATTCTTGCAAATTCAAGTTAATACAAATTTATCGGGTTCAAGTTTTATTTTGAATTCATATTTATTACACTTCTCATTAGGATTTGGTATCAGTTGAAGTTACAATATTTTTGCCACCATTTGATTATTGGGTTTGTGAGAAATTTATATGATTAGTATATATTCACAATATTTAAAAAATTAAATGATTTATAAAATTTTCATTATAATGTCACATGAACTGGTTGGTTATAACACCAAAATTAAAGACATTAAACAGCAACGAAAAATAACCTAACAATATTCAATAAACAGAACCCTATATAATCAAAACAAAAAACATTTGCGGATACGGTAGCAAAATCACGTACTAGGTTGTGTGGTTTCCTTTTTTAGTTGTTATCATTAGACGCACCCGTTCTTCTTTGGACTGATACTTACACAAAACTTATTTGCATTGATTTACCGTAGATTACTCATGTTTTTTTAGTTTAAAAAATATTTGATATTTAATCTTCTCAAATATTTAAAACACGGTGACCCTAGTCTCACTCACGTTGTAACAAATTATTTAGAATTATTCTCTCCGTTGTATAATAGAAATTGTTTAAAGTTTTTTTATTAATATTAAAAAAAAAAAAATTAAAAAAAATATTAAAAAATATTGGTAAAATTATCTACTTGTGCTGAAGGTTAACTATTTTATTAGTAGAAGATAGAAGATATGTAATATTGCTGCATTAGAAAATGAAAATAACATATATTACGAAACAGTAGAAATATCACCCTATTGTAGAATCTCTCGCCACTCTATAGAGACCATCACATCCATGGAGGTTAAGATCACGACTCCATCAATGTTGGTAAGTGCAAAAGGATTGACATACACATATTGGTAGATTGTTTCTCCTAGCGGTGGTAAACGTGTCTACCCATCAGACCCACAATCCATTTTACAGTTTTAAGCGTGTACGTGTTTTTGCGTGTGCGTGTTACCCATTTAACAGTTTTAAGCGTGTACGTGTCTGACGTATCGCGTATTATGCGTATAACTGCTTATACGTGTAAACAGATAAACGTGTCTGACGTGTACATCCATGCAGACCATCCATTTAAATCGGTTTTTATCAAGTATTTTATAATATTATTTAAAACTAATTTGCATGCGTTAATTAAATCGAATTTTAATAATTGAGACATGTATAATATAAATGAAATAATTATGACATTTGTTGTATTGTGATTTTAAAATAGTATATATGTAAAATATTTATATGATTATCAAATAATAATTTATATGTCTTAACTAAATCGAAATTCTATAATTAAGATATGTATATTTTAAACAAAATACTTATAACATTATTTTGATATTGTTTGATTATATTTAGATATTATAGATATTTTATTCAATATTAAGTAGATATTAAATAATATATACATATTAGACATCTAATATTATAAAAAAGTAATTTGTATGCTTTAACTAAATCGAAATTCTATAATTAAGATATGTATATGGTAAAAAATATAATTATAATATTATTTTGATATTGTTTGATTATATTTAGATATTATAGATAGTTTATTTAAATTAGGTAGATATTAAATAATATCTACTATTAGACATCTAATTGTATTTTGATTTTAAAATATTTATACGATTATTAAAAAATAAATTAAATGCTTTAACTAAATCCAAATTCTATAATTAAGATATGTATATCGTAACCAATATATATGATTTTGATATTGTTTTATTATATTTAAATATTATAGATATTTTATTTAATATTAGGTAGATATTAAATAATATATATATTTTAGACGTTTAATTGTATTTTGATTTTAAAATATATATACGATTATCAAATATTATATAGTTCTAGTTTAGTTTTGTACTTCCTTTTAGTTCTTTATATCCTTCAAACTTGAACTGTATATCTTTAGATGATTTAAATACTTTATTGTATTTTCAAATTATTGAATATTTGAAGTATAAAGTTTTTAGAAATGTATAAGCATATGCACAAACATATATTACTTGTAAATAACAAAATAAAAATTCAAAGAGATTTAATTAACATTTAATATAAGCAAAACAAACAATTCATTAATAATAAAAACCAAACAAACAACATAGTTGTTCAATCAAATAAAAAATAAAAACATTACAATGAAAATGACAAATACAACCACATGTAAAAAAAGTAAGGACCTTCATCATCGTTGTTCGAAGGTGGTAGTGAACCTTGCAAATGCATGTTCTCCATCATTCGTCGCATGTATTCGGATTGTTCAACTTGAGAGGTTGTAACTCGATCATTCCATTCCTCTTGTGTGCCATGTCACTGCTCGTATTGATCATGCCACTGGTCATATTTACCCCGCCACTGCTCGTATCCACCATGCCGCTCGTTGTTTTAAGTTTGCCACTGCTCACGCCACTGCTCGTGTTGACCTTGCCAGTGCGTATGAAGACCATGCCACTACACGTGCTGATTATGCAAACATTCGACATACTGAATTCGCTGACCATGCGACCACTCAGCATATTCGCGATCGAAAATTCCTTGTTGTTGTCGCTTCTCAGAAGAACTACCATCAGCTATGGGAGCGGTCGGGGGCTGAATTTCTTACTAAGGGTATCCAGGAGGTGGATTTTGTGGTTTGCTAACATTGTTTGCAACCCATATATAATTCAATATGGGAAAATGACGACTCTATGCCTGCCATTTTAATATCAACTCTCCATCCCAATAATATATCTCCGACAATCTTAAAGAGTGTATACCTATAGCACTACTTGGCCGAACTTTAATCGGCGTGTACATACTCGCATCAACCCCTTTCTTAACAAGAAAATAACTCAATATCATTCCATAAGGTAAATTAACCTACCCCCCCCCCCCCCCCCCCCCTCAGTGTTTTGAGCCATTTTTGAATCATCAAACTAGCCAAATTAATTTTTCCCTTATTTTTTACCACAAAAGCCGTTCAAAATACCTTTAATATAGGAAAGTTGTGAATCATTGTTACTAAGGGGAATAAAACAACTGTTAAGAAAATTCAAAGCTATTTTCCATTAGCATCCAAATTACCTCTTATGGCTCCACGTTTACCGTTAATTTCTGGTTGGTGCAGACCATAACTCAGAATCTCTACTACTAATTCGAAGGACATATGCCAATCATCACCCCAACCATTACGAGAAAAAAAAAGCGATTGTAATTTGTCACCAGTATACATATCTCCAAATGGAAGGAAAAATTCATCTTCAAAATCAGTTTCAAAAAAAACTGTATGCAACATCATTAATTCTACACCTCATTCCTAAACCTCGAGCTTGAGGATCATTCTCAATCATATGTGCATTGGCATAAAACTGTTCTACTAATTCGATATAACAATCACAACTGAACCTAGCAAGAAATATCCAACCTAAGCCTCTATTAGGTTCAATAAGTTTGAAAAAATCTTGCATACCTTCAACTTGGATAAATTCCTCGTAATCCAAATATATGCCCGAGTAGATTTTGGTTACACCTCATGGTGCTAGCGGGTTATGAATGCGAGCCTCTCATTCGCCCTGATGTTCTAATGTCTGGCTCTCCGAATCTTCTACCTCTTGATGCGAAGAACTTCTTTCAGAATTTTTTCTTCGTCTCGACGATAATGAATCATCTCCACTTGTTTGGACTTGCTTTTATTTTCTCGAAGAAGACATTTAGACGCACTTTGTGGTGTTTTTGTGTTTGGAAATTTTAAACATTCTAAAGAGAGTATTGTAATAGATTGAGTTTGAAGGTGTGAAGAAAGAAATAAAAGAATAGGATATTTTTACATATATTTTTTTCAATTAGCTGTTTTTTATGACGTCATTGCTGACGTCATCACTTCATATATCCGGATTGGCCATCTGGATATCTGAAGTGCACGACTAGTTTTAAAATAATAGCCATTGCACTTCAGATATTCAGGTCTCCGAAGTGCAAGACTATTTAATAAACAAAGTTAAGTTTTAAAATGGCTCCAAAATGTAAAAATATGAATGCTCACCCACCCGCTAATGTAGATCTGACTACGACAGATGATTTTTCTAGAGAATCCCCTCAAATTGACACATTCTTCTCCCACGAAATTTTTGGTGGAAGTATTAGTGGTGGGTCGATGTCTTTGTCAGAAAACATCTTGGATTTGGGAGTACTTTAGTGTGAACGAGGATAATACCTCTGGTATTTGTAAAATTTGCGCAATAAGTTATATTTATAGAGGAGAAAATAAAAAAATTGGCACCGTCACTATGGCAAAACATTTAAAAACTCATGAAATATTTGATCCTTCAAAATTTAACAAAAATGGTAATGCATTTGTAGTCCCTCAAACCGGTCTTCCTTTTGAGTTTAGCCAAGATAGGTATAGGGAAGAAACAATGATTTATGCGGTCGGTAATTTACAACCTTTCGGTTATGCGGTTACTTGGAGATACAAAAATTGGATGCAGCCTGGGGTAAACCCACGAGCCAAACTCATTCCACGTAGCTCTATGCGTTCACTAGCCTTTAAATATTTTTTCAAAAAGAAAAAAAACATTACCTAAACTATGCTAGCTTTGTCATGGAATGTTTCTATTACTAGCGACATAACTACTTTTACTGATTTTCATATGATATGTGTTACCCTTCATTGGATGGATCCCGAATGGGTACTCCAAAGGATAATTGTGTGGTTTGAATCTATTGGTCATCATAACGCACAAGTAATTAGAGAGAGTATAGTTAAATTTATGAATAATTATGGAAGTAAAAATAAGATTATGTCTATTTCGTTCTACAATGCATCTGCGAATTTGAGTGCCATAAAATTTCTTGGAGATGATTGCACTCCTATTTTTCCTAACTTGTTTCACACAAATGTTTATGTCATGTACTTCAATTATTGCGAAAGATGGAATACACATGATTTTGGAAGATTATATTGCTCCCATTAAAAATGAGGTCCTATTTTGCACGACCTCCACTGCTAAAAAAAGAGCTTTTAAAACACTTGTTATTGAAAATAGGAAAACATATAAGAAATTTATATTAGATTTCGAAACTAAATTCTTTAGTGTGGTAATAGAAAGATGGTTTCTCTAAATTCTTTAGATTTTGAATCATGTGAGTGACTGAAGGTTGGATGACCGTATATTTGATTACAGTGTTCGGTAACAAACATAATGATGGTATTATTATTTTTTCCGAAAAAAGTCGCAGCCGCTACTCAATGAATACGCAGTCTGACACAATAGCATGCAAACCAATGCTAGAAGATAAATCATACAATGTGACACGTTCAGCCAAGAAAGCGTTTGTAGAGGGACTCAAACTCATGACCTTCAATCACGAACATACCTTACTCCACCAACTCGGCTACCTCTTTTGGGGCTAAAAAGAGGGATGCACAACACGAGGAGTTTCCAGGAGGTCACCCATTCTAATACTACTCTCGTCCAAGCACGCTTAACTACTTCTAAACATCTCATCCCATGACTTTATTTATATTTTATTTAAACATAAAATAAAATTCAAAACAAAATACCATCATTTGAAAGATGAAGATATAAGTGAGGAATCTCCCTGGCGACATCTAGTCAATTCGGAGAGGAGGTCGAGATTTCAAAATTGGTTAAGGAGAAGACTTTGAAGGTCAGAGGTGGTCAAGGTAGTAATGTCAAAGCTACCGAAGCCTTCTCTTGTCACTGGTTGGTGGTATAGTGATGTAGGCGGAAGATCTCTACAAAAAAAATCTATTAAAATGTCTAGTTTTATTTTATTTTATTTTTTATATTTTAAGGATTTATTTAAGATAACAAATTAAATCTGATTACATTCAGATTTAATAGTATATTATTTTATTGGTTTTACTTTCGTTTCCATATTTTTATTAGGGATTTTGGCGATTCCTATAAAAGGCGTCTCAAATCCTATTTTTGCGGTTAGACTTTGATGAATAAAAATTAAGATTTTTCTCTGAGTCTCTAAGTCTCTTATATCATACCTAGGGTTAGGTATATATTCACTGTTTCATTTCTTTCTTTCTGATTTCTACAGCGACGACTCTATTTCGACACCAGCCGCTATCATGTTCGTATCAGAGCGACAGAGCTCCTACGGCGTGGATGGAAGAGATATGCCTCCTAAGTGAACCGCTCGCGGAAAGTCCACTACTCTAATCGTGGAACCAGTCTATCGGGAGAAGATGGAATACTGATTTGGCCAGATACGTGAACGAATGAATTCGCTGCGACATCAAATGAAGAAAGTTATTGAAGATATAAAGAGGATAACCACCATCAGATTCCAACCTCCAATCAGAAATTCCAATGCGAAAGTCTTTTTCACAGAATCCAACCACAGCCATAGCTACAATTTGGAAAAACTAAAGGAGAAGGAAATCCATCAAGTAGCTGCTGGTGACATGGAGGAGCTGCTGATACTCGACTATCCACTCTTTGATGAGTATAAGGCTGACTACCATGGTGGAATTTCTTATAAAACTTGGCCAGAATTGGGAGATTGGATTTATGATGTATACAACAATGAGAGTGAAATCAGTGTTAAAGACAAAGACGATTAGGTAACACCAAAAAAGGTCTCTCGTTATTTCAGCAAGGTAAACAATATAAAAAAATCCATGTGTTTCATGACGAAATTGTTATTGATAACTATTTTTCTGACTCTAAAAACGAAAAAGGGTCTATAATTACGAATAAAAAAAATTCCAAAATATCTAAATACCTGGACTGTTAAATTAGCCACCGAATCCTTGATTCTGAACCGGTAAGAAAAAAATCAGAGACCCAAATTGGACTCGGAAGCGAAAACAAATGAACGTTGAAGGTGAAACAACCTATTGTTGGTGCTTCGAACATTTCCATATGTAGATGTTTTCTCCCAACAATCCTAAACGTTCGAAGCGAGAAACAAGTGGATGATGAAGCCCTAGAAACTAGGTCTGCCACTAGGCCTATCATGTGGTAGGTGTCAAACTCTCATTTACGCAAACGTTTAGAATTCTGCCCAATAGCCTTATACGTCTCTTCCACTTCTCTCTCCCTTGGTTCTTTCTATAAATACTCATTTGTGCCACAGTTTGTTTCACAAACATATTTATAGAGAGAGAGTCTGCTTGTACCTGAGATTCCTTGGCTACCTTCATATGAATCTTCAATCTCTAAGCTACTTTCATCGGAAAAATCGAATTCACCACCCATCATTTAATTCATTTTATGAGAAAGCATTCAAAACTAAAAAATCAAAGAGAAAAAAACCCACTCATCCACCCCACGTAAACAGAAACCATATTGTGGATCTTATGATTACTTCTACAAAAGCGAAAAAGCAAAAGAATATAGAGCAGCTGGATTAATAAGAAATACTGCTAGATTTTCCACTGAGATAATATACTACGGTAACTTCGATCCTAATCAAACTCCTCCTGCATTTTTACAAGTTTATTTATCGTAGAAGAAAACCAATCATAAAAAACTCAAACATAAAAAACGTCTTGAATTTCACCATCACCAGCTAGATCATCACCTCGAATTCCTTCTGCAAGCTCCACTCCTCGAATCAACCGTAAAGTAACACAAACCACATTTACTTCAAGAAGATCAGAAGAAACTCTTTCTCCTCTCAACACTGAATCCCCCCAACAAATGCGCAAGGAAACTCTTCAATTTTATTTAAAAACCCACCTCCTCCAGAGCTTTAAAAGAAAACCCTTTATAGCTATGAAAGACGATGCTGACAACACTTCTTCTACCCAAAATATTGCATCGAATATTTCATCCTCTTCTCCTTCCCTAAAGAAAGTTGTTGGGATAGAGTCTCAATAACATCCCTCAAACAAATAACAAAGATAATCAACCTCGAGTCCCAACCCACCTCAACGTATCGATGAGGCATCCAAGGAAGAAGCTGACTCTGAAGCTACCGAATCAAACGTCAAAGCTGATACGGAAGATGATGTTTCAGAAGACACTGATAATGAAACGGTTAAGGGTGTTTTGAAGACAAAAGCAACAAGGAGAAGAGGGGGGGGGGAAGACTTGAAGCCACTTAATCCAGAATATATATTGGCACTAAAAAATATGCCACATATCTACTATCCAGAGTCCCACGCTGCCTCATTGAAAAAATAATGGAGAATGCCAGATAACATCATGCTTTGGTTTCCAAAATAGGGAGAGAGTCCACTTGACTGTGGAAAGGATGAGTTGGTAGTATATCCTCAAATTATCAACTAGGGTCTTCGGTTTCCGTTAGATCCAATGATAATAGAGTACTTCAAACTCCTAGACCTCTGTCCTACACAAGCCACTCCCAACCAATTTTTCACCCTCCTATCAATAATTATAACATCTAGACTTTTCCAAATTGTGAGATTTCATTGCCCTGACCAAACTCTCGAATGGACCTGTTCTGCCTATCTACTACCTTACTCTTGATGATAACCTCAAGATAGTCGATGAATTTCTCGCGGCTGACATCTTTTAGAAACAAAAATTTGTCTTCATATCTGGTGCATGGGAGAATGGAAAGGAAATATCGGAGGATAACCTGTCAGGACTTAACCTCGTCCAGAGGAGTATCAATAAGCTTCTTTGCTTCTTATATTTTTTTATCGTTGCTTTAATTATCTTTATTTTATCTTTATTTTATTTTTTATAATGTATCCAGAAATTCCGAAGCGATATAAAATTTGTCAAAAATATGCTAACGATATTTTTGCCAAGTTGGCAACATGGGCAGAAAAATAGTGAGGTAATGGGTTCCACTAAGCTTTTCTGCCTATTTACTTTATCAACAGCCACTTGTGGCGAATCACGTTGGGTGCTGACTTCCCCGAAAATCTGATGGAGCCCTTGAATCCAATCCTAGTTGTGAAGAGATTAGGGGCACATGATGGTAAGGTGCATCTTCCAGTTCGAAACATATCAAATAGTCACCTTCCCTCGAAAAAGAAAGGGAAAAAAGAATGAAAAATGAGCTAGCTCCTCAAAGATCCAAACGACGCAATCAAAGGCAAAGACAAAGGAAACAGAAAAAAATTGTTCCTACTATTGAAGATGGAAAGGATGTTGAGAATTCACAAAAAATAAAGAAATCTGTTGCTTCAAAGAAAAAGAAGAGCACATCCAAGACACCACCACAATGAAGGGAAAAGAACAAAAACTGTACAAGCCTTTCGAGAAGTGCTTCCTTCCGAGGTTGATGAAGTCTTTGTGGTGGAAGGTCAGCAAAGAGAAGTTGCAGCAGACAATGATCAAGAAGTCAATCAACAAGGAGAAACTGCAGGAGACAATGATCGAGGAGACGATCACTTTAATCATGATAATTTCATCAACACCGAACAGTCTCAAGAACTTCATAGAGATATGGATCCATAGATACAAGAGATTAAAGACCAACTATAACACTTTGGTGAAAGACATGCCCCTTCATAAAGTAGTTAGGTCAGAGATCTATTTGCCACCGTCAACTTCCGATCTTATGCCCTACATCAGTCCAGTACTCATACCTACTACAGATCCATCTGAAGAAGTTTCACTTGCTCTCTAACCATTTATCAACCTTGAAATTACAACACAAAAGTTGTGCAAATAAGTAGAATATGCCCGAAGCCACTTAGAGATTATGGCGATGGAGATGGTTTGTCATAAGAAAATTAATGCAACTGAGAAGAAAATGAGGGAAATCTTCGGTAATACTGTGGAATAGCAATTTTAAGGATTCCAAGCTGCAAGATCGAAATTCCTCAGAAGAATCTATCATCTCAAAGATTGAAGAGCTCAACACTTCTCATAAAAATGAAATAGAATAGCTCAAACCCAAACATATTCGAGAGTTATCTGAGGAGAAACAAAGATACTTCACTCTTCAAGAGTCTTTAAACAAGAGCGAAGATGAAAATAAGAAACTGACACAAAACATGGATGCTCTTAAAACTCAATTCGATGAGGAGAATATAATTTTTTGGCAACTACTGAAAATGAATATGAAAAATATATGTTGGTTGTTATTAAGAACGTCGAGGAGCAGAAGACTATTAACCTACCTCGTGAAATTCATGCCACATTTCCAAAGGCTAACCTGTCAAAGTTTTGGGAATTGATTCCCCTTGAGAATCGCGCTAGAGAGGCTTTTGATCCTGTACCTATTTTTTCATCTGAAGAAGCAGAATTGGAGGAAAGCGCTTCCGAATAAGGGGAGTCATCTGAAGGAAACTCTGAGGACAAATAACCTTGCTCTTTTTTCTTTTTCTTTGTACTTGTCATCTAATTGTTGTAAGATGACTTATTTTTGGTGAAGGATATTTTACTTAGAAGTCAAAAACTTGTTGTTGTGTATCATTAGATTAATTTTAATGCAAAAGTATTTTGTTTCCCATATATTTTCATTACTTTTACACTTATAATTTTATAAAACAAGTCATCTTTACCTCGCAATGTAACGTATATCATAATTAAACTTATAATTTTTCAAATGAAGATACTATAACTTCGAACTTCATGGGTGTGTTTAAATAATGTTAACACCTTTAATAGATATAATGCACTTATAAAAACGCTACACTTCGAATAACCCAATGTGTTTAGAGAACGTAATACTTCGAATATTATAGTTCGTTTAAAGAACGTCACATTTCGAATATTATAGAGCGTTTAAAAAACGTAGCACTTCGAATATTATAGTTTGTTTAAAGAACATAGCACATTGAATATTATAGTGCGTTTAAAGAACATAGCACTTTGAATATTATAGTGCGTTTAAATAATGTAGCACTTCGAATACTATAGTGCGTTCAAGTAATCTAGCACTTCAAATATGTTGTTTCTTCAAAAAGTGCTTACAATAAACGTGTAACACTTCGGAATAGTTAGTCTTGGTTAACTTCAAAGATGATCAGTTTTTAACTAGTTACCAAAATAATTTAAATACTTATACTTAAACAATCATTGACCAAAAATAAACTTTTATTTATAACCTCGAATATTTACATAGCACCTCATTAAAACCTTCTTGGGCCAACAGGGTTGGAAAGAGTGTGCCAATTATTCAAAAAGTTTTCAAGATAAAAAATTATTCCCAATAAAATTTTAGATGTTATATTTTCCAAGGATGCTGAAGCATCCTCCCCTGCTCATCATAAAGGCGATATGAACCCGGTTTTATTCTTTCCACAACCATATAGGGACATTTCCAATTCAGGGCCATCTTTCTTGGGCGCTTATCCTTTGTATGGAGGAATACTTTTCTTAGAACTTTATCACCAACCTTGAAATCTCTCATTTTTACTTTCGAATTATATCGACTCCTCATCAGAGTTTGATAATGAATCATATTCAAATGTGGTCTAACTCGTTTTTCCTCAATCAAGTCAATATCTGCTATTTTTTCTTTGTCATTCAGGTCCTGAGAATATCAAAGTACTCTATAAGAAGGTAATTTAGATTTTGCAGAACTAATAGCATCCATACCATACACCAAGGTAAAATGATTTTCTTGAGTGACCTCTCTAGGAGTTATTCAATAAGCTCATAACACCTCTTGCAAATAGTTAGGCCATTTTCCTGTAGCCCATGTCATATTTTTCTTGAAGCCTTCCAAAATATATCTATTTGTGATCTCCACCTGTCCATCTGCTTGGAGATAAAAATGTGTTGAAAAACACTGAGTAATACCCCTTGAAGCACAAAAAGAAACCATTTATCTTTTGTTAAATTGAGGATCGTTATCCGTGGTGATTTCTCGAGAAACCCCAAAGTGACAACAAATATTATATACTATGAATTTTATAACATCCTTGGCTTTTGTTCTAGACAATGGCTCAACCTCCACCTACTTCAAAAAATAATCAACTGCCACAATAATCATTTGGCGTCCTCCAGAAGCCATAAGCAATGGTCCTACCAAATCAATTCCACATATGTCAAAAGGGATGACTTCGGTAATGGACATGAGTGGAACTGCAGGTTTTTGAATAGTATTGGAAAATCGCTGACATGTATCGCAGTCTCGAACCAAACTTTTAGCATCGTTCATAATCGAGGACCAATAATAGCATGCCAACAAAACACGACGTGTTAATGCTTTGAATCCACAATGTGTTGAACCCTCCTTACCGTATAAATCTGATAAAATTTCTTGAGACTCTTGTTTATTCAAACAATGCAACAATGTCCTACTCAAAAATTTCTTGTACAAAACCCCATCTAACACAACATAGTTGTGAGCTTTATATTTCAATTTTTAGCCAATTGTACATCTTGAGGAAACGTTCTCCTTGACAAGAAATTTAGGATATCAGTTCTCCAGTCGCTTTGAATTATACATGGTGTAACAAAAACTTCTTCTGCATATTTACACTGCTTTGATCGAGTTAGAATTAAAGGACTCTCCTAAAATAAAATCCAATTATACTTTTCTGTATAAGCAATGGTTGCCAAAGAATTAACAACTATATTGTCTCCTCGACAGATATGTTCTATAATAACGTGGTCAAATAGAAGAGTCAAGTTTTGAAGCTCTCGAACATACCCCAAAATAATTTCTTTTAGCTCTTAAATTCAAAAAATTATCCTCTAAATCCTCCAAGTGTGCATCATTTTCTAAACTCTAGACCAACATGTCATCAATATGTACCTTCATATTTTTTCCAATCTGAGAAGTGAAGGCTTTGTTCATTAACATTTAATATGTTGCTCCAACATTCTTCAATCTAAAAAGCATAAACCTATAACGGTGCAAGCCTTGGTCAATGATGCACGTGGTACTCTCTTGATCCTTTGGATCCATCGAAAGGATAAAAATTTATTTCCTGAAGTGGAGTCAACCAACTTGTCTATTCGAGGAACAGGAAATAGATCTTTAGAATATGTTCGATTCAAATCTGTGAACTCAACACACATTCTTCGTTTCCTATATTTATTTTTAACCACCACTGGATTTTCTATCCATAAACAGTATTGTGCCTCCCGCATATGTCCGACCCTCGAAAGACGATCCACCTTAGTCACAATAGCCTCAAAGTTTTCAAAAGAAAAATCACGTATTTGTTATATAAAAAGTTTGATCTTCGGGTTTATAGCTAAGCTGTGACATATCACCTCGATTGGGACCCCTACCATAACCTCTATTTTCTAAGGGAAAACATCCAAATTATGAAACATAAATTGTAACAACTGCTAACGTGAATATGAGGTTAGTAAAGTTCCTATTCGAAGTATCTTCCCATCATGGAAAGTATACTTTATGTTTTCTCTTACTGTTAAAGAAATCAGGGTTTCCCTTGGATCATCAACTCCCTCCTTTGCTTCCAAGATCAAGCCCGTGACTGTTATTCAGCCATTCGATCTTCACTGCTTGAACCTCGGATTCAAAGAGCTATTGCATAACATTATCTAGCTACCTTTTGGTCAGTTCAAACTACCTCAAGACGATCTCCCATGAACATTGGTGGAATATTGATACAACTGCATACATCCTCGAAAGCCAAGACCTTCCAAAAATTGCGTTATATGTGGTTGGACAATCCACCACCATGAATAATACTTGAATATTTTTTCTAATTGGCCCCCTTCTTAAACACACTTCACCCTTGAATTTATCAATCACCTGGGTTGTCACACTTGTAAGCCCAATTATGGTACAATCTGATTGATAAATTCAAGGATGATTACGCTTCATATCGCATGTTGACTTGAACAGAACATTTACAGAGCTTCTTATATCTATCAAAACGAGTTGAATTTCAATACCAGCTATCTCTGCTCCAATCACCACTGCATCTTCATGAGGGCCTGCAGTGCCTCTTAAATCATCCGCATCGAAAGGAATAAAAGGAACATATTTCTTACCATACAAATGTGTAGACATCCTCATTCTATCTGAGAAGCTAGACTCACCAATGCCTCTTTCTAGAGCTATTTGTACTATCAGCCATGGTATTTCCTCTAAAAATTACCAAGGACTCAAGTATTCACATAAGGTTTGAACTCACCCTTGTTTGACTAGCTCATCCACTGCTATTAAAATCAATCAGTCTAGATCATCATGTAAATATTTTGAAGCAGCATCAAAATCATTAATCTTATAATCCAAAATCATTAAATTTTCTGCCTGTAATTTGACTTTGTTGTCTGTGAAGTTGACGCAATAGGAGCCTTTGATCCACTACTCTCCCATTTACCATAGGCTAACAACTTTTTGTTTTCAATTAAAGTTTGCACTTCTTTATTCAGAGCTATATAGTTTGTAGCATTATGTCACGTATCATTATGATATTTATAGAACGTGATATTACGTTCTTCCCTTGGTATATTTATCAAACCATGCTTTTTAAAACTAACATGTCCCTTTGCCTTTTCATAAATTGAAGCAATGTTTTCAGTTAAATCAGCATAGTACTCTGGCATTATCCACTGATTTGGCCTTGGTCTTTGAAGTTAATACCTTGTAGCTTGAGTTGGGTACCCTCCAGTTCGAGGAGGAAAATTATTGTTGTTCCTCGTACGCGATGGTTTAGCTAAGTTCGAATAGTGTCCCTGACTTTTGACACCTGACCTTAACTCTTTTAACTGGATCCAACCACTCTTCAGATTTTAGTAGACTCGTCCACTTTGCTTTTATCCTCAACTTGAGCCATCAATGCTCCAAAAGTCAAAGCTCTTTGTTTTGTTGTTTCACTTTCTAAATCTCATGGTAATAAACCTTGTCGCAATGCAACCATAGCTACCAACTCTTCACAATTGTCTAAACCAGCCTTTGTTAGCATAAAACATTTAGTATACTCCTTCAGATTTTCTCCCACAACTTTCTTGCATTGTATTATTGTATCTCCATTTTACTGTATCTCTTTACTTCTCACAAATTATTGTCGGAAGGCTATATAAAAATCTATGAAATCTGAAATGGATCCCTTCGCAATTTGGTTGTACCATTTCAAAGTTGTACCTTTGAATGTTTAAGAAAAATATCTACATACCAGCCTATCATCATATTTGAAGTTCATCATGTAGCTCTTAAACTGTTCGGTGTGGTCATCGGGGTTTTGCATCCCATCGAATTTTTTTACCTTAGAAATATCGAACCGCTTCGGAAGAGTGATTGACCTTATCTCAGTTATCAAGGGAGAGTTTATTCATTCAACTCCTTGCACATACCGATAATCATTTCATGTTCCCATGACAACATACAAGTTTCGATCATCTATTCATGTGCACTAAGTCGGCGTATTCCCTTCACACCATTCTGCTTCCCTCAAACAACGAGGCACATTGTATTTCCCTTCTTTGTATTCTTTTCGTAACTTTCAAGGACGAATTTTTTCTTCTTTCGAAGACCCCTGGTACCTCTTAAACTCAGATCCTGAAATGTTCAACTCATCATCATTGGACGTAATATACCTTTGCTTGTCTTTTTTCTCTTTCCGTGAAGTATGACGCTCCTTATTAGATTCGAAATGTGTTTTCCTCTACTCACTTCGAACCGGACGAGCAATACAAGATCGATCATATTGGCTGTCAATATCATTCTTATCATCTGCTTGCATTGCCTTAGATTTCAATCTAGCTTATTGTATATCTTGCTCTCTTTGGTCATACTTCTCATTTAGAGTCGTGATTTTATCCAGTAATCAGTTAATTCACATTTCAATATCTGAGTGAGTCTGCCGAACTGGTACTGATTCATCTTCCTTAGCTTCTTCTCTTTTTAAATCAAATTTTTTGGTTTCAACTGCCTTTTGAACCAAAGGAGTTTTTTCATTTCTCGGTTCTATTATCGATCCAAAACAAGTTCAAAGAATCGATCAAAAATAAGTAAAACGAAACAAAAGAATCAATTGCTTCTGGTTTTTTTAATTAAAAAATCAAGGTACCAATCAATCAACTGTCGTTGTGGTCTCCAATTTGGTGTGGATTAAATTTGGTTCTAGAGAGAGATGAAGAGAGAAGTTGATTTTAGAGAGAGAAAGTTAAGAAGAAGAAGACAGTTTACCAAAAAATCAGAATCTGCCATTAAGTTCAGCATTGGCCTTTATATATAGGCGTTAAAACTTAAGTGTAACATAATTTGTTATAAAAAAGTATAATTATATATTAATCCTTTATCTTTACATATAACTCTAATCTATCCCACAATTTTATAATTTTTCACATAAGGTTTTATTTATTACATTTTAGTCCTGAATAATTTATATCTGTATCACTTACAAAATAAGAAATATATATATAGTTACAAATGAGAGCTGAAGATGCATGATATTTCCTAGGAAATTTTGGTTTTTAGATGCTCTATATTCTAAGGATCATGAAAATGTTATTCATCTTTATCCAGCAGTCTATAGGTCCAGGTTTGACCTTATCTATTACCGTGTAAGGTCCCTCTAAGTTTGGTCTGAACTTATCGAGTGACATATACTTTGTATAGAGGAATACATGTCTGAGAACTTTGTCAGCTATTTTGAAGCTTTGAAAGAGAATTTTAGAGTTGTATATAGTGGGTTTCTAGTTATATGTTTGTAGATTAACTTTCATTCACTTCTATTTAATTATGTGTAGATCTGATTTTATCTCTTTGATATTTATTTTGCTATTGTAGTTAGATATCCAAAGAAGAAGAATAGTTATTTATGCAGGCACTATGCATTATACCCCATAAACCATAAAACAATAAGCATCAACAATGAATTTTACATTGAGTGGTTGTTTCATACCACATAACCTGTTGTATGAAGGTTGGACATTCTTTTGATGCACCTTATAAAACTAATCTGATGCATTCCAAAATGTTTATGTTTGTCACCTCCACTTTTTCGTTCACATGTATGTGAATATATGAAGAAATGTTTTCTGTAATATCTCGGGTTTGGCAGAAGAGTGCCAAGCAAGTGTTTTAAAATTGTAGGTCATTGTTAGTGGTAATTACATGATGTACCGCATATCTACAATAAATGTTTATCTTCCAGAAGTTAATGTCCTTATTCGACCTGATATTTTCTAAGGTATTTGCTTCCATCCACTCTGAGAAGTAATATATCTCAACTTTGAGGAACTTTATAGATAATGAGGCCTTAGACAAAGGCTCTATAATGTCAAGCCATTAAACAATATTATCTCTACAATGTTTTCAGAGGAATAGTCGGGATTTGGATTAAATTGACTAAACACTCACATGTTCCACAAGGTTTGCCAAAGTCTTTCACGTCTACTAAGATGGTTGGCTAATACTATCTTATCATAAGGTTTTCCTAGACAAAGACATAATAATTTGGACCGAGAAAACAAAACACATGGTCTAATGAGACTTTATTTGTATAATATATCCATCAGTTATACGTATGATCTAGCTTCAGATCTTTGTTATGACATAATAACTTTTGTAATATGTGCTCGGATATCAAATCTATACTCGTTTTCATATTTGGTAAGAATTACTTTAGATCTTTGGATATTAATTGGAATTTTTTGTGTATGGTTTTTGAAGGATTCTCTTGAAAGTTACTCATGATGCCAAATACGCACAGGAAAAAATGCATCTATCATTGCGTACTCTACATTTGAAACTTGTTTAAATATGACTTATTCAAATAAATATGCTTGGTGGTATACTGAATCATACTATCTTGATTCGCTTATGCTTGACCCATAGCCTGGTTAATTACAAATTGAGAGTCTGTAGAAACTTTACCGTTTGATTCTCGTAGATGTGGGAAAGTCTCATACTTGCGATAATAGCATATGGTTTTAATATAATTTCAAATTCCCCACTTTATTTACCATTTGGTTAGCCTGCTAGATGTGTCTCGCAGCAATAATTTATAATCTGGAGATATTCCACAATTCTTTAACTATTAGTATGCTAATCGTGTAATCATACACAACTAAATATAGAAATAAAATTTCACAAAAATGTGAATTTTGTAGGACTTCTAATGAGGCTACAAACCCCTTGATCTGCATGAATGTTGCATTGTCAGTAGGAGTCCAATTAAATTGGTTGATCCTTTTAAGAATTTTCAAGAAATACTAAAATTTGTCTAAAAAATAGCGGATTAACCAATTAAGGGAGACAATCTGGACCTCATGGATGTTAAAAATATTATATAATAGCCAAGTTGAAAAATTATGTATGGTCTTGATCTATCATTTTCTCGATCACTAAGTACTCCAATAAATTTTAGACCAAACATCAGAGGTACACTTCTCGGGTTTTATCTTTATATTTACTCTTTGGAGGTTGGAGAAAGTCTCACAAAGGTCCACTAGATGATCTGTATCATGGTTTTTTATGACCAACATATAATCGATGTAGCCTTGTAGATTATGTATGATCTAGGATGAAAGTTCTTGTTGACCAATATTTGGTATAACATTGTAGAAATGGAGTCCTCACTCTCTGTTGAAAATATTATGATGTTGGTATTTTTCATGCGTCGAGAAAGATGGCATGTGGTTTCCTGAAGTGGAATCCACTAGTTGATAATTACGAGATGAGGAAATGATCCTTTGGACATGACCTTTTAGGTCTCAGGTACATTATTAATTTTCAATTATTCTTCTTGACCAATATTGGGTTATTTATCTATACAATATAAAATATCTTTCGGATATTGTCTACTTGGCCAAGTCAATCCATTTCTTTTGCTACTATAGATTCGGTATTTTTCTAGGAAAATAGTATTCGCTTCTACTTTATAGGTTGAAACCTAATTCAACTAGAAAACGTATGGTATATTAATTCGACCAATGATGTCTTGACAAACCCAAGCAAAAATTTCCAATATTTTAGATAAAAACTTTAGTAGTTTCATTGGGTAGTTACAATGTAGGTCTTTACCAAAGTGGAAGACTTTGTTTTCTTCCAGGGTTATGATTTTCACTTCCTCCCCCGACTCGACAAGGTGTGGGCTCTCGTAGGTCATCTATTTCATCAACAATGACTCGGAACCTAGTAAATTTTATTTTTTCCGCGCTAGAGAGCTAAAGTATCACTAATTTGCAAGTCTTTGGTTGTTTCAGATCAAATCAACCCGACTTTTGGGACATAGTGAGGGAGCCAATGTATAACTGAGACTTTTATATATATTTCTAGTTGTGGTCTGTCCAAATTGGCGTTATATGAGGAGGTAGAATTTACTACCATGTTCATACGTTGAACTGACTTCATGTGCTCTCGTTATCTTGGAATCACATCCAATTTTAGTTAACATATGACTAAGGTGCCTTTCTCGATAAGTAAAAAACTATATACGAAGGTGGTGGACTGATACACTACATATTTTCTCATATATTCTGTTAAACATAATGTTGGTCGAACCGCCAATATCGGCCATAATTCTCAAGACCTCTATTTTAACGATCTCGACTATAATTATAACCACATTCTTATGTGATGTATTTGAAATTCATCATTATAAAATTTTATAGTAGGATATTGGTTTGAGTGTAAATATGTTGAATTATGAACTTTGCATTAGATATTTAATCCTTCAACATTATTTTTTCTATAAATTTTAATCATATATAAAAATATGTCACTCTCTGTTATTGTAAACAAGACTTGTCGATTCAGATTATGATCAACATTAACATCAAATATATCTAGGATTTTCAGTGTCTCCTATGCTTTGGGAGGTTCGACACCCACAACCACATGTTTTTGTTCTATTTTTGTTGGTTGTCAATTCTCGACCACGACTGATCTTGGCTCGACCCTAGTGGTCTTTTCTTTCTAAACTCCACCAGCTCGCCCATAAAAATGAGTTTTTGCACTTCACTCTTCAAAACAATGTAGTATCGGGTGTAATGTCATACGTAATTATAAAATTTACAATACTTGTTATTATCTTGACTATCCTTATAGGTTCTCATTTTCTCAGGCCTACAAAATTTGACTAAGTTATTTATAATTTCATATATTAATCCTATGTTTTTTGTTAGTTTAGTGTAAGGTCTTCATTCACTCTACACTGACGTTTTTTTTTTGTTACTCTCGATTTTGCCTCGAAAACCTTGGTTTTGTTTATTAAACTTCATAGAAATCTTGCCCAAAGTCTTATAAGTCAGTATTGGTGAGATATTTAGTGGCTCGTTAATATTTTTCAAGGAATTGTGTTGAGGTTATGCATTTAGGACCCTCGAAAGCATCACACACATCGTCTCATTGGCTTTGATATGCTCATACATCCGAGCCGGCAGATCACTAAAGTTCATATATTGTTTTTATTATGTTTTCTTTCAGAAAATCTGATAATATTTTATGTCTGTAAGCTACACAGGTCACAAGATCATGACAATTTTTCAAGTTATTTTAGATTTTGGATAAATCATTAAATGTACTTCTACGGACTCTTCTTCAGCCTCCACCTGCAATAGATGATGTAATCACCTTCTCATTTGATAACATTTGAACCAGTGAACTCATTCATAAACACTAACCACAACATGTTAAAGTTTTTGGATGATGTCACACGATAGTTGGTTGAACCGTGTAAGAGAATTGTTTCTAATAGTCATGAAAATGGCTCAACAAAATAGTCCGTCGTCCCTCGAAACCTAACATTTCATTTCTAAACTGTCAAATGTGATGCTTGGGTCTCTCGGTACCATCGTACTTATCCAAACTAAATCTTGGATCAACAAGAACACTGTCATGATAGATCTGGTGTACCGGTTCGACAATGTATGATTTGAGATGGTTGGCTAGACCAAGATTGTACCACCGAGAGTGAAGCGCACTTCTCATTAAAGTTTGACTAACATTTTGATGAATTTATCAGAAAATTATAATTCGATGGATCAACACGAACATCGACATGATGGTTATGATGTAATGTCATGCTATTTTTTCCAGATCAAAACGAAAACAACATTATTCCAAATCTACTAACAAATTTGCCATAGAATATTGTTTGTAATCTTTAGTTTTTAAACATCCAAAACAAAATACAGTGGCGTCCGAAAAAGTTTCTCTAATAATATTTGAATAAACAAATAACGTTATATTATTAGAAATCTTCCATAATTTGAACTAATTTAAAATATTTATTATATAAATAATAAACTAGCGCTTAGTCACCAAGTTATCCTATCCAAATCCAGGACTTTTGTCAATTTGGTGGAACACAACACTATTAACTTCTCTTACAGTTTAAGTACACAAATAATAATCTAAAGTGTCAGTCGTTTCTTGATTTTATTGAATTCGAATACAGATGCTTCTGGCAAGTGGCAAGCACCGGTGCTTCTATGTGGACTCCAACGGAAACAATGGAAAAGTTATTCTTGGTGGAACACTAAGACTAACTTCTCTCTTTTCGACTCCTTCAAAATTTACGTGGTTGTTTTTCAATGTCAGTACTTTTTGTAAATTTTATTTTTTATTTTCATAATAGTTTGAATTTTATTATCATTAGATAATTTAAATTCAAAAAACTTAAAAGTTTTTTAATTCAATTACAACTCCGGATTCCAATAATAATTTATAAAACTTGTTATCACATTATCTATATATAGGCATTTTATTGTCTTTAAACTTAACTTTATTCTTTTTATATATTGTGTTTTTGAAAAATGATTATGGTTATTTAATAGATTAGACTGTGGTTATGGAATGTGTCATTTTTATTAACCATAGTTACATTTCAGTTTTATTTAGTATTTATGGAACAACCATTTTAAGAAAATACATTAAACACTTCTTTATCTCTTTATTTATATTGTACCTCACTAATTACTAACCATAGTTTCCTAGCAAAAGTTTTTCCGAACTTAAAACTAAAATACCTAAAATCTAAAACTTTACCTTTTATACTCTATATATTTTAAACCAAAATTAATGGCGGAAACAACCTAATAATTTATTCCTTTTATAAAAAATATAGTACTTTTGGAGAAAGATGTCCAATCTTAATTTTTCGTTCTGTTTGCTTTAAAAGTAATTTAAGAAGACATTCAAAAAGTTTAGGCTTCGCCCTTCACAAGTGAATCATTGTTTTTCTTGTCAGATGTACGACAAAGAAGATGAAATTCTTTGATAGTTTCTGGTGGATAACATTATCCATTTTGCTTGCATTTGAAAAAATTGTTATATTTATTCACTTACACAAGATAAACTTGACGTCATAATCTATCAATTGATGAATTATTAGTGAAATATTTTGTGGGTTAATACAACGAATATTCACCAATCAGCGAAACTCTATATGGAGTCACAGTTGCAAAAACAATTACACCACTCTATATAAATATATATATATATATATATATATTCGTATTTTCGTATTATAAGAGGTGTTTAATGGAGAAGTATTATCTATGAAGGACAAAAGGTCATTTAATTTTATATAAATCATTTAAAATTGTATGTTAGTTTGTAATATTATTTAAAAACATAGATTAGTTAAAAAATATATTATTTTAGGTTGTACGTTAGTTAATATTATTTACAGGAGTCTATAAAATATATTTAATTTTGTACCGTTGTACGTTAGTAAAAGTGTTATTTAAAATCATGGTTTAGTTAAAAAAAAATATTTAAACATATTTGTTTATTCGTGATCAACTTACGGGAGAAGAAGAGATTTTCACGCTCTATGCATTTTTAAATATAGAGCTTAAAGAATTCAATTCTAGTGAAACATTCTATTGACTTGAAAAATTTATGCAGATATTGGATATGTCGACTACTCTTGTATGTGAGCCCCAAATAAATTGAAAACGTGAGGTCATACTCATAGTTAGAATCGTTTTCATGGTAGCGAATTATTTTATAAAAATAATATTTTTATTTCAAACAAGAGTGGTTCGAATATCATAACAGATATACGACTACTTCATATATCGATAAACTTATCGGTAGTTTTAAAACACTAAATGGTATATTTGGTAGCACAACTTGAACGTTTAGAGAAAAACTATGTATTAACTACGTTATAAAACCACCAATAATAAAACAACCGTGAACCATATCTAGAGGGAAAGAATGCCGACAGTGGCGTATACCGGTAACGTAGAGCCTAAAGTGATGTATAAATTAGACATACGACTATGCATGTATATTTAATTCAAATTCCTTTTTATAATCCGTACAAAAAATAGATGTATTATTTATGTTTAGATCAAAACGACATCCCTTACAGACGACCTATCGAAAAAGATCATATTTTGTTTCATTAATATAAATTATTTCGTTCATGTCCATAACTATAATATTCATTCAAGACTTATATTATTGTTCAGTTATTAATTGGTTGTTCTAATGAAAATTTTATTATATGCAAAAATGGTTGATACTATATTGTGTTCAAGTTAAGACAAAGCAAAATGATGGTCATTAATTTTATTTGTTAAAATTATCATTTTATTTAACTTTCAAGGATAGATTATTCCCAAAATATTCATGATATAACAAACATACGGATATACTTAGATAAATTATAACTTTTTGCGTATTATATTTGTTGTTACTAAATTTTATTATCGAACAATTTTTGTTTATGTATTTCATTTATAAATATTTCAATTTTAATTGTTAATTTAATTATTAAACAATATTGTTTGGTGTATTTTATTTTCAAAAGTTGTATTTTTTGTTGCTTAATTTTATTATCGAACAATGTTTTTGTTGTATTTCACTTGCACTTTAAATAGACTAATTTGTTTTTTATGCATAACATCGCTTTTCATTTTATTTTTATATATAACAACGATAAATTTCAAAATAAAAATAGAAGACATACAAAACTTCATAAATAAATTACATAAACTTAGACTAATTTGATGATCAATCATAGTCATTACCTTCGTCTTAAAAATTATGATATTTCAATTTAATTATTTTGTTTTCTAATATTATATGGTTAATGTGTTTGAATTGTTTTCATCTAGAGTGTCATAAAATTTATTCTCGTGTATTTTCAATGCTCATTGCATTATAATGAGTTAGTTTGACAACATGATACATAATAGTTCTTTTGACTTAGTCGTATTTCTTCTAGATCCATTGTACGTGAAGTAGCGGGTGGATCAGCGCGATCTATACCATACAATTTATACGTTTTTTTATCAAACAGTGGATCAAAATATCCTAATAACACAAAATTCTCCGTGATGTTTTATAGTGCGGTAACTACTATCATTAAGTAACTATTTTTCAAGTTGATTCCAAGCCATAAGATATTTTTGGATTTTAAGCTCTAAATCTATATCAAGTTTAAATTTTATATATTTTGCTTATATTTTATTGTAATATGTTTAGCATAAGGGAATTATTCGTCATCATTGAACAAAACGCACATGGCGTAAAAAATACTTATCTTGGTTTGTTGAAAATAAAGCTTATTTCGGCAGCCACTTACAAAATTATTCATCAAAATTGAAGGCTGATATTGTCATACATTTTGAAAATTAAGGAATGAAACCAAAGTGTAATTTTGCAAGTTAGTAACAGAAAGATTTTGAAAGCCTATTTTTTCCAGTGAGTGGCTGAATTACGCTTGTATAATCGTACTTGATTTTACTATATGGTGGTAGAAACATTGTTGTAGATGCATACTTATCGTTCATGGCGGCGGAAATAAGATAGTAAGTTCATACCATCCCTCTACTTTGATAGTTTTTCTTTAGAATTCTTAGTGTGCAAGATATTGTTCAAAACTTTCTTTCTATAAAAATATATTATAATATTTGGATTCATGCCTGGTTCTAGTACCATCTATGTATTTCAGCACAACAAAAGTAGTAGTAACATGTACTTTAAATTTTACAATAAAATAAAACTAGTATTAATAGTCTGATCCAATATACCACACTGCAAACATCGAATACAAACAGTACGAGTAGTCCAAATTGAAAAATACAACACTAAAACACCAAATACAAACAATATGAGTAGTCCAAAGTGAATGATACAGCACTAAAACACTGAATACAAACAGTAAATCTAGTCCAAAATGCACAACACAATACTAAAATATCGAATACATATAGTAAACACAATCCAAAGTAACTACCGGAGAATATCCATAATACAACACACATATTAAAAAAGATCACGCATCTCCTCATAATTCCGACCGGAGTATCGATGCGCACTTAAAATTATTCAGCGAGCATCGATAAATTATCGTATAACCGTACTCTCGAGATCATCATACATGCTGATGATATCAACCTAACATGTTTAACACGTCCACGTAAGATACTATATTAAAAACAGTTATACCTCTTCGAAATAACAAACCCCTTATAAGATCCAGTAAAATAAATTACGACCATGTTGCACATATTACGGTCACTTCAGTCATACAAACATGTTTGCTTTGTTAGTCTTGTTTTGGACAACTTCTTGTACAATACAACTTGTAAAATACCATGTGCGTATCTGAACTAACTCAATACTCAATCTAGATAATACACGTATACTTGGTCTAAACCGCTAATATTACTAGTATACCAGGTTATCTCTTCATCTAGATAAAAACTATGAAAAATTAGATATAATCGCATGTAAAATAAATCCATTGATTAAAAACTGTTTTAGCTACATTCAATGAATATGGACAAAAATAAGCATTACAACTTGCATCAACTTCATCCTCGTAACTCAACATAATCCACTAGTTTTGTTTGGAATAAATGTTGGAATTTATATGACAAACATCTCACCTTGTTATCGATGATAATGCAGACGTGCACTCTTAATATGTAATGAACAAGATAAAAGAGAAGTGGTCCATGATCTTAGTATTGAGCATTATGATAAAACAATATATGACCCACATTCCATACTCTAAAACTTATCTTAGCTGATGATTATATATATATATATATATATATATATATATATATATATATATATATATATATATATATATATATCTCTTAGTACGCATATATCTCAAGAATATTCAGTCATCTGATGACTCAAATTACGAAAGAGAAACACATATTTCATGTTGATGTACATGTTGTTTTTTTCAACAAATATAATGCATCCAAACAAGTACATCAAATAGGCGTATGATGCATGTTTCACCTCTTCGTATGTGAGTATTAGATTTAAGTCATAGAATTCGGGGTTAGTAAACCTATTACAAAAATATCAAACTTATCCAACAACTACGTAATTTGTTTTAGCTCCACACATAACTCATCGTAATCTATACTTAAAGAGATTGTTAACACCGCATTTATACCATTTATTATAAATTGTCCAATAATAAATAAAATTATTTAATAAAGTTTTAAAATTATGTTTAAGCTTTGTGAATAATATTTTAAAATCAAAAGATTCAATTTAACAAAAATATTTCTAAAAATATGTAAAATTAATTTTTTTTAAATTTCGTTAATAATTTTTTAATGGTTGTTTAAACACAGATTAGTATTATGTTTATTTAAAAATAAAATATTCATACTTAATGGATCAAGCTATAAAAATACCAAATTACTAGTTATAATTATATTGAAAATTAAAATAAAATTTAATAAATTTAATTAAGTGTCCAAACAAAAATAAATTTTAAAATATAAAAATAATTATAACTAATAATTTTGATATTCTCTTTCATGTTTATAACAAATAATATGTATAGATCTATTTTTTTTTTAATTTTCAAAAATGAAAAAATAAATCTCACAAAAAAAATTAATTTGCTATATATATAACCAAATTAGTCCTATATTTGGTTTAAATATAGGCATGGATAGATAAAAATAACTATGCTATATTTCATTAAAATTTTGTTTGATCTTTATATTTTGAGTTCAGAATGTTTGTAAAAATAAAAAAAATATGATTTTTTTCCGTCATATCACTAACTATCTATCTTTTAATTTCTAGATCTAAAAAACACATTTAACTCATGAACCAGAAACTAAAAATATAAATCATTAACTCATAAAACCTGATATTAAACCCAAGACTTTTAACTAAAAAGTATTTGAACTTCGAGCTATGGAATCAAACTACAAAAAATCAAACGTTAAATACCACAACAAATAATGAAATTAAGAAATCGTTTCTCGTTTCTGTCTAATAATATTTGTTATGCATTAGCGACGGTTCACGATGAACTCACTAAATACCGCAGAATTTCATCAAATATTTCTTTAAGTTTCTGTGAAATCGTGAGATAAATAGTTAGCTCCTAGCAAGGTCAACCAGAATCGTTGCCCAGATATGGAGAAATAAGACAATATAATCGTTACGTCGTAATAATATTTGATTAATTATATACTTCCTAGCGAGAAGTGTTAAACCTAAAATATACCTTATGTTTTATTACATCTACATGCTATACTTAGACTATATTTATATCATCTATAATTCGTAGCAAAGTTTATACTATATCTTATCATTTATCATAAGTCGGGTTATAGAATTGCATTATAATTTTTAACATGGATTGTATATTATAAGACCTTAAAGAACCAACATATTTGATTGTCAATTACACACACTTATTTACCATCCAAGAATATTACACTAAATAATTTTGGGACAAATGGGATATGGAGGACTATCGAAATATGCGCTCCTCATCATCATTAAGTTATATGATAAGAGTAAAGCTAGAAAAATTCCTAGACTATATTACCAATACGAGAGGTTTGTCGTGTACAAACCAAAGACTAGTGTGCATTGTTTGAACAAAATATATTATAAAAACAAAATGTGATTATCTATTTTTGTTGATAGTGTTTATGGTTAAAAAGGGTCTAAGGTTATTGGCGATATAAATTCTAAACTGCCAATACAACCACGCACCGGTCGAGTGCTAAATGGATAGAGTTAAGCCAGAATGAGAAGAGTTAATTCGTAAGTTATCTTTAACCGGTTGTCATCCTAGGAAACTATATACGAGTTTGAAAAATCATAACCCCGAGATTCTCTCTAACATGCGTTCCATGTATATTATTCGAAAAAACCATCAAATTGTTGAAAAGGTCGGTCAAACACAAATGTAATATTTTTTTATCGAAAATGAAATAACATAATTTCTACATGTGACACCAAACAATTAAGGGATCTGATATAATCACCGAACTATTTTTTACGCATCCCATAAGTAATAATTTCTTGGGAACATTTCTCACGAATACTTATAATGGATAGTACTTACAAGACGACGAGGTATAAAGTCTTATTGCTCGAAATAATTGGTTTTACTTCAACGTAAATGACATTTTGTGTTGGTTTTGTTTTTTTTACGAATGAGAAAGAGTCGAACAATAACTTGGCACTAAGTGTTATACATAAGATGATCATGGATAATAATTATTGATTCCTGAATGTTGTTTTGGCCAATCCTAAGTTAGCATTATTGTGAGCTCTCAAAGAAGTATTTTTGGACGCTATCCACTTGCTATGCAATATTACATAAATAAAAACAATACTTTAAATACCAAGAAGTTGATGCCTAAAGTGCCGATGTAGAAGAGTTGATGAAATTTCAAATGACGCAGTCAAAACAAACACCTTGCAAAAGTTTAACACAAACTCGCAATAATATATAAAATAATTTATAGTTAACAACGTACGACAATAAAATTAATTCTTATTTGAACAACAAGTTTATAAAATAAGCAGCAAAACTACATATCAATAAGTTTTTCCTTCAAAAAATGAATAATATTTCGTTTACAAAAAGTCAACTTTGATAACCAATATTTTTATCATTTACATCTTATAGGGTCGAGAGTGCTCATACTAACCTAAACACTACCTCGGTATAAGTATACTAATTTCGAGGGTTTTATAGTAAATTTCATGCATTTCTTGATCTTCAACTTTCCAATATTTTTGAATCATTCGAGAAATAAGTTTAGTGATTTAATAAAATATGTGGATTTTATATGCTTACTCTCTTAAAAGGTGAATTACCAAATACGGTCTTAGATTTATTGATGGTGAATTATGAAAGGAGTGAAGATATTGACGTCGATGTGGTAGTATGTGGTTGTGTTGTTAAGAAAACATATGACTTGTCTTTTCCTCGACTAAACGGGAGTGAAGAGTGCTAGTATAAGTGGTACGGTACGTAGAACCCGATAAAAATAAAGAAGAACATATTCGATATCAAAAATTATAAAGCGACAAAAAGTTTGTAAATATAGTTTGGCTTATGGTAAATAAGTCATGGACTTTTTACATCCGTTTGGTAGATGTTACATCAGATATGAATTGTGGTTTTTATACCGTATCTAGTGATATATATGAGGTTGATTCAGAAGTGTCATCGGTTAGACAGGAGTTTTGAATAAACCTAAATGAGAACCGTAATTTATGGTTGCAAGTGTATTGTTTGTCAAATGTTGTGAATAAAATATTATCTGGTGTAGCTTGGTTGAATTCGAATCAATATTCATTTTACTGGATGATATTGCTTGATCTCAACTTAGTTACTGTCACTCGTGATCAATGATTGGTATATCATTTATCTTTCAAAAAATCTTTATCATATCTACTACTATACGGTTTCCCCTTCCGGATCTATAAAAGAGGTTGAAATCGTTTTTTTGAATGATATTCACTTTATTCAAGTAAGTAAATCAATTAAATTTTATAATGTTATGTACGTTGATAATGACTATTTAATTCTAATAGTAAATTTTTCATAGACTCGTATAGTTCCAAATAAATCGGTTTCGGTACTGTACCAGGTATGAAGGACATATCATACAAACAAAATTAGTAGTTGGGAAACCACCTACAAGGTGAGATTCAACTTATTTAGTTACCTCAATCTGGTTGTATCCCACAAATTATTGTGCGAAGATGTTAATATGACCGATTTAATAGATTTTATGTGATAGTTTGGCCTACTACAAATGTAACACGTTATATTATGTTATTTGTTTTACAAACTTAATTATATAACATGTTATGAATATGTTATCTTTTTGTCAAATTTAATTATATAAAACGTTATTACTATGCTATTTTTTAGTGTTTTATGACTAAATTAATAAAATTTGTATCTGATTCACCATTGTATAGCGACATAATTAGCATATTTTAGTTGGAGCCTTGTAACTTCGTTACATGTACGCATTAATCAAGAATGAATGTGTTTATCTAATATGTTATCGTTTAGCAAAATCTGATAAATATTTTGCCAATTCATGGAAAAAGTTGGTATAAATTTTACTCATGACTGGTGAATACATGCTAGAGTTTTACTCATTTTGGGGGGAATTAGACTTCACAAAATCACTTGTGGTCAAAGAATGAAGATATAGTTTGGCAGAATTCTGGACGATGTCCACAACATTATTCACATGGACGATGTGCAAAGCATTATGTACACTTTTTTATAAATCTAACTTAGTAAAGAGAAAATATAACTTAACAAACAAATTCAACATTGGTGTACAAATCTAAATTATTAGAGAAAAAATAAAACAACACAAAAATCCGCCAATAGTTCCAAACAACTCATATACAATTGATAAACCATCCAAATCCGATTAAAAATTAACAAAATATGATAAATTATTCAGTATTAGACAAAACCATCCAAAAATATTTAACAAAATCTAAAAACAATAATCTAACATAATCTAACATCAATCAACCAACAAACTAAGTCATAATATAACGACCGACAAAACAAAGTCGTAACCATCCAAAATTCCAAAAATCTCACTCGGTATGGTTTTTCAAGAGTTCCACGCACTTTTGTAAAGATTCGCATAGCTCTTTTGTACCTCATGTATCAATATATGACTCCATTGCACGAATCTGGTACCAATCACAATCTATCGAATAAATATTCGGAAGCGGGTTCTTTCCAAGGTATGTATCGGGACGGAGCAACTAAGTTTTTTAATGGTGTACTATAGGTTGTTTATAATCCAAATTGGATAATCATCATCCATACGATATCTTTCACCTTCATATTGAGGATACCGTAAGATGGTATAAACGATGTAACGTTGCAAATTTAACTATGGAAATATGTCCTATGAAAATGAGGTTCTAGTAAGTCTACATTTCCTAGTAAATACCTCCCGTAATAGACATGGAACCATCTGAATGTGCCCCATCTATCTAGCCACGAGAATCGTATAATAAGCTACTGCGATATGATATGAATTCATCGTCCTTTTGATCGAAAATATCTCACTAAACGGGCGATGTCTTTGTAAATACTAATACGACATAAACTTCACATATAAATTATTACAATTGAAATGTTAGTGTTTTCTGAGTCAAACGAAAAACAAGTTAAATATAAATCAAATAAAAACCAAGATTGGTCTTTTTAAATAAGGATATAATGTAATTAATACTTTGTCGAGTACATTCTTGCTGAGTCCAAGGAGGAGCTGGTGCATATATGCAGATCTGTGTTGAGGTTCTCATATAATGAATGAATTACGGAGCCGTGAAATGTAAAAAATAATATAAAATCTATGTCTCTAACAACCTAATAAAGTTAGATAAATCATTGTTACTGTGAAGTGATGTCTTCTTAAGTGATTTATAGAACTGGGTAAATAACACCGGACCCTAACTATAGTTCCCTATCAAGTCATGATGCTTTGTGAGCTGGATATAATCAAGTGAAACAACGTTTTTCATTTTTTTCACAATTGTTAAACAACCAAATATGAACATAAGATAAACCTTGGTGGCACATAGGATATGAATCTTAGAGAGATGTGATTCGTCTTGATAATTACCAATAGAAAGTTTCCTCAAACATACTAAACGAACAACATTCGAACCCTTACCCTCAAAATATAGCTCACTCTGCAATACGTTTTTCCGTATACCAAGTTTTCTTGCCATAAACAAACCTTCTTTTTTGTCTACAAAGTTAAAAATAGTTAATAAATCAACATACTACACTAGCAGCTCCTTAATCGTATGGATATCATCCAAGGTGATTGCCACTACCCCAAAAATAAAATAGAACGATGTTATTTTTACATAATATCACTTGATGAATGTCTCGGCAAGAGGGACATTTGAATACCAATATCGCGGAAAATCGATAAGTGGACCAAAAACATATTTGGATTGATGATGGTAGGATTTATTCGACCCGTAAGTCGAACTGTTGAAATATTGAATCAATATTTACATTTTAATACAAACCAAACAAATGTGTAACATTGACGGTATTTTGTGAAATAAGGGTAAAATGTGTTATATTAAAACAGTGAAGTAGATTAGTCTCAAAAGAACTAATTTTCTATGTCCAAACATCCAACAAGACAATATACCCACCACCATTGCTATTTAATGCAACTTACATTTTCTTGAAAAATGAGAAATCATTTTGTGGTTAGGGTTTTATAACACTTTCATCTTCACATCATCTCTAATTTTTCTCTGTTGTCTCTCTATCTTTTTATATTTTTACACATCAAATGGTGACCAGAATGGAAGTTTTGGTGCTTATTAGAATATATATTGTTTCAAAAAAGCTAAAAATTTTATTATATTTTAAGAACAGAATGCAATTAACGGTTATTTTATAATAAATACAAAACTACTTTAATACAACTCATACTCAAATCGTATTAAGATCACATATCTTAAGAATATTTGTTCTTACTTATTTTATTCTCTAATACATGTTTACACTCAAATTTTATTAATCTCATAAAAGTAAACGTGTCTTCATCAATTAGGGTAACATGTATACTGGTATAAAATATAAATAAAACTATAAAAATAAGTAGTTATAAGTGATCGGATTCGGATCCGCTGGATTTATTTTATTAAAAATTATAGAAACAAAATAGAGAGGATGTTATTAAAGAGAATAAGTGAATGATAAATATTTCAAGAATAAAATCATAATTATTTACCATTTTTAAAAGCATGACGAGTTATATTTGTAGTGGTTAGTTTGGATTTTAGATTTTTCATGATCCATGAATACAAAGAGTCATTATTAGAATTGTTTTATATGACTAGTAAATTATCTTAAAACCTGGTCTAAATATGGATAATGACGCGACCGATAATTTTCTTATTAGTAGCCTATGTATTACATGTGAGCTAGATGAATGTGAAATATAAGAAGCCGCCAAGAATGGATCAGGTGTATCGGCTCCAGTTTAAAAATACAGTATCCGACTGACTTAAACACTATATATGCCTTGGATCAGGCTGGTAGCAGAGACTGAGCTCTAGAGTATTATGTTTTGGAGTGAACGTTGTTGTCAGGAAAGGCTTAGCTCTCAAATCGGAGTATGATTGCAAAACTTTTAGAGCCTTTTTGCAATTATTTCTCATTTCTCAAGCAAGCGTTTATTCGCACCACATGTTATTCTTGGAACACATATTGGTGCACCTTATTCATATAAGAGCATGCGCATGTGTATCGAATATTATGGCCTTGAAATTTTTAATGTAGTTGCTATTGTCAGCACATATAGGGATAACAAAAGGAAACTGATAGATGCTCAGTCTGAAAATACCTCTAAAGTTAGGAAATTTTTCACACCTTATTGTCTTAGAAAGACAAACAAAACTTAGAGAAAAAATGATGCTCTTAGTCTTAGCTAAATCTGGCTACAATAAAAACCTCTCCTATAAAAAGTCTCACCATCTGACCCTTCGTATTTGGTAGAGGCGTAACTCTTAGTTATTTGGTTTGGGTGTTTAGTAGTTTATTTTGTTATATGATCTTAAATTACTTTGGAATTCAATCAACCATCCTCTTTGGTTTAGTTCAGCCAATAACCTTTATTTTAAGGTAATTTAATTTTTTTTTTTTACCTTAGTTAATTATAAAGAATTAAACCATCTGAAAAGGCTTCATGAGTTAATCGACCCCTTGTGGTCGAGGAAAGTACTGAAGAAGGGTCTTCTTTCTCTCATACAGTCATTCGGGTGCTAGAAGTAGTAGTTGACCCTTCTAAAGTCGAAAGATCAAAAAACAGTCCCACCTTGATTAAAGTATCTAGCATGAGCCACATACCTCTGAGAGACCCTTTTGATTATACCTCAAATTGTTACTTCCACTACTTTAATTAGTTTATTAATCATTACTTCGCATACACCCCCAAGGTTCAGTAAACATTCATTCGGATCCTAAGGACGTCACCATCTCCCATTCCCAAGAACATTTATGAGTTTTGGAGCCAACGAAGAAGAGGTGTAAGCTCGAGAAGAAGGTTGGCGAGGTTTCAAGGTCAATTAGAAAAATGCAGATGATGCATCATCGAGCTTGGAAGAAGGTGTCTCACATTCAGAGTTGTCATTCCTTGATATAGATATAAAAGGTTCATATTTTACAGTCTTTCAAAGAATTTTGTACATCTATTCAGATCTCCCATGAGCTTCATTCCCTTCGAGCCAAATGGGACTTTCCAAGAAATGTCAAAGTGAGATTACTTGCTACTGAGAATCACCCGCATCGGTCTGATCTAACGAGTTAGTTCTCTATACAGACTTATCTTACTAGGGTTTCACCTTACTAGATCTTTACCTCACCCAAACCAATCCCAATACCTGGAGGACGATGGTGTCATACATAACTATTTTGGGAGTGTCAAAGATCGATATTAGGATGGATGGGTTCATCTTCATGTGCAATTATTTTTCCAATCAATACTGATCCATTTAAGAGTGAGTGGAAAAGGAGTTTCATCTTTGTTCGACAAGCCTGGGACAACATGGTTCCAATTAGATATAATAACCCTCATCAGATTAGACTTACCAGGAAGAAAATGAGTAATACCTTGGGCCCTACTGAACCATCTTCCTTCCTAACATGCTTTTGTAACGTCTAATTACATCTACTTTAGTCTTTATTTTTGCTTTATACTAATCACTTTTACCTTTCCTTTCATAGTTTAAGAAATTATTATGTTCCACCCGAGAGAGAGGTTAAGAGAAACTTTTGGAATGGAGTAAGTGGTTTTTGGACAATTGAGACCGAAGGTCTCACTAGTACTTCACAATAAAGAACATGGTTACCTACGCATTTTTGGATGTATGATAGTAACTAAACCCTTAAGTTGATAAGGTTTTCGTTATTTCCAGGAAGGATATGGTTAAATCTGCCATGGAAAGTGCCTTTTTTGATATCACGGCACCGAGCCCCCATCAAGCATCTAGTGAAAATTGAAGAATCTGACACACCTCAGAAAAAGATCGAACATGGTGAAGCTTTGAAGGTTGTTGTCTTGGTAAAATTTATTATGAGAGCGTCTTGATGAGATGTGGTGTTGAATCAATCACTAGAGGGTGTGAAGAACATTTTTTTCAAAAAGTTTGGATTAGCTGGAGTCGATCATTCTATAGTTGAGTAAAGAGCTCATGTAGAATTTGTGGCCATTGTCCCCATATTTTTTACATTAAATGTGTGTGTTACTTTTATTTTACCCTTTAAACTTTTACAAGCATGAATAGTTTATTTTTCATGCGTCAAAGCATTGCTGATAAACACCACTTCAGTCTTTCAAATGTCTCCAACTTGCTAAGGAAGCCGATAAAGTACCTCAAACATGGTGAAGAAGTTATCCAAAATAGGAACTGGGAGTCCATTATGCTTGAGATTAAAAGGGTCAATGATAACAATAAAGAACGCATGTTAAAGATCACCGAAGAGCCTTATAATTATGCGGATGGAAAAAACAAAACCGTAGCAAATCTTGAAGAAAATGTAGCATATTGGAGTTAAAAGTATATGAGGCGGTGTTGACACTGAAACCCACAGCGGAGACTAAGTACAAAGTATGAAATAACCAAAGTTACATGCTTCTCAAAGCAGCTAGTGATGAATGACTGTCTATTTGATCATGTATGGTTCTGGATTTTTATGAGCACGTCCCTCCCTTGGAGCTTGAGCCATTTTGGAAAGAGGTTCCCGAAATAGACAAGACGAAAGATATCGCCTTCGAGCGCAATAATAAAGGAGGAGGGGTAAAACAATCATGAGTATATTAAAGATACTAAAAATCAAACTCCTTTAAAACATAGAACATTCGATACCCTAGTTGATGTTATTTCTCACAACACTCCGTCCATCCTTTCCGAACCAGTAAACCATGGAAAACGAGGTTGGTGGGATGAAACTATGGATAATACAATGCTTTTATCTCTTAAATTTTTATTTTTCTTGCTGCACCTGTTTTTAGCTTATCATATCTAATGAATTTGGAATGCCAGGGTGTTTTGTTGTATGTTTATCTTTTGTTATATCGGATCACTCAAGTCTTTGGAATACCAAGGTATATATTGTGTTTTAATAGGTCTTTGACTCTTTCCTTTATTTACATTTAATATTTCTTATTTATAATATATGTATATATATTATTTAAAGCCTATGTTTCCTACCTAGCTAAGAGGTGATCCACCTATAATGGGCTAAGAGCCCATAATATAAATTCGATTAATATTTGACCAACTAAAGCTGGAACACTTTATTATGGTTGGATTAAACTGATCCAACAATTTAAAACATCATATATCTCTCTTCGACCAAAAAAAGTTGGACAACCTTTATTATAGTTGGGTCAAACCAAGCTAACGACATTATGCATCATATAGATTTTTGACCAACTAAGGTTGGAACACTTTACGATGAATGCATTGAACTACGCCAACGAATTTGAGTATCAGGTAGCTATTCCTCTAAGTAAAAGAGGCCTATTATTTCCTTTCACGGGAAAAGATGCCTTTGCCAAAGAGACCCCTTGTCCCCATATATTTTCGTAATTGTTATGCAGGTTCTCTCTCGTATCCTTAAGCATAAGAGTCAAGACCCCGAATTTGGCTTTTATTGGAAATGCCACTCTCTCAAAATCATCAACCTTTACTTTACCGACGACCTCATGATCTTCTGCAGGGCCAACATCAACTCGGTCAAACTCATACACGAGGGCCTTCAAGAGTTTGCATTGCTTTCGGTCCTCCACCTAAACCCGACCAAAAGCCAAGTCTTCCTCTCGGGAGCCTCTTTAAATGAGAGACTCACCATCCTCAAGCTTCTAGGATTTAATGAGGGCTCCCTCCCAGCCCGTTATCTAGGAGTCCCCATAATAACAACCTAGCTCACATACAACGACTGCAGGTCTCTCTTCACCATGATTACCAACCGCATCAACTCTTGGACTACAAAGCATCTCTCTTACACGGGCCGCCTCCAGCTAATCAAATCCATTCTCTTTGTCAGCCAAGTCTACAGGTCTTCAATCTTCATCCTCCCGGTCCGAGTGATTAAGGAACTATCGCAACTCTTAAGACGGTTCCTATGGTTAGGATCAGAAATGAAGATCACGGGGCTAAAGTGGCTTGGGAAAAAATCACCTTGCCAAGATCGGAGGGCGGACTTGGGATCCCAAACCTAAAAATTTGGAATCAGGCAGCCGCCCTAAAATTCTTTTGGTCCATCCTTACAAAGAATCCTAACTCTTTGTGGACTCAATGGACCATTGCAGAAAAGCTAAAAAACAAAAAAATCTGGGCAATCCCAATCCCGGCTAACTCAAGCTGGGGCTGGAGAAAAATCCTAAAGGTGAGACCTCTCGCTTCGGGCATTTATAAGGTAGCAATAGGAAACAACTCAAAAACCTCTATATGGTTCGACCCTTGGCTCTTCCCCTCCTTACTCGTTAACTGCTTCGAATACAGCATCACCAACCTATCCCGTCTCCGCAACCTTTCCTTAGTCTCAGATCTCAACCTCAACGGTAGATGGCACTAGCCCTCCCAAGCCAGGGCCCAAAACCGTCACTTGCTCACTCATTTAGAAGAAATCAGAAACACCCTCACAGAAATCCCCCCCCCTCATCTTCTTCTGATGATGACACATTTATATGGACCCCCAATAAATCTAAACCCTAGTTCACCATCAGCAGCACCTACACGGCACTTTGCCCCTCTAGGGAAAATGTAATATGGAGCTCCCTTATCTGGAACAAGTTCTCAATCCCGAGGCACTCATTCATCTCTTGGTTGGCCATCTAATACAAGCTGTCCACCCAGGACAAGCTCATTAGTTGGGGATTAGACTCCCCCCCCCCTGACTGTTTCCTCTGCTTAGCATCACCAGAAACCCTCGATCACATCATGGTCAATTGCGCTTTCGCAACCTCGATCTGGGAAAACATCTGCAATAAACTATTATTACCAGCTCATCCCTCCTGCTGAAGCTCGTGGATATCAGAAGCCTGAAGATGGCCCACATCAAACCCCAACTTCTCTATCTGGCACACGGCCTTCTGCACTACCATCTACCACATATGGCAAGAGTGTAATGCGAGAATCTTCAACAACAACCCATCCCTTGGCTCAAGCATAGCATACAGGATCCTCTCGGACATTCGATATAGATTTTACAACACTCATATCCCCCTCCCTTTGTAACCTCCATTTATAATCTCCACTTTAACAATGTATCAACTATTCTAGGATAAAACTCGTCTATTATTGTAACATGGCTTCTGTGCCTCCGGATACCATTGTAAACTTTTATCATTAATTTAAAAGATTTTTATACCAAAAAACAAAGTTGGAACACTGTTATTAGGGCTGGATTAAAAAACCAATAACTTAAAGCATCAGATAGCTCTTTAACCAGATAAGGTTTGAACACATTACTAAAACTGGATCTAACCGAGTCAATATTTACATTTTACAAAAAAAATAAAATGAAAAAAACTTCATTAATGTGTCGGCTATGTTCTTACACCACAAGGGTATGAAAGATTTTGCTACCAGACCTTCCATTAAATTTTAAAAAAAAATATTCAAGTAAAAGATTGTACATCAATTACAAATTTACAATACCTTAGGTTCTCGATGTTCCATAGGTGTTGAAGTTGTTTTATTCCCTTATCCATAAGCTTGTATGTTTCAGACTTTTCTATTTTAGATAATATATATTGACCTTCCCAATTCGGGTCGAGATTGTCGAGCGTACGACCCTTAGTATGCAAGAAATATTTCATGAAGGTCTTGTCTCCTACCTTAAACTCTCGTGATCTAAACTGAGAAACATATTTACTCCTTATAAGTATATGGTAGTTTTGAACTCTCAAAAGCACCTTAGTTTTCTTGTCTTTTATCAAGTCTAGTTTAGCTCTTTTTCCATCATCATTCCTCACTTCAGAATAGTGGGCCACTCTAAACGATGGTAAGGTAATTTCCATTGGTATGACTATATCCATGACATATACTATAGAAAATGATATTTTCCCATGGTGGTTTGATGTATTGTTTTGTACACCCATAACACTTCCTGAAGAAAATTGGGCCATTTAGGTTTTTTAACCCTTTTATGATATTTTTTGTTAGTGATCTCTACCTATCGATTTACTTGATGATGAAAATATTTTTAAATTTTTTTTTCTATGCCCCCTAGTTTGACAAAAATAAGCGATTTTTTCTTTTTGAAATTGATTTCCATTGTTAGTGGTGATCAATTTGGCATATTGAACGTGTAGAAATGTTAATTACGATGAAGTTTAGCACATCATTAGCCCTTATTCTTAAAAGTGGTTTAGCCTTCACTCGTTTAGAAACTTAATCAACCGCAACAATAATATGTCGGTGTCCCCCGGAAGTGCTAGGAAAATGACCGACTAGATCAACACCTCACTTACCAAAGGTTAAAGCTTTGGATATCGACTCAAAAAGTGCGGGCGAGTAATGAATTGTATAAGTTAAATGTTGATAGTTTTCACATTTTTTTTATTAATTTGTATTATCATCCATGATACTTGTCCAATCCAAATCTGCAAGAAAAATGTTTCGCATTTGTATTTTAATTATACAGTGGGTCGAATCGATCAAAATCTGAAGCTCTATGTAGCTGAGAATACACTCATCGGTGCCAAGGATCTGTAACAGATGACAGTTTAAACCCTTCTATATAATATTTCCCTAAGAACAAGAAATTTTATGCTTTGAACTTCAACTTTTGGGAAATTATTTATCACTAGGGAGGGTGACATTTGTTACAAATTATATAATTTTTATTCTCCAACCCTCTGAGTCGATAACATACACCTCTAACGTTTCAAGCCAATGCATCTGCTAGTGAATTTTATGTTTTTGGAAGTTGTTCTACTGAATTCCTTCAAAGATTCAGGTATGTTCTTTAAATGTTTTAAGGTTATTAACCAAATGTTCCTTGCAGTCTTAAATGTATGGTTTATCAGGAGCTATGATTGGGTCAGTTTAGATAAAGCATCTAAAAGTGAAAGATTCGTTTTTATTTTGTAGAATAAATTTTCACACTTATCTAAAAGTTATTAGCCTTTTTTAAAACTTAGTTATCTAATGATCCCAAAATAAACTTATTAAGTGATGTCGACCTTCCCATCAACATTTATACTTCTTTAATGATCGGGGTGGCTGCATCGAAGCTAAGGATTCTAGCTATGCTGGATCAATCATTAACCCATTTTCACTAACCAGGTAGCTGAGGAGCATTCCCACTGAATTTCGAAGGTATAAATAGAATTAAGCTTAAGGTTAATGGATTTCATGTTCTCAAAATTCTTAATCAAGTCGATAATGTGCCTAGAATATTTACAACTCTTACCAAGCATGTCATTAATATATACTTTAATATTTCTACTAATCTGACTAACAAAGTCCTTGTTAACCAAACTTTGGTAAGTCACCCTCTCATTTTTTAGACCGAAAGTAGTACTCTCGAAAGTAATACAAAGTATTTTTTAACCAAACTTTGATAAGTCACCCTCTTATAACAATTTAAGACTCAGACAGTTACAAAAGTAGTACTTTTCTGATCTGGTGGGTGCATTATAAATTCCACTAACTGATCAAGCCTCAAAACTGGGAACGAATTCTTAGGGAACGTACTGTTTAAGTCTGTGAAATCAACACACATTATTTATTTATCATCATTATCTTTTACCAGAAGCGGTATTGTTGTCCATAATAGATATTAGACCCACTGATGTGTGGTACACTGTATAATCGATTCAATTTATTGTCTATTTTATTGGATTTCTCAATTAAAAATGCTCTCATCTTTAATGTTATGAGCCTCGAATTAGGGTTGACTGATAACTTATGACAAATGATATCAGTTCGAACCCCAATGTCATCTTATCTTGACCAAGAAAGAACATCCAAATTATTTGACATAAACTAGATCAATTCACTTATAAGATATCATACGATTAAAGTACCAATATTTAAAGTTTTCTCCTATTAAGAATAATAAGCTTCAACATCCTCCTAAGGATAACAAAACTTAGGGCCTCTCTCGGAGCATCGAAAATATCGACCTCTTCTTGAGGCCTCGTTAATTATTAATTTTTTAATTCTAAAGATGATGTATAGCACTCAAGAACCACCTTCTGACAACTTTGGACAATGCTTACCTTGTATTATACTAGGAATCGGAAAAATTTCTGAATTTTGGAGGCGATGGCGTGCATTCTATCTAGCAAAGACGTACCAAAAATAGCGTTGGGGGAGGTGGGATTATCCACGACCATGAAAATATCTGAACTATCGGTATTGATTAGAATCAATCACTAATTTACTCTAAAATACCTATTGTTAGAAGATTTTTCATTTTGTCATATGCTGATTTAAAATTATGTTTGATGAACTGTCCGTATTCTTTAAAACTCTTCAAATATATTCGCGTTCAACATTGGCAATTATCAAAACAAAAAATTTATGATGTCCAACAATAGCTCAAATGTCATAATTATCAAATTATTAGTGGGTATGAAGCTTGGTAACAATAGGCAGATGTAAAACCCTGAAATAGTTCTTACAAGCTTCCAACGTGCCTCGTTCTAGAGGAGTTAGTTATTCTTGAGATAGAATCTCTTTAGATATTTTTAGGAGTGTAGAAGTTGAACTTAATTCCTCACTAAAGATAGTCTTTACGACATGAAGTTTCAGATGAAGGTCCAAATACTCACTTAACATGTCAACAAATTATGTTTATTCATCCATTATCAGCATGTTGTTCTCATGTTTGGGGGTTTTTAATTGAGCCCCTGATCCCCCAGTTCCGACTGGTTTTGGCTCATTGCTTAGATGCCACTAGGAAACATTATCGCGCTCTTTTGTAAACTAAATCAAATTCTCATTATTGATCAGACTTTGGATTTCTTCCCTCATAGCGATACAGTCTCAAATCTAATTGCAAGTTTTGTTATGCTACTTACAATACATATTGTTTCTCTCTTCTCGAGGTTTTGCTAAATAAAGTGGTTTTGTGTACGAGATATATCATTTCTTTTGTTATAGATGGTTGTCATTCTTTCAGTCAGTTCTGAATAGTTTACATGTCTCACCCGCAGTCATCTCGAACTCTAAATAAAGCTTCATTTTGGACCTGAGCAATATAACTTTATGTTTGCCCACTTGGAGCTTGAGATTGGTGTGCTCTAGACTGTGTAGGAGATGTGACGGAAGAGGAAGTGGACATTGGGTTTGTTATTGTTCTTTTATGTTTTTGTTCTTGCACCGGTGGTACTTGGTACACTACTACAATCGTGACAAAGATCGGGGTTCGTGGTTGATAATTTTATTGCGGCTGTTGGTTTAGGATAATCTTAACTCGTATCATTTTCTTAAATTTTATTTATGACTCTATATATGCCAACAACACTCCAAATGAAAATGTTTTTATTTTCATAACATATTTTCATAAAGTCTACTGGAGGATACCTTGCTTAAATGATGTGTAAGAAAAGCCCTCCTTACAATCTTTCATGTTGTTCTTGGTATGAACAAAACTTTGGGTATAGTCTTTCAAACTCTTCATATTCTCTTTATCGTAATGTGTGATCAAGTCTTTATAACCTTTAATTTACTTGCTCCCGATGAACTAGTGCATGAACAAATTCCATAACGTTTGAAAGTTTTTAATTGCTGTCGTAGGCCGTTGATTTAACCATGTCAAGGTATTGCCTTTTAAAATCATCTAAAAAGTTATGCACAATAGCATATCATCATCCTCAAAAATTAGAATAATATTCTTGAACTGTTCAATATAACTTTTGAGATCACTAGTCTCATCATACTTCTCCATCCGAAAAAAGGTCAAATCTTTGTAGTAGCTCTCCAACCAAAATATATGGGGCCAAAAAAGATATTATTCGATAGTAGCATTGACCGTAAAAGAATCATTTTGCATCCCCGTCTATTGTTGAGTACTCATCCATGTTATACTAAAGTCCACTATGGTAACAAGGCATTTGATAACCATAGCCCAGGCCCTGAAACGGATCTAGTAATGAAAATTAATTTAAATTGATACCTTGGGGTTGGAACCCAACTAGTGGTATTGGGTGTGGGGGTTGTGCTTATTTCTAAGATCCGGGAAAACATCCCAGTAAAAGGGGTTGTGCATGCTGTTGAGGTTTAGGAAAGACCTCATTTTTATTGGATCCATAGTATCGGTTGCGGTGACTTCTGTGCTTCCACCTCGGTTAGGGTTCCAGACTCTCTCTGAATATTTGTAAAGCCTTTAACCGTCTCGAACGCCTGGATCTAGAATTATGTATGTGTTGAGTGCACGTGCTTCTTTTATAGATGGTGTATTCTCATAGGTGAATAAATATTTCCTCGCTTTCAAGGGTTGGTCATCATTAGATATAGCAAAATGGTGATGACGGTGCTTTATGTATTCCGTAATGAGAGATTTGTAACTCTTGTCTGAACCACAAGGCCCCTTCTAAGAGAGTTGTAATTTGGTAGTCCCCGTTTCCACCTCAATCATATCGATTTTGAATCCGAGGTGGAGGGCCTAGAAGTCAGTGTTTTCCTTTCGGTCCGAAACACTTTTTACTTTGGTAATAAATAAGATGTTTTGCTTTTCCACTTGAGATTATGACTAAGCTAAGTTCACAAGGTTTCATGACTCCTCACGAGTAACCTGACCCTCCAGAATGGTAGAAGTTTTCTCTATACATTTGGGAATCATGTTGTGGGAGTGAACAAAAAAATGAGCTTACTATACTATAAATAGTTTTGAAAACAGACTTACGGATACCAAAACATTTATCACATTATGGTCGACATTGATAAGTCTGCATCCATTCGGTTTGGTTCACCAAAAAAAATTAAAACATTATATTCAATTATATTTGATGCACAAGATATTATCCTTCAACTTGTTTTCTATTGATAATTCTTTTTATCTCAGTACTAACTAATTACGAGCAGTTTTATATATTGATATTTCTTATCATCTCACTTCTAACTAATTAAAAGTATTATACTCATTTTTTACATATTCATATTTCTTTTTTTTATTTTCAAACTGACGCAAATAGATTATATTTTCGGACACCTTGATATTTTGTTTATGTATATATTCATACTCAAGTGACCACTGATGGTTTCTTCTTACTCAACCAATAAATCTTTCTACAACAATCCAGCGTTCATCAACGAAGATTTTCTTGATCTTCAACATTCAATAATCAAGTTGGTTCCTTAACAAACAAACATTCAGCAAGAACTGTTGTAAAACGAGAAAAATAATATATCACAAAAGGAAACAAAAGAAAAATGGCGTGATATGCAGAAATTATAAGTAAAAGCACAAAGCAAGAAGAGCTAAAACCATTAAAAGTGGATCATAAATCAAACCACATATCAATTCAAGCAAGAAGATGTAAAACAATTAGATATTTATACTAAATACACTTTAGTAGGTACATTTTCACAAGGATTACCTAGTCAAGAAGCCATAAACTTGCTTGAACTCTTTTAAATCAAAAAGAGAATATAACACTGCAACATGGGACTCGGTGAATATTTTTCTGGAGTTTGATCTAAAAGAAAACCTGAACAGAATCTGGTACAGAAAGGTATGGGTAGTAGGAGAAAAGTCTATAATATTACTAAAACGGGGTATCAATTTCAACCATAGACATGAAAATCATGTTACCCCGGTATGGATCATGATTGAAAGATTACCAGAATATATGTATAAATATAGTATCATCGATTCAATTGCCGCCACATTGAGAAACCCTTTGAAAATCAGCATTCCCAAAAAATTGAGCTTATTTTTAATGCATGCTACGGATGGGTTGAAATAGATGTTTCAAGACAACTTTAATACAAAATATGGGTAGGATTCGGTGATAACTAAGGTTGTTGGTTAAACATAAGCTACAAAGATTTACCTTCATATTACCAGAAATGTTATTATCTTGGTCACAACATTGAATCCTATAAGAAGAATCATGAAAAATATGAGCAAGATGAAGAGATGATTCAAGCTAACGAGGCTGACAAAACTTATGACATTCAAGATCGGGTAAATGAGATAAACCATTCTAAAGTTAAATCTTTATTTATTTACCCATAAAATAACAATGATCAGTATTGTCTAACAGTGAAGATATGAAAAATAATACTTCTGGTAAAACTTCTACCATGAACATATCATACAACAAACATGTCTTTATTATATCTTTCAGTTCAGCAAATGAATAAAAAAAAATCACCGGAAACTGAAGAAATAATATAAGCTATTAAAACCTTAGATCATGGCTACAATCATATAACCTCTCAAGACTACAATAATTTAATATCTTGAAACATCACTCCAATTCAAGAAAATATTGGAAGCTTACCTCCCTCCTCTGTTTTAAAAAGAAAGGAAGTTGAAAAAGGATTTCAAGAAGTTCTTAACAAGAAAATCAAAGAGGCAAGAATAAAAAAGAGTCCTAACAGGTTAATTATAAAGTCCTTGAAGTTTTCAGTAACTCAAAAACCTTTACATCGACATCTAAATATGATCAAGTTGCTTGGTTGGAACATTCGATGAATAAAAAACAAGCCTTCAATCAAGAGGCTCAAAGCTATCATCAACAAAGAAAAAATTAAGTTGGTGGTCATTCAAGAGCCTCTCATAAATTCAAGTAATATAGATAACACTATTTTGTAAATATCTCAAATAAAATTTATTTATTCTAGGATGAAAAGTTTTCAGTTAAAATTCTTCTTGATCACCCCCAATGTTTGCATATCGATATCTTTTATACTAGTTTTAATGAAGACTTGCTGCTAATTATTATCTATGTTAAGTGTCAAAGGTTAAACAGGATATATTTATAAAATACCCTCAGGAATGTCTAAAACACTAAGGAGTGGCTGATTCTAGATGATTTCAATGCAGTTACTTCTACAGAAGAACAAATTGGTTGTTCTTCCTTCTGCCACAATAGCTCAGATGATTTCAAGGACTTCATAAGAGACTGTCATCTGATTGATACTCGATAGTGGCTCAAAATTTGATTATTATAACAGCTTCAAATAGAAGCGGTTGGACAAAGCCTTTTATAATAATGCTTGGTCTGAATATTTCAAGGTTACCAAGGTTAATCACATGGTCAGAACTTGTTTTGACCATACCCCTTTATGTATTCCTATAGCTAAAGATGGTCTTAATACTAAAAAAAGCTTCAAATTTTTAAACTTGTGGACTATAGATAAAGACTTCCTTACTTTTCTAGAAACTAATTGGAATCAAAACATGGATGGAAATCTTTTTTATTCTTTCTAACACAAGCTAAAAAGGCTTAAGGATGCTCTCATAATATGAAACAAGACTCACTTTGATAATATTTTTGATAAAGTTCAGGTAATTGAGGAAGTTGTCAAGTATCTGGAGATATAGCACATGGAAACTAACACATTAGACAATAAAAAGAAGCTCACAAAAGCATCTTATAATAGAGGAGTAATTCTGGCAGCAAAAAGGTTACTCAAATTGGCTTAAGGAATGAGATAAGAAAACTAAGACGTATCACTCTTATGTGACTAAGAAGAGAAAGAACAATATTATTAACGGCATCAAAGTAGGTGAAAATTGGATTCTTGACAATAACGGTATTTGTCAATCTGCAGAAAATTACTTCAAAGACACCATGACTAGTTATCCTTACTCTAGTTTAGAAGAAGAGATCAACATAATGCAAGATAACATTTTCAACAGCATTCCAAAGCTAATAACTGATGAGGAAAATGACTTACTAATGATTCTTCCCGCTGAAGATGAGATATTCAACATCATTAGCAACCTCAAATCCTCAACCGCAACTGGTATGGAAGGTTTTAATGGTTGTTTCTTTAAAACTTACTAGAGGATAATCAAAACGGATCTCACTTGTGTCATGATCCCATTTATTAATGGTCATAACATTCCTCAAGGAATTATGACCACAGGTTTGTGTCTTATATCTAAATCCATTAATCCTACATATTGGAAATATTTTAGACCCATTAGTTTATGTACTATTCTCAACATAATCATGTCAAAGATCATAAACAATAGGTTGTCTATTATGTTGCCTAAAATAATATCTTATGCTCAAGGTGGATTTATGAAAAACAAATCTTTTCATGATAGTATATTGATTGCTAAAGAGCTTGTGTGTGATCTTAATAGAAAAGCTAAGACTCGAGATATCCTAATTCAAATAGATATGTCAAAAGCATTTGATAATATGTCGCATACATTTATCCTAAAAGTTGTAACTTTATTTGGCTTCTCTAGCAAGTTTACACACCTAATAAGTAAGCTTGTTAAATCAATATATAATTGGAGAGGCTTGAGTATACATAAAATAATATGAATGCAATTGGTATTTTAAAATTGAAAGAGGCTTTAGACAGGGTCATCCCAGTTTACATCTATTCTAATTAATGGGAATGCAATTGGGTATTTTAAAACTAAAAGAGGCTTGAGACAGGGTGATCCTATCTTACCTAGTCTCTTTATAATTAGAGAAGAGGTTCTATTACTGGGATTATATAAGCTCTTTAACTCTATAATTTCAATGAAATATCCAGCTAAGACATATATTAATATACTATGTTTAGTTTTTGCTGATCATATACTCATATTAACTAATGGTCTTAGTTCCATAGTCTACATGTTTAAAAATTTAAAGCTTCTTTTAGTACTTTATCTTTAGCTATAGAAATACATTAAAAAAACATGGTCAGAATAAGTTCTGGACATGGGAATCACTTAAGTATATTTGAAACAATCAGACCAAGTAGTGTTATATAGAACTCGGTCCAAACGCTTCCATTTGGAGTTATTAGACCAAGTAAACTTAGGTCCAGCATAACCAGCATTAATAAGGTGACGATCTCTTATTAAATCATTAAATTTATCAAAGCTTTTATGACATAAATTAGAGCATCCAATTTGCTCATTTATAGAAGTTACAACATTGAAGTCGCCCACTAAAAGCCATACTTTACTAGGGTTGTAGACATTCCTGAGAGAATCCCAAAGCTCTAATCTATTTTTCCTTTGAAATTTAGCATGTATCATTGTAAGTAACAGATTTTTATCTAAACCAATATAAGATAATTTAACATGTAAGAATTGAGGGTGATCTAGTAAGATTTTAACTGAAAAAATCATTACTCCAGAAAAAACCAAATTTTGTTAGAAACATTTGCAAATGAATTTTTAAAACCTATCTTTAAATCAGTTTTATCAAGATTATTAGAATTATTAGGAGTTCTTGAATTGCTATCAACTTGACCTGATCTTTGAGAATAATGAATTTAAGCCTTCTGATAGAAGGCTTACTTCTGATGCCACGAATATTCCAGCATAATATTTTAATCATTTTTAAATAAAAAGAGTTCATATTTGATTTCCCCTGAGACTTTTAGGGATTTGATGATGATTCTGTTAGGATTTCTCTTTTTTTAGCATCCTTAAGCTTTTTGTGTAGCATATCTTGAAACCCCTTGTCTATCTCTTTTCTTTTAAGGATTGGAGATGTTGGGAAGCTTCCAATGTTATCTTAAGTTGAAGTAACATTTCTAGACATTAAGTTCGCATAGTCTTGAGAAACATATTGATTAAATCCATAGTCCAAGGTTTGGATTGCTTATATTATTTCATTGTCAACAGTAGATATTTGATTATTTTCTGGAGAGATTAGATGAAAGACAACCATCTCAAGAGATTTAGGCTTAGCAGCTGAGTTGTTCTTAGTATTATTCTCAGTGTTAGGTTGTATCTCTGTTACTTCTTTGCCCAGCTTTCTCATATTTGTTATATGATCTTTGCCAAGTTTTCCCACATCTGTTATTTTCTCTTTGCCAATCATTATAGATTTAACTTTATAATGATTATTACATTTGGTTTCGTAATCTTTATTGCCTTGAGAGTCATCAGCACAGACATTCCTGATAACATTGTATATAACTTCGTTCTTCTTAGTGTTTTCTTCATTTTTCTTACAATTTTCAACTTTGTGTCGAAGGTGGTAGCACTTTAACAATATTTAGGAACATCTTTGTAACTAATGTTTATCCAACATCCTTGATTCTCACAAACCTATCCATATATTATGTTGAAGTTTTCTTGAGACATCGATTTTCACATAGGCATAACATGCATCGTAGTATGCTCTATGCATCGTAGTATGCTCTATTTTTCTCCAGGGTTCTGATTTTAAGGGGGTTTCCAATAGAGAATGCTGTAATTGGTATGAAACTTTTGTTATATAGATATTATGGGAGTTTTTTATCTTTATCCAGACTGGTGTGGTAAGGTTCTCGTATTTAGGATTGAAGTCAGCATACCACTTTAGCAACAGTCTAGACATTTATGGACCAAATTTTATACAGATCTTCCTTATGATTGAACTCAAGTAATAAGTGTCTCGAGTCCCAAATAGAAATATTATAGTCTCCATATAGCTTCAATGAGATCAAGAATTTATTAAGAACTTTTTGTATATGGAATCCTTTCGAAAAATTGCCTATTATAGTGTATTTCGTGTCAAGTAGAAGCCCGTCTTGATCCTCTTGAGTAAAATGAATAGAAATGTGATCGAGTTTCTGATCCACTCGCATTGGTTTGAATTCATCTTAGCTGGTAGCTTTCTTTAAAGTATATGCAAATGATAATACACCTTGCTAATTGTTGGTTGGTATTTTGGCAGTAGATTTCGATGAGTTGATCTTATCTTTTTCTTTGTGCATGTGTTCTTGATGACTATTACAGATTGAAAAACAAAAAATCCATCTAAAAGAAAATTCGGGTTGTTGTAGATAACAATATTAGCCTGATAAAAAAAATTCATTATAAAAAAACATGATTGAGATGAAAAGAAAAAAAAAATTAATCTTGGAACTTTCTTCTTCGCATTGAATAGTTGACACTTGCTAAAATCTAATTCATTAATAAACCTAACTAAAAATATAATTATTAAATTAGTTCCATTCTTTTTTAAAATTATGAATCCGAAAATTCTAAAAAAATAGTTAGACATATTGATAAAAACTTATGAATAACTGCCAATAATTTCCCCGTGTAGTACTACTAGGTAAAATAACCATCACAAATTAATATTTAAAAATTATAAAGGAAAAGTTTTACAGAAATTATTTAACTTTTATTAATAATATAGCAACATAATGTAGACACTTCAGACGAATAACACAGCAAATAACTGAATGTGATATTTAATAATGATTTTTATTTAGCAAGAAAAAACAAAAACTAATTGAAATACTTGTTTATCTAGCACAAAAGAAAATAAATATTTGGCCCGTAAGACTTTTTCATCAAACATTAGTTTGGTAAATCTCCACCATGTAAGCTCTCTTCCGCTATTCAAGGGTCCACGCCACTTTTTATTTGGTGAAACCCTTACAACAACTTCAATTTCCACAACATAATTATTTTTATTAGAATTATTTTAAAATCAAAATTTAAAAAAATAATATTCATATAAATATTTGATTAAAAAATATAAAGCTTTAATGTAATTAATAATAGGAATCAAAACAATTAGATCATATAATCAATGAGAAAAAGAAAATGTCAAACAACATAAATTTAAAGCTTAAATCGTTGAACTATTTTTTTACTATCATATTTTTCTAGTTTTTTTTATTTCAAAATCATCGTTTTAGAGTTTTGTATTTCATATATTTTATAATTTTAGTTTTTGATGAAAAAAATATTACTCCAGACACTACTAAATTTATAGATCTGCCAAGTTTATGGAGTAAATTTATAGATCTCGTCAACTCCAAATAATTAAAACAATGATAGTAAAGTTGAAAAGTTGAAAGGCTAAAAGAAAGAAAATGAAATAATGTAGACATATACATCGATTTAAACCCGAATCTAATCATATAATAGAGTAATGTGATAAAAGAAACTAGTATAATAGAAACTTATCACAACCACAGAAGATGATAACTACCTACAATAAAAACAAATTAGAATCAAATGAAATATCACATCGGTCGGACAATTTCGATATCCAAAAAATTTAATCGAATTAAAAATAAAATACTATGAAACCGTAAAAACAAAAACCACATAAGAAGTAACAAAAGTTGATTTTCTTTCCCTCCAAACAAAATATGTATCAAATGTGCGCACAGTAGGTTGCTTTATTATTCGATAAAAGTTAAATAAGTTTTTTATAAAAAAGGTTTCGATAATTTATTTTATAAAAAAATCTCTATAAAAACATTTTCATAGAAAATTTCTCTATAATTTTTTATTTTTCTATTTGTGATGAGTTGTCACATATAGTACTATGGAGTGGTAACTCTTGGTAATTAATTTAATAACTATTTTTGGTTATGTTTATTAATAATATGTACTATGGAGTGGTAACTATTGGTAATTAATTTAATAACTATTTTTGGTTATGTTTATTAATAATTAATTAAATTTTAGTAGGTGGGAACTAATTTAGTATTTATTTTTTTTCGAAAGTTTTATGTGCTCTAATTAATTTTGGTGAAGGGTAAAAATTATATTTTCATAAATTAAATTAATATTTTTTTACGTATGTGTTAATAAAATTTATCAAGTGTACCAAGTCAAATATTGTACTAAATTATCTTTATTTATATATTTTTTTATGATTCAAATTAGCAAATTTTTTAAGGTTGACGATGTTGCTTTCAATATAGGAAAAATATATAAAAAATTATCGAATATATATATATATATATATCAGAGAATTATTTTTTTATTAGATTACAATTGGTGGAGATAAACCATATTTATTGACATTTCTACACAATGGAAAGTGAAGAGAATCATGGTCTTGCACTATAGTTGGATAAATATACTTCTTATGGGTTTGCTTGATGATACAAAACTTGGTCTAATGAATGTTGAAGTTGTTTGGTTTAGGTAACCAATTATGAATGGATTTTGGCTTTATCAATATCTCATAGTTTGAGAAAATTATGATATGTTTACGTGTTTTGTCAAAATCTATATATGTTGGGCGCTTTCTTGCTCTAACTTAATTGTTTTGGAATTTTCTGTAATATTCGAAAGTATTTGTAATATAAAATGTCCCCCAATTCATTTTGAAAAGATCTTTATCGTAGAAGTATTTATGACTTTTAGAAGTTCTTTGAAGTCTTTATGAAGACTTCCAAAAAGAATTATTAGCTTGATTAGCCCCTCAAGTCTTTTCAAAAATCCAAATAATGACTTTAATTGCACAGACCACGTCTAGAACCAATAACTAGCTCAAGTGGTTTGCTGAAGCTTTCATGGCAACCAAATTGTTAGTCGGAAGGATGTTGTATTATTAAGGTTTGGTTGAGGCTTATACCTAGTTATATACTTTTTAGTTGCCAAAGGTTGAGCTTGGTGTATGTCTTTGGTCGAGGCTTTTATAATATCACAAGATTTTATCGTAAATTAAACGTGTTGCAAGGTTTTGACCATGAGATTTTTTATTCGTCCGAGCTTGGTCCAAGTCTAGATATTGTAAAAAAAGATTTTACCCGAGGAACCTACTTTATTTCTGGGCTCAACCACAGTTTGTACAATGCTTGCAAGTTATGTTAAAGCTTTGATGATTCTCATACTCTATTTTTTGAAATCTAGCAATTTTCCCATCATCCATCTTGATTGAGGAAAATATGTAGATAATTTAAACTTGTTAATTTATTGTGGAATTCGTTTTTTGTGCCAAAATTAAGTATTTAAATCACTATAATCTGGGTGTTGATCGAAGTGAAGTTTAAATTGAAGAATTAATTTTTTTATTCTCGCTAAAAAAATTCACTTCACTTTAAGCATTTATTAATACCAAGCTATATTTTTTTATATGTGGCTTCTAAAATTTAACGAGAAATATATATTTATATGCAACATATTTGAATCAAGATTTTATTATTGGTACTTTAAGATATACCAAAAAACATGGTCTTTTTACCTCATTAGTTCACTCATTTGCTATATTTTTCGATGATTAAGAAGAATCTTCCAACTCTTTGATGTTGATCGAGCATCATAAAAGAGACGAATCAGATAGTGAATTTCATGACAATTCGTCTTCGATTAGGTCAGATGCCCCACATTCATTTGGTGAAACCGACTCTGCTTCTCTTGTCTGAAACCCCAAACTAGAGGAGAAGTGTTATAATATTCAGTGTATTAAGTTTCCTTGTATAGGCCTCTAAGTTCTCTATATATTGAGAGCCTTACTATTGGTCAATTCTTGAATTACATCTCTAATGCATCAATAAAACAAAAGGGAACATTTTCTAATAAACACAAAACCCTAGCCGCTTCCTGCGGCTACTTCTCTCTTTGTTTTTAACAAAGACAATAACTGAGATGCTACGTAGAACATGTGCATGTTAACATGGTATCAGAGCACGTGTGATTCTGGGAATTCTGAACATCCTCAACAAAGATGGCTGGCAATGAAGTCGTGGTCAGTCAAATCCCTGATGAATTAACAATGCAGATTGCTGCCATTCTGAGAAATGGTCTCGGAACACAACAACAAACAACTAACCCCGAGACTTTATCCCTAGGGATTAAACTTGGTGGTGAAAACTATGCCCTATGGGCAAACCTGATGAAGAAAGCAATTAGGGGAAGGGGGAGAGGTTCTCACATTACAGGGGAGCCGACACCTCCATCCAAAACTGACAAAACATATACAAGGTGGGAACAAGATGATCAATGTGTTTTCACATGGACTATCCAGAATCTTGAATCCAACTTGGTGAATAATGTCTCGTAATATCCCACTACAAAATCCCTCTGGGATGGGTTAGCCACCACATACAGTTCTGGTACAGATTCGTTACAGGTGTTTGGCCTTCATAAGAGGGCTAATTCATTACGGCAAGGGTCCGATACACTAGAAGACTTGTGGAATAAACTGCAGAACATCTGGATGTCTATAGATAGGCGAGATCCGAACCCTATGAAAGACCCAGAATACATTCAGATCTACAATAAGAAGACTCAAGAACAAAGACTCTATCAATTGCTAATAGCGATTAATGACAAGATGGAACCAGTCAAGAGAGATATCCTAAAAAGGATCATCTTCCTTCCGTGGAAACAGCATATGCTACAATACGAAGGGAAGTGGCCAGGCTTAATATACTAAAATCAAGTTCTTCTGATAGTAACTCGATTGAAATTGGAATGATTTTGGCTCCTAAAGATTCTGCACAGAGGTTTAAATTCCGATCCAAAGAGAAAGAAGATAAATTCAAGTTGTATTTCACTCATTGTGGGATGAAGAAACACACTAAAGAGACATGTTTCCAGCTGGTGGGCTATCCATAATGGTGGGAGGACGGTTATAAGGAGAAAAATAACCTGCGTTTTAGATCTAATGTCAAACGGGTTCGTCTACAAGTGGCGGTGAAGATCTGACTAAAAATGAGCAAGGAAGTGGTACTGGTTTTGGAGGAATAACAGTAAACTCCTATGAAAAACTTGGAGGTAAAGGGTTTGAGAAATCAATGAATTGGATCTTTGATTGCGGGGCTACGAACACTATATCTTATGATCCTAAAGACTTTGGTGACATGTCATCTCCAAATAAATCCCATATTGACACTGATAGTGGAGAAATTTGTGAAGTCAAAGGGGGAGGTTTAATTATTTTTTCGGAAAAAATGGAAATTAAAAATTGCCTCTACATTCCTTCACTATCCTTAAAATTATTATTTGTTAGTCAAGTGACAAAACAACTCAATTGTGTGGTTTTTATGTATCCATTTTTTTGCATTTTACAGGACATTCTTACGATGGAGATCATTGGGCGTGGTACTGAACAAGGAGGCCTCTATTATGTTGATGAGGTAGTTCATAAGGGACATACCATGCTTGCTCACGGAACAACCGAAAGGAAACTTTGGTTATGGCACCGGCGACTTGGTCATCCTTCTTTTAGCTATCTTAAGAGTTTTTTTCTGGTCTTTTTTTGAATAATTCCATTCATGAGAAATGTGAAACCTGCATTCTTGCAAAAAATCGTAGGGTCTCATTTAATCAAAGTAATACTAGAGTTGATTATGCTTTTTCGCTAATCCATTCTGATGTTTGGGGTCCATCACCAAATTCCACTAACAATCAAATCAGATACTTTGTTTTATTTGTGGATGATTTCTCAAGAATGACTTGGATATAATTCATGAAACATAAATAAGAAGTACCATAAATATTTGTTTGTTTTTACAAAATGATTTTGACTCAATTTGAAAAAAAAATACGGATTCTTCGTTCTGATAATGGAACAGAGTTTGTCAACCAAATAATGCATAATTTTTTCAAAACAAATGGTCTTATCCATCAAACCACTTGTTCAAACACACCTCAACAAAACGGTACTTTAGAACGAAAAAATCGTACTTTATTTGAAAAAACTCGTGCTATTATGATTGAATCTAGAGTTCTTCATTCTCTTTGGACAGAAGCTCTTGCTATAGCTACGTATCTTGAAAATCGTCTACCAACCCGATGTCTAGGAAATAAAACTCTATTACAAGTGTTTGCCACCCAAGTTATAATTCCATTTGTTATGACCTTACCACCTTGTGTCTTTGGTTTTTCGGTGTTTGTTCATATCCCTAAAACTAGTCGAAACAAACTTAATCCTTGTGTTGAAAAGTGTGTATTCGTTGGATATGGTGTTCATCAAATGGGATATCGGTTTTACAATCCAGTTACCCGTCGAATCTATGTCACCATGGACTGTGACTTCTTAGAATTCGATTATTTTTTTTACCACCAATCTTGTGCTCAGGGGGAGAAAGTAAGTGAATCATTCGACTGGTTGTTATATGAAAGTTACTTTGAGGATGTGCCGACAGAGTCGGTAGATGGCGCCACCGAACACGCCTCTTCCAACATAAAGGAGACTGATGAGGCAGTTCTTACCACCAATGATTCTCCCGAAGACAATGTCCAACAAAAAATAAATGCCATGGATACTACCAGCGAATCAGCCGAAGAAAATGTCCATCAAGAGGTAAACAATTGACAATGTCATAGTTCACAAAATGCTATTGAACATGACATTTCAGGAAGTTCATTTTTTGAAAATCAAACTCTGGTTCTTCCCCCAAGAAAAAATAGAGGGGGTTCCTCCTGACCGGTATTCACTGGAACACGTTCCTCGTGCTTCTACATATCCGGTAAAAACGGACAGGAAAGGAATGACGAAGATTGCAAAGGTGTTTTCAGCTACTATTTTCTCTGAACAAATCCCTAAAACAACTCAAGAAGCTAAGAAGATGACTGAATGACATGAGGCAATGAATACCAAAATGGAAGCTCTAAAAAGGAATGGTACGTGGGAGAATTGTGTGTTACCACAAGGGAAGAAAGAAGTCGGGTGTAGATGGGTGTTTAATATAAAATATAAATCCGATGGCACCATTGAGCGACACAAGGCAAGATTGGTTGCCAAAGGATATACACAAACATATGGTATAGACTATGATGAGTCCGAATTCGAAGTGCTCCCCGGAAGGGTAGTCCAAAGTAAATCTCCCCGGAAATTCGGACAGGACTTGTTGACCGGACAGATGATTTTAAACACTGAAAACTTAAGGCAGTTCGAACTATGACTAAAGTACTAAAAAACCTAAACACTATCTGACTAAGCTACCTGCACATCTGCTTAAAACTTATGGGTCTTTAAACATGACCCGGGTCCATTAAACTTGACCCGAAAGCCCATAAGGGCCCAAATTTCACACTATAAATACCCAACCACCAGCATTAACTATGGGTAAGAAAAATTGACTGCTGCCAAGCTGCACAATTCTCTCTCCACCCTTAAAACACTGTGAAACACCCTTAAAACACGGTGAAACACCCTTAAAACACTGTGAAACACCTTTAAACACTGTTAAACACCCTCACGCCGCCTTAAAACTCCACTTGAAATTACCAGCCTACCCCCATGCTACTTTTATCCACACCAAATTGGCGACCACAGTGGGAGGCGACGGTGCCTGAATCAAGCATTCAAAACCAAGTAAGGAAATTCTGTCCGAATGAATCCGGATAATCCAGAGCTTCCACCAGCTTTGCTCGAAGTGGTGGAAGAGAACGATGAATATACTGTCCAAGAGCGTGACAAGTTGAGGGCTGAAATAGAAGCCCTGAGGGCTGAAAAGGCCAAGATGGGCATGAAGGAGAAATCCAAAGCGTCAGTTGCTCATCGCTCTGATAACCCTCGAGAGCATGAGGCTTCAAAAACTCATGTGAGCACTAAAAAGACACATGCCAGTTCTAAAAAGTCTCACCGGTCCAAGCCTGTGGAGAGTTCTGACTCAAGCTCAGAATCTTCGGACAGCTCTTCGGACAGTGAGGGAAATGAAAAGTCCTTGTCCTCCAGTAGTGATGAGGGGCGAACCAGGAAAAAACAGAAGCAAGTTAAAAAGTATTCCAGAAAAAGAGATCACCATGGAAGAATGAAAAGGCACATTGGGAAAGGATCATCTCACAACCGGAGGCATATAGACCGGATGCTGGTGGATCCTTTTGCCTTCCATGATGAGCCAGGTATCTTTGCAACACCTAATGAGGATACTGCGTTCAGTCGTGGAAGGAATTGGAGGCAATCGCCATTGTCTTCCAAAATACTGTCCGGAAACCTCCCCAAGAGGTTTGATAGCACCAAGATGGAGAAGTACGATGGCAGTACTGATCCAGACAATCATCTGGAGCAATTCAAGAACTTCATGATGAACTTTGATGATGATGATAAACTACTCTGCAGGGCATTCTCCCAATCCTTCACGGGGAGTGCTCTGAAGTGGTACAACAGCCTTCCTCAGGGTTGTATCAGAGACTTTGATACTTTTTGGGTGGCCTTTCGAAGGCAATTTGTGGGGAGTAAGGAGCTAAAGGGTAATGGAGATACCATAATCCATTGTGCCCAGGAACCAAATGAATCATTAAAGGAGTACATAAGTCGTTTTGTGAACACAAAAAACGGGCTGGCTGATTGCTTTGAACAAGTGGCAATAGCCTCCCTGAGACAAGGTTTGAACCCGGGCAACCTGGCCGATTCAGTAACCAGGAAGAAGGCCATGACCTGGGGGGATTGCTAAATCAAGTTGGCAAACAAATAAATGTTGATGAAACAAAGAAGACCAGGGTGCACAGACAGGTGAGATCCACCCCGGTGGCGCCAACTCCAAATCAAAACCAGTCCGGGAACAAAGCTAGAGAAACCGGACAGGGGCATGGAAGGGGAAAAGCTCAGTCTCAACCAGCTGCTCCTGCACAAAGCCAACAGTCTAGAAACAAAAGGGGACCATGGGTCCAACCGGAATGGTTTGCAGAACCCAAGGAAAGTGTGGCAACCATTTTCGATAAAACAAAAGATGAAGTACACTACCGGAGACCAGCGACCTTGCAGTCTCCCAGAGAACATCGAGACAGTTCTTTTTGTCAATATCACAATGATATTGGCCATACTACTGATGATTGCATAGCACTGAAACAAGAGGTTCAAAACCTGATCGAAAGAGGGAAATTGGGTGCATACGTTAAAAGAAGAGGAGGCAACAGGCCTGATAACACTCACCGGGCTGGTCCGGTTAATGCTGCCCCAGAGGGGGCTATGGTAATCATTGAAAGGTTTGATGTGGAATCCGAATACTTGGATCCTGACCCAACGAGAAACAAAGTGGGTGCGATAGAGGAGCGTTCCAGGTCGGTCTCCGGGCTCATTGAGTTCTTTGAATCCTTGACAATTTTCGGAGGGGACACTGTAACGGCTCCTACCACTTCATCAAGAAAAAGGCATGTTCATAATTTGGCTACCCAGCTAGAAGGGGGCATAACCTCATATCAATCGTCAAGTTTGTTCCCATTCATTGTCTTTGATGGGGATGATTTGAGAAACATTGATGGCCCTCATGAAGATGCTGTTGTTATAGGAGCATCGATAGGGGGCAATGAGATAAGGCGAATCTTGGTAGATACTGGGAGCTCTGCCAATATCATTTTCTTAGATACTTACAAGAAAATGAAAAATCCAGCTGTGATTCAAAAGTCAGACAGATCGATCGTAGGCTTCACGGGCAGCTCAGCTGATGTAATCGGTGAGTTCGAAGAAGAAGTATTGTTGGGCAGAGGCCCCTTCAAGAAAACAGTCAGAATACTTTTCATTGTGGTGGATTGTCCCACTTGCTACAATGCTATTCTAGGGAGATCTTGGCTCTCTAGGATGCATGCAGTGGCTTCGACAGTCCATCAGTGTCTAAAATATGCTGTTCAGGGGCAATTTGGGGTTGTCCGGAGCAGTCAAAAAGTTGCAAGAGAATGCTATGCCACTGCCTTGGCTCCACGAACGCTGGGGGCAGTCCGAATAAATGATCAATAGCAGTTTGAGGGCCTTTCTGGGGGTGAGGGTGAAATTGATGACCCCAGAGAGACCCCCGGAGTGTTGATCCCGGTTGAGGAGGTTGAAACACATTGCTTGGAAGAAGGAAAAATTGTCAAGATAGGGTCCAAAATGCCACCAATGTTGAAAGAAGGTATGTTGAAATTCTTAAAAGACCATCAGCATGTTTTTGCTTGGTGCAACGCTGATGTTACTGGAGTTCCATCAGAGGTGATTTCCCATCACCTATCTGTCCGGAGAGACGTGGCGCCAGTGGTACAAAAGAGGAGAGCTTTCTCAAAAGAAAAGGCTGATGTCATTGTACAAGAGGTTGACAGACTCACAAAGATGGGGCACATTAAAGAATCTCAGTACCCTTTGTGGACTGCCAATCCAGTCTTGGTAAAAAAGAAAAACGGTAAATGGAGAATGTGCATTGACTTCACAGATCTCAATCGAGCTTGCCCAAAAGACTTGTATCCGGTTCCCCGGATAGATCAGTTAGTAGACTCTACTTCTGGGAACAAGCTGCTCTCCTTCATGGATGCTTTCTCCGGGTATAATCAGATCCAGGTGGATCCAAAAGATCAAGAGCATACCACTTTTGTTACTGATAGGGGTCTGCACTGCTATAAGGTGATGCCCTTTGGCTTGAAAAATGCTGGGGCTACTTATCAAAGGTTAGTCAATAAGGCATTTGCTGATCAAATTCGAAGAAATATGGAGGTTTACATTGACGATATGATGGTGAAAAGTGTGGATGAGCAGCTGCACTTGTCCGACCTCCAAGAGACTTTTGCCAACCTGGCCAAGGTGAATTTAAAGTTAAACCCTGAAAAGTGTGTCTTCGGAGTGCAGTCCGGGAAGTTCTTAGGGTATATTATAAGTGAGCATGGGATACAGCCCGACCCGGACCAACTCAATGCTTTGTTCCAAATGGAGCCTCCTCGAAACGTTAAAGAAGTACAGCGGTTAACGGGGAGGTTAGCAGCCTTGAACATATTCATCTCCAGGTCTTCGGACAGATGCGCTCCATTCTTTCAAACCTTGAAGGGTGCAAAAGGTTTTGAGTGGACATCACAGTGTGATGAGGCATTCAATGAAATTAAGAAGCATCTGTCCTCTCCCAAGACTTTGTTCAAACCAATTGATGGGGAGACTCTCTTCGTATATCTGGCTGTTTCAAGTTGTGCCATTAGTGCTGTGTTAGTAAGGGAGGTTGATGGGTATCCTCACCCAGTGTACTATATCAGCAAAAGCTTGATTGATGCTGAGAAGCGTTACTTGAAACTTGAAAAACTAGCATTGGCTCTGGTGATAGCTGCAAGAAAGATGAGGCCTTATTTTCAGGCTCATCCTATCATTGTCCGGACGTCTTTCCCTTTAAAGAATGTCCTTCAAAAAGCGGACATTTCAAGCAGAATGACAAAGTGGTCAGTAGAGTTGGGGGACTTCGATATAGATTTCGCTCCCCGGACAGCAGTAAAAGCTCAAGCTGTGGCTGATTTTCTGGTTGAGTTCCACTCTGATAGGGACTCAGAACAACCAGCTGATTCAAAAGACAAAAAAGTGTGGATTGTCCGAACAGACGGGGGATCCAGTGCCATAGGGTCTGGGGCAGGAATATGTCTCACTTCCCCCTATGGGGACAACATGTTCCAAGCTATTTGTTTTGCTTTCAGGGCATCCAATAATGAGTCCGAGTATGAAGCAGCTATAGCTGGGTTAAAATTGGCATACATCTGTGGAGCAAAAAGGGTCAAGCTGCTAAGTGACTCCCAATTGCTTGTTCACCATGCCTTGGGCCTATCAGAAGCTAGAAAAGAACAATTGATCAAGTATTTACTACTCTTGAAAAGCAAGGCCATGAAGTTTAAAGTCGTTGTCTATGAGCATATTCCCCGGGCAGAGAATGAGCTAGCAGACTCATTGGCAACAATAGCATATACTGAGTCCTATCCATGGATCCATGTGCTTGAAAGCCCTTCTATTCAACTTGATGAAGGCGAAAATGAGGAAGTCTTTGAAATACAAGTAAACCGGCCTCAAGACTGGAGGTTTCCTCTTATGCAATATCTGTCTGATGGCATCGTGCCTTTGGATAAACCACAAGCCAGAACGTTAAAGCACAGGGCTCGTGGTTTTATCATGATTAGAGAGGTCTTGTACAAGAAATCCTATAGCAAACCTCTCCTACGCTGTTTAGGGGATCATGAGTCACAAATGGTTCTCTCCGAATTGCACGATGGTGAGGGGTCAGCCCATTGTGGATTTAGAGCATTAACAAGAAGAGTGCTTCTCTCCGGATATTATTGGCCAACAATAATGAAAGATGCTAAGGAGCTGGTGAGAAGATGTGACCCATGCCAGAGGTACAGCAATGAAATTCATGTACCAGCCATTCCTTTGGAATCAATTTCTGAGCCCATCCCTTTTGCTCGATGGGATTGGACTTGGTTGGGCCTCTACCTGTGGCGTCCGGAGGGCGTAAAACCATAATCGTAGCCATTGACTACTTTTCGAAGTGGATAGAAGCAGCCCCCTTGGCAGGGACAACATCAAAGGCTGTTATAAAATTCATTCTATCCAACATATGTTGCAGATTTGGTGTCCCCCAGAGAATAACAACAGACAATGGGCCACAGTTTGACAACAGAGAAATGGAACGCTTCTGTGCCTCGAGGGGTATTCAGCACTGCTTTTCTTCACCTTTCCACCCACAAGCCAATGGGCAAGTTGAAGTAGCTAACAGAACAATACTGTCCGGTTTAAAGAAAAATTTGGAAGGGGCTGCTGGGAAGTGGCCTAGTTATTTACAAGAAGTCTTGTGGGCCTACCGGACAACACCTGGGGCTGCAACACAAGAATCACCTTTTGCCTTGGTCTATGGGATGGATGCAGTAGCCCCCATAGAGAAGACACTCCCCTCCTTTCGAGTCCACAACTTCTCCAGACAGGCTAATGAAATGGCAGTTAGAAATCAACTTGATTTAATTGAAGAAAGGCGAGTAAAAGCTCATCTTAGAGTGGCACACTATCAGGGCTTGATGAGAAGCAGGTTTGCTTCTAAAGTTAAAAGAAGGGACTTTCAACCAGGAGATAAGGTATTGAGGAAAGTTTTCTTGCATACCAAGGAAAAGCTCTTCGGAAAGCTGGCCCCAACTTGGGAGGGTCCCTATACTGTGGTTGAAAGAATCAAGCCTGGAACGTACTGGTTAGAAGACAAAGATGGCAGGGTTTTAACTCACCCTTGGAATATTGAACACCTTCGAATGTACTTAGAATAAAACTTATGTAAATATTTACTTGTTTAAACATCCATGTAAATATTTGGGGGCATACCGCTACCTCTCTCCGGCGCCACGGAGAGCTTTAAATGAAACTTGGAGCTTTCTTGAATAATTTTCTAAGTTTTTGCAAAATTCTGTTGATTGTCATACTATCCGGACTGAAAGGTCTAAGGGCTACGCCAGAGAAACTAAACACTCTCACAACACAATAACTCAAGACTACTTAAACTCCAACTATTTAAACAGATTATGAAAGAAGAGAATGGTTGAGCAAAACAAAACATTCATTCAACAACTTAAAATTTCCTTGGCCTTCCAAGGACTTTTTAGACAAGTTTGGGTGCAGAACAAGAATCTGTCCGAATAATTCGGACAACATCACAAAAAAAAGGTGCCTTGGCCTTCCAAGGACTTTGGTTCAAGTAAAAGATAAACAAAACAAATTATAAGTTAAGGAGGAGCCTTTGAAGATAGCTCACCCTCATCTGTTTTCTTGCTCTTGATGTCGCTTTTTTCCTCAATGACCTTCTTGCCTTTGGGGTCAACCTCTTCCTCACCCGGACTCTCTCCGGTTTCTTCTTCGTCACCAGACGAGGATATATCAGTGTACCCTTCATCAACCATGGTCCAGTAGGGGAGATCATCGTCATCCACATAACGCCATAAGTCCCCTAGTCTCCTCTTCGAGAACTTCTCGTGAAACAAGAGGACCATGTCGGACTTCACTTTCTCAACCATTAATTCTTCACTCCGTATCATCTCCCTGGCATAAGCGTTAATTTTGGCCTTGATCATGGCCTCTTGATCCTTCACCAAAGCAGCTTTCTCCTCAACAGCCTGAGTCACTGCATTCTTTAAAGCAAGTTTGTCAGTAGTCAGGTTGGTGACAAGCTTCTCCTGTGCTGCAGTCTCTCCTCTTGAGGCTGTTAAGTCCTTCTCCAATCCGAATAGCTTAGCCCGGAGATCTTTCACGGTCTCTTCTAAAGAAGCAACTTTTGTGTTGCTTTTCTCTTGATTCTTCTTTAGCTGTTCGTTCGACTCCTTAAGCAAGTCAACCTTAGTAGTGGCAGTCCTGAGGTCATCGGACAGTTTCTCCTTCTCAGACTTAAGGTCTTTGATGGTTTCTGCCTGACTCCGGACTTGCCTTTCCAGGGTGAGTACTGGTTGCACGTTGCTAAGGAGGGAATGGGCTATAACATCCCTCTCACTGGAATCCAAGAAAGTCTTACCATTGAAGTTTACTGTGTTAGAGCTATTAGGGGGAACATATGGCCCTGCGAACTCATCTCTAGACAGGCCAAGGAAGTAGTCGCCTAAAGGACCCAGACCGGTGACATCCACTTCATCCATGTTAATCTCTCCCCTATCAACTTCATCAGTGTGGAATTCCATTGGAATCCCTTCATTAAGATTCCCTGGGATCTCCTCGGCTAATGTTGGGTCAGTTGGGAAAGTGGGCTCCGGATCCCGGAGAGCAAGCTCCTCTCCTTGGGAAATCTTTTTCTTTTTGACCTCCCTATCAGCACTATCACTCGCTTGCTTGCGAGTCCGTTTAGAAGCCCTTGTGGGTTTTGGGGACTTCACTCTTTGTTTCTCGCTCTCCTGTTCTACCACTTGTAGAAGGTTTGCGTCAACTTGAACCTGGGCTGGCACCTCTGAGCCTGTTGGGACCTCTTTCTCAGCATCCTCTTCTGCTTTCCTGCTCTTCTTCTTCTTGCCCTTCATTTTACTTGGGGCTTTGGCCCGGGCAGGAAGAAAGAGGGTCCCATCTAATTCATGAGACCTTCTCAGCACTACATCTTCATCAGGTGGGGTGGAGAACTCCTCCCAGGTAAGATCCCTTCGACCTGTGGTGTTCCACAGATGGGATCTCGCTAAATTCCCAGGGGTAAAAGCTTTGTGAAACCGGTTCTCCCAGTTCTCTGCGGCCCATGCGTTTATCTTGCCACAGGTGACCTGTCCGGCTTTTAGATAGTCTCCGAACTCCTTTGGCAGCTCTAATAAAACAAGAAAGCGACTGGTTAGCATAAACTAAACGAAAAGAGAAATTCGAATAGAAACTTAAAGTAAAACTTACGATCGCTCCTCCATCTACTTCGAATAAGGCTAGGATTCTCCCCGGCCTTGATTTTCTTGCCATTCTCCCACGAGCCACTCACAAACAAGAATTGGCTCCTCCACTTGCTCTCCGACTCCAGGAGATCATCCACAGCTTTCAGATCGTTCCCCATGTTAAAGTGATAGAAAGGGAACTGATGGTGTTTGCACAAACTAGCTACAGCAGCGAACTCTTCCATTGGAAGAGGAATTCCGGACAACCTAGATGCCATAATGCATGACATCAAGGTGTACCATCCGTTAGGGCTTAGTTGTGATGGACATAGCTTGACTAGGTGGAAATAACGCACTATCTCTGGATCCAGTGGGAACCTAAGTCCCCAGTTGAATAGCTCCGTAAAGAAGACTATTTCGTTCCTTTTACAATCCATCGGGGTCTCCGGATCGATGGGAATTCGGATTTTTACGTTTTCAGGGATCCCCCACTTAGTGCGAAACCGTCCCAAATCTCTAGTATGGATAAACGCATACTTGGTCTTTAACAGAGATAAAAGGTACTTGAACTCTACCTTGTGAAAGCAGGGCCCTACTCTCCCTTCGAGGCTCTCCGGCAGATCTGGACGCCTCAGATACAAGTCCTCTTTGCCCTTCTTGGCAACAACTACAGCAGTTTCAGCTTGTCCGGAAGACTCGGACTCGAACCTAACCTCCTCAGTGGAGTCTTCCATCCTCTCCTCCATTATTGTTGGGGGAGCTTCTGCAGAAACAGCCCGGGGAGGGATGAAGCTTGGCATAGCTAATCCTCCGGACTGTTGGCTCTTTGTATGTATTTGGGTTCTCACCTCAGTTTGAGTTTCTGAGGTCGAAGTTTCCTTAGGAGGTAGCGGACTGCTAGCCTCCGGACCAACCGGCCTTTCCCGGAGAGTCCTAACAGTTGCCCCGGACCCTGACTCACTGGTATTTTTTGAAGAGAGTCCCTTAACCAATCTGCTTGGTCTTTTCATGATTAGTTTGTCTGGAGAATGATCGGAGTCGGACCCCATAGCAATGAAAGTGGTTTTCTTCCTGACACTTGTAACAGCGACCCCCGGTTCGACAGTGGGGATTGACTCTTGGACTGATGAGCCAGATACTATGGGGGAGAGTGTTGATTGAAAGAGTTTTCTAGATCTCGTACCTTTCGAAGAAGATGAACCTCTATCAGATTCTTCGATTGAAGGGGCTGGTTTCTCGACAAGCGACGCTGGAAGCCCTGCTGCAAGTCTTTTCTCTTTTTCAACCCTTTGAGCTTTCTCCAATTCTGAGAGATTAAGCCACCCACCCTTGATTAGAGCTGTTCTTGCTGTGAACATAAAACAACTAAGGAAATCTTGAAAATTTTAGAGAGATGAAGCTTTGAGTAAAATGGCAGAGTGAAATTAATAGTGAGACTGTGAAAGATGAATAGAATTTATAGTAAATGTAAAAAAGGGTTTGATTCCTAGGAGAATCCGAAAAGTTGGGCAATGATTAAAAAACGGCGCTGACATCATCAAAAGCATTTAAAGAGGTAACTTGTTCGAGATAGTGGTACAACTTTCAAGGTGAGAAAACGGCTAAAAGAAACCAACCAAAGTGTGACACGTGTCCCACTAACTCTGACACAGAACCGTTTGGAATTCGAAACGATTGCCTTGTCCGGATCTGTCCTCAACTCTCTCCGAATTGGAAGACCACTTCCTTTATCGGACTGTTTTTCAGTTCTTTGACAAAGACACTTGTTCAAAAACCTAAAAAAGGGGCTCCTGATGAGTCCGATTTCGAAGTGCTCCCCGGAAGGGTAGTCCAAAGTAAATCTCCCCGGAAATTCGGACAGGACTTGTTGACCGGACAGATGATTTCGAACACTGAAAACTTAAGGCAGTTCGAACTATGACTAAAGTACTAAAAAACCTAAACACTATCTGACTAAGCTACCTGCACATCTGCTTAAAACTTATGGGTCTTTAAACATGACCCGGGTCCATTAAACTTGACCCGAAAGCCCATAAGGGCCCAAATTTCACACTATAAATACCCAACCACCAGCATTAACTATGGGTAAGAAAAATTGACTGCTGCCAAGCTGCACAATTCTCTCTCCACCCTTAAAACACTGTGAAACACCCTTAAAACACGGTGAAACACCCTTAAAACACTGTGAAACACCTTTAAACACTGTTAAACACCCTCACGCCACCTTAAAACTCCACTTGAAATTACCAGCCTACCCCCATGCTACTTTTATCCACACCAGACTACTCTGAAACTTTCTCTCCGGTTGTAAAGATTGACACTATCAGAGTTTTACTTTCAATAACCACGAATAAAGATTGGCCTCTTCATCAATTTGATGTAAAGAATGATTTCCTACATGGAGACTTGGAAGAAGAGGTATGTATGGACCCCCACCAAGGTTCTCTGATGGTTTTCAAGAAAATGAGGTATGCAAACTGAAAAAGGCATTATATGGCCTCAAACAGTCTCCTCGTGCTTGGTTTGGGAGATTTACAATGGCAATGAAGCAGTATAGCTACAAACAGAGTAATGTGGATCATACCTTATTTTACAAAAAGAGAGGAGAATTAGTCACTTGTCTTATAATATATGTCGACGATATGATTATAACGGGCAATGACGAAGAAGAAATTAGCTCTCTTAGGAAAAACCTCTTCAAGGAGTTCGAAATGAAAGACCTTGGGGGATTGAAGTATTTCCTAGGAATCGAGGTTCTTAGGTCAAGATGAGGGATTTATATCTCCCAACGGAAATATATATTGGATTTATTAGCTGAAGTTGGCATGGTGGATTGCAAACCAAATGACACTCCTATGGTTGTGAATCACAAACTAAAGATAATTGAAGGGGCCAGACCAGCGAATAAAGAAAGGTACCAAAGTTTGGTGGGAAAATTGATTTACCTGGCTCACACTCGACCCGACATTGCATACGCGGTGGGAGTAGTTAGCCAGTTCATGCATCATCCTCATGAACACCATATGGAGGCAGTAATGAGGATTATTCGATATCTCAAAGGCACACAAGGAAGAGGCATAATTTTTAAGAAAAATGGACACCTTGATGTTGAAGTATTCACAGATGCTGATTGGGGAGGGAATCCTAACGACAAACGATCAACTGCTAGCTAATTTACTCTTCTTGGAGGTAACTTGGTGACTAGGAGGAGTAAGAAACAGAAAGTAATATCACCGTCAAGTGCTGAATCAGAATTTAGAGGAATCGTTAAGGGGATTACCGAGATAATTTGGTTAAATAAGATAATGAAAGAAATCGGATCCCCTTTGAAGTGTCCAACTCAGGTAATGTGCGATAATAAAGCTGCGATTAAGATTTCAGAGAACCCGGTATAGCACGATAGAACAAAACACGTTAAAATAGATAGGCACTTCATAAAAGAAAATATTGAAGATGAGACAGTCAAACTTCTGTTTGTTAGATCCGAAGACCAACTGGCAGACATCCTGACAAAAGCGGTTGCTGCAAGAACATTCAAATCATTTTTATCCAAGTTGGGTATTGGTGATCCCACTACACAAGTTGAGGGGGAGTGTTAGAATATTCAGTGTATTAAGTTTCCTTGTATAGGCCTCTAAGTTCTCTATATATTGAGAGCCTTACTATTGGTTAATTCTTGAATTACATCTCTAATGCATCAATAATACAAAAGGGAACATTTTCTAATAAACACAAAACCTTAGCCGCTTCCTGTGGCTACTTCTCTCTTTGTTTTTAACAAAGATAACAACTGAGATGTTACGTAGAACATGTGCATGTTAACAAGAAGGTTCAAGATCCAGAGACGTCGAGTGTCAATATTTTATCCTTGCAAGTAGTTCTAACGAATGTTCCCTAACACGATTCCTTAGTGATACCAATCGTTCCACCGACTTTATCGTTTCTTGTGTTGTATGTTGTGGCAAGTCCTTCTAGTGTCGATACAATTCCATGTTGAATTTATGGAAAAAAAATCTAGAACATCACGAGGCATGTGCAGTTTAAAGTATATTTTAAACTTATTTAATACATTCAAATTTTAAAAAACTCGTGTAAAATATATTTGCAAATAAATCCATTTAAAGTTTAAAACTAATTGAAGTATAGTAAGGAAAATTACGGTTATATAGATCCAAATCCTAAATTGCTTAAGTGTATGAAGAAATTATTATATCATAATAATAAATATGTCATCTAGAAGATCTTTTATTCATGATACTGATCTCATATGCTATGGTAACCGAAAATATTTTACATGTATATTGAGTGTTGTTAAATATTATTAATTATGTCGTAAAATGTGTTACGATATACTATTTGTTTACTTTCAATTTTGATCTCCAAATCAGATAACGGGTTAGATAATGTTATTTAACGGATTTCACCCATATTAGTATCATTTATAGTCCGTGCCAGAGCGTCGAAGAATGACTAGAATCTACACAGTATTCGAGATGTTTGCTATCGTTGTTTTATGACACTGTCGAATGTTAATCGTCCAAATATTTTATGAAACCAAATGTTCTTATCTCTTGACTGGATGTCAAACCGTATCACAACCTATTTTCGGCCGGACTCCTAATCATTTTGATATACATTAGTATTATAATTAATGGACTCAATTTCTTCTAACTAAACAAACTTTAAAAACATCTCTATATTGGTTCATGTTAACCATATTGTTATCCCGTTAGAAACCCATCCCTAGAAAAAAAAACCTATTTTGAGAAAAAAAAAACTTTACTTTGGTGAAGATAAAAAAAGTACATCTAAGATGTAGCAGAATTCTAAAGTCATTGAACCATAATATTGAATCGAAGTTAGGTTTTCTTTGGACTGCTTTGGACCACTTCTAGATATATGAGGGTAACCCTCTTATTTCTTTCAAAGTATGAAATGAAGTAAAACATGTATTCCGACCTTGTATGTCATCTGACCGAGACTTTATAGTTGTACATAAAGAAAATATTTGAAGTTATGTGTTATGAGACATACTAGGCTGAATCCACGTGCATGCATTATGTCTACTTGCATCTCATCTTTCCATGTTTGAACTTGCACCATTTATCTGTCAATATCTAAACCGTGTAATTTAAATAATTTAAGGGTTGAGATTCAAGCACTTGATAATATAAATATCGTATTCCTTCTTTTATAATCTGTTTTCATCTTAATCTAATGTTACTCTGTCAAGATTTTACTTCATTTTGAATTATGTACTTATAATCTCTTTAGTCCTTTACTCTTTCCTTTTAAAAAAAAATACTTTGGTCATAATGTTTTTATTTATATGTAAATATAAAATTGCAAGAAAATAAAGCGTGAAACCCTTGATTCACTATAAATATGATGATTTTGATAGTTAGTATCCAACTATGAGCTCACCATTTGGGGCTTCATCATCCAATCGCTCAAACGAGAACAAATTGACTCTTTTTTTCCCAGAGAGAGGTCAAAAGATTAAGACTGCTGAAGAGGTAAAGTTTCATGAATATGAAGTTCATCTTAGGATTATATGAGTGGTGGATCTTTAGAGTGTGTTTCTCGTCGACGTAACAATGAATGTGAAATCTTCTACTTCCACAAACCCGAACGAGGTTTGAAAGATACATAAAGCAACATATATAAAGAATTTGTTAAGTCGCATTGAAACTCTAAGTGTGACGCATGGAAATTATAAATATATTGATGAGGATAAATATAGTAAAAATAATTAAAGGTTTGGACTTTTGGCAAACATAGAGGTTCGGTTCCCAACCAACTTGTGGTGAATGCCTAAAGGGTGTTGATATTATCCATTATTCTGTCAATAAATTTATATAATCACTTGAATGTTATGAGCTTCTTTGTGATTAATTTAATTGATAGACTGACTATCAATATGTAATTTTATTCTACCATGAGTGATGGTGCTAAGATCTTTAAAGACCTTCCAGATTACAATAAAATTTAGAAAATAAATTTTTGTATGTTTCAGGCTATTTGGAGACCATGATAAAATAAGATCAATGGCTTTGGTCTCTGACATGGACTTCGAAAGTAAGTCATCCACATATTTATCATATTATTATTGTGATAATTCAATTGAACATGATTTTAGACTTTAATTAGATTTCGTAAGGATAATTTCAAAAAATTTAGAGCGAGCTTTCAAAAGAAAGCTACCACGACACAAAAGAACATGATGTTAGGTGAAGAAAGAAACTGCACAATAATATTCTTTTTATATATTTCTTATTGTTTCTCAGAATTTCGTTACCAATAGACTATGGCCAAACGATATTACCATTGGTGGATATTCAATTTACAAGAATTAGGCAGATATCGATGCTGGTGATGAGGGGACTCCCACCATAAGGACTTCCAAAACTATTGATGTTTCCACAACTAAAAGAGAAGATGGTTCGTCTGCAAAGAGTACTATAGTCAGGTGTTCTCCACCATAGAAGGATACTTTAAATCCATCTGAGATTAAAGTATAGGTTGTCAAATGTGTCTGATCAAAGGTGTCAAATAGTAAAAGTAACACGAGAAGTGAAAAAGGTATATTCAAAGGTCCATAAAAAGATGTACAATGTGGAAACTAGATTTTGAACATTGTTGTGGGATTGTGGTCTCCAAGGTTGTTGAAACCAAAACCAAAAATGCTGAACCAAAACCTGGTCTATATCAGTGAATGAAGTGACTAATCTTCATGCTAAAGCTATTATTTTGAGATCCTCTACCGTTGAGGCTTCATATAGAAAACCCTCAGGGTCAAAGGTGATATATAAGAATCATAATGATGTAGAGAAACCTAGATCCATGCATGAGCATGAAGCAACTAATTCTCATTCTAAAATAATGTAGTAATATTCTCTAGTGTTGAGACTCTTGGAAATACCCATGTGGATCCAAATATGCCAATAAAAAATAATCATGGTGAATCTAAATTTGCTACTAGAAGATAAGATCTTGTTTATACATATGAGAAGTTAGTGTTTATAAGTGATGTGGATTAGTGTCTTACCAAAAGAGTTAGAATTATTTAAGGATATCATTAGTCGTTCAAGAAAGTTATAGTTTATGAAAGAAAAAGAAAAACTCACTTTATGAGATACGAAAAAAGGTTGACCTCAAATCTTTGAAGGAGAAAGCATTCGCTCATGCTGAAATCTAGAATGCTCGTTGGTTGGAGTAGATTATTTGTAGAAAACAGATGGGAGAACCGGGCGAGGGGTTCTCAAATTCCAAAAATAATTATAATTTCATTTTAAAAACTAAGCAGGCCAATGAAAAAAATAAGGATATTGTATATAATGTAAGTTCAAAGGCTGCAAGTGTGCTTAAAGAGTTTAAGAATTATTTTTCCACTATGGTGAAGGTTGGGAGATCTGAAGCCTTACAATATGTAATTTTGACAACTGAAAATTTAGAGTGTGTTGATGACTTGATTGTTGTTGCTGAGAACTCGAGGTGTGAAGATGTATCAGACATGTGTGTGTATTGAGGCCAATAATTGATACTGCAACAGCTAAAGTTTATGAACAGACAAAACTGAGTCCTTCATCCTCAAGGTTATTTATAGATGTGTTAGTTCTAAGCGAAGTCTTGAGGTGTGATGAAACTCATATTGTTGATATGGATGGGGAGTCTAGACCACTCATCCTCGTGTTAGACCAGATTTCTAAAGTTGTGAGTCAGTTTCCTACTTTGGCCAGCATGAGGAGATTGTCAAACCATGTTTCTCTTGTGGATTCGGTGAAACTATAATGAATTTATGGGTATAGTAAATGTAAAATTCTCTTCATATTATAGTTTCCTATTATATGCTAAATATTTGTTAACATAACTTTGAATTTTCTTGGTAGATATTTCTTATAACCTTGAATATGTTGCATCAAGCATGTAAAATCATGCATCATTAATGCCTAATCTTCTGCCAATTATAAAGGTTGCGGGTGAGCCATTGAAGATAGTACAGAGTTAAAGGTGGTTGTTCAGGCATAAATAGATGCCAAAGAAACGTTGAATGCTGAAATTCAAGATAAGAAGGTGGTCGAAGAGCTATTAAGAGCTGAACTCTAAGAAAATACTAAGTTCATGACTAATCTTGAAAATCAAGTGTCTTGTAATGTTTTTTCATTTCAAATTTTCAAGGTATATTTAAGTCTATCACCCATCAGTACTTATCACTTATCGAATTTGGAGTTTTCTTCACATGTTAACTATTGTCTAGGACTAAACACTGTCCTCGTGCGATAATAAGTTAAATATTGTCAAATTTGAATTAACCAAGGTGCAAAAATTTAGGAAGCCGAATGTAAGGAAAAGTTATTAGTAAAGCTAGAAGAAGCATTGTCTCAAGAAAAGAAGCTAGAATATACATTGGTGGTTGAACATGTTGAACAAGATGAATTGGTGGATAATTTTGAGGAATAAATGCTTGAAGAAGTCAAAACAATTTACAATAATGAGAAAATACTCGTGCTTCTGTTCCACGTGGAATATCCAAACATCAACTAGGAATCCTTATAGAATTATGCTCCTAAATAAGAAAGTCAGAAGCTATGTCTCATAAGGTTTATGAGCAACTTATGGAAGCTGAAAGAAAATACTTGACACAACTGACCAAAGATGAAGACGATTATAGTGATGTTTTTTTATCCAATTATTATGCCTCATGGCCAAATTTGTTTGCTTTTAACCCTCAACCGAATTGGAGATGAAACTACTGAAAATGAAGCTATTTTAAGATCAAGCGAAGGTAGAATTTTAGCATTTCAGTGCAGAATGAATCCTCAAGGTGTTACGTAATTTTTTTATTATTAATTTGGCATTTGTGTAAGCTTAAAGGCTATTTTATAACTATATTTCCCATGGTTGGGAAAATACTGATTGTTGATATATGAAGTGAATTTCATCACTTATGATGACTTTTGGCTTGTATGTTTCTTTCTCTGTCATACGAAGAAGTTTATAGTCTAATAATTTGTTATTTCTATTGGAATGATCAGTTTTAAGATCGTATACCGTAAAAGGACTACTTTGAATCGTTGTTTAGGTTATGTTTAGAAATAACCAATGCATTCAAACCTAAACGAATCAATTTAATAACAAATATAATATATAACATAAACCAATAACCAACCAACTACATTCAAACCTAAATGAATAAATTCAATAACAAATATAACATAAACCATTAATCGATACCAATCCAGCATAACCTAAACAAATGCATTCAAACCTAAACCTAAACCTATATATTCAACAATATTTTAAACATAAACCTATAACTATAACATAAACCACATTGCATCGAAACATTATAAACTTAACAATTAAATAAAAACTAAAAAACTTACATCGTTTTTAAGACGTTATAAGCCTCGTGGTCTTTGTAGGAGTGGAACGTGGAAAATAGGTCAATCACATGTTGGTTACATCTACGGAATCGTTGGTTCGTAGTGCGACGACGGGGAACAACGTCGATATTCACGCCCCGTCTAGCACGGACACGTGCGTTCTGAGATATCTCGCCTACTATCATTGCCTCGGTATCATCAGTTGTATCTTGCTCCACCATATTGAAAGAACGGGGGCGTGGAGGTATCCTGCAATCACGCAAACAATTTAATCAATATTTTCCATTAAACAAGCATAATTTACTAAAATGGATTTAAAATGAATAAAAAATTGTGAAATCGTCGATGTAGAATAAGAAATGCATCATAACACACAACACAATTCATCGGAATAAAAAAGGGGGCTAAAAATATGAAAATGTTGATCCACGCATTCAATGGCATGGATTGGGGAAATCCACGCACGAAATCGTTCCAGGATTTCCCCAATCCACATTATGTGGATCAGACCAATCCACGGATCCTGGATTGGGTATTTCTAAGCACGAAACAGTGCTTGGAAATACCAAGATCAGAAAGCCCCCCCCCCCCCCCTCGAATCCTAAAACCAACCTAAACTACCCAAAATCTAATAAAAACATGCCAAATCGAACTTATTCGTCTAACTAAACAGCTACATGTATTCAAACATCAAGAAAATAACTACAACTAGAGGAAAATTCGATTTTTCTCTCCGAATAAAAAAATCTAAATATCTCTAAAACCACACATGGAAATTAAAAACAAATACACCAAGATGTAGAGAATTCTTACCTTAACAAGTATTTGGATTAGGATTTGAAAAAACTTGACTTTGGGAATCGTGGGTTTAGAGAAGTTTAGGGTTTTAGAGGAGAGAAAGTTGTGAAATGTGGGACTTTTCTATTTATATGGATGACAATTTTATAATTAAAAGGGGTCTCGTTATAGTCAGGTCAGTCTCACCATAACCAGGTCTCGTTATAAAAAAAACAGGTCTTGAATTAGCATAGCCCGTACATCTATGATGATAATGAATTTAACTTATTGATTCAAAACAATATTTTGATTGGGTGATTTCCTATGAGATAAAAGTTGAGTTTGGTTAATTCTAGATTATTAGTATTCTTTATGTGGTAGTAGTTTCTTACAGTTTGAATGTTGGTGGCCTAAATGATAACACTCAGTACAATAAGAGGGAAATTCACCATATTATATATTACGAGAAACCATCATTTTCACCAAATGTGATGAGTTCTTTTGATAAATCAAGCTCCAACCAGACTTTGTTCCAATTAAATCTAGATTGATTCTTTGCAGACACCCAAACAATTAGAGGGTTACCTAATGACTTGACAATTGACCTGATAGTATCCTCATTAAACATGAACGTCGACAAATTTAGTAGACTGTAAAGATTATCTAGTATGGTTGAAGAAAGGTTCTTATTTTAGTAATCTCATTTTTTGTCCAATAGTCCAAACATTTATTCGCCAGAGTTTTCTAAAATCCTCTTGCAAATCAAATTCTATCATAATATGCCTTAGGTCCCAGTGGGTAACAAAGAACTCACCTAAGAATCTAAAAGCATCCAATAATTTATAGATGATGACCATTTAAGGTCTTCTTGTTAAGAATTTTCCTAGCAATGTATACTTTGAGTTTTGTAGAAGTATTTCCTTGTCATAAGCTGTAAAATGAATATCCATATTGTTCGATTTATGTTTAATTTTTCCACTTTCATGTTAGATATCCTGTAATTTTGTTGTTATAATATCCGCGTATGATATTGGTTGGATTCTAACTTATTTGATATTGTATGTGATTATGGGTTGGTAAGTGTTGATGAAAGATTTGTTAGATAGTTGGATTTGATCTCAAGTTTGTGATTCTTTCTGGGTTGGGTAAAAATTACCATTAACATTTTAAAGGTTATTCTTATTGTTAGGTAAGAGAGACAACTCAAAATCTAGGTTATTATGAATTGTATTCTTAGATTGATTCATTTGCGAAGAGTCTCTATGTCTTATAACATGAGCATCAATATTGAATGAAGGGTTATTGGTCGAGTTTGATACTAATGTTGAAGACTTGGTTGAAGGTGGATATGAAGAGGTTTCCTCTTCTTCCCTGATGACTTCCGGTGACGACTGACAATCGGCTAGTCACTCGACGATGCCAGAAACAAAACCTTGTTATTGAGAAATCAAAAAGACGATTCTTGAAGAAAATTTATTTTGTTTAAAATTTATATATAATTGTTATCAAAAGATTTGTTATGAACATTAAAAAATTAAAAGATCAATATATAAAATAAATAAATAAATAATAAACAAAAAATTAACTTAGAAATATTACATAATACATTTTGTTTCCAATATTTTATAAAAAATATCAAAAAATGTTGATATGAAAAATTTGTTGTTTATTTCACATACATTTAACGAGTTTTTAATTTTTATTTTTAAATATAAATTAACAAATATTTCATGACTATTTGTTTTCCAAAAACATATAATTCCATTGATAGGGCCTTTTAGGAAAACTAATTACAACAAAAGATAATATATGTTGGTGTGGTTTATTTTTGTCTGAGGGTAAGTTCGTAACTTTTGTTTAGAGTTTGTGGAAGTTTTGTAGGTATTTAATATTTGAGTAGAGAGTAGAGGGAGAATTAAGCAGCATGGTTGTATTTAATTTTCATTACCCTCATTTAATGTAGGTGGTTGGGTATTTATACCCTTACGTTTGGGCCTTATGGGCTGTCGGGTCATGTTTAATGAACCCGGGTCAAGTTTAAGGACCCATGAGCTCTTAGTAGGAGAGTATGCAGCTTAGTCAAGAAGTGATTAGGTTTTTAAGTACTTTAGTCCTTGTTCGAACAATCAAATGGATGAGGGGTTCGAACTGCCCTGTCCGGTTAGATGGTCTTTGTCCGAACTGTCCCTGTCCGAAGAGGTAACAGAATCCGGACTCATCATATTTGTCTCAGGTTTTTTATACAATATTGCCTAATTTAGAATTTATATTTGGTCATTGTGATTGTTGTTATCGTCTTGCTCTCGATCTTGAGTTCCTTAAGTATCTGATCCTTATTACACTATTAAATTTGAGCTTGCTTGTAAATTGAACCTCAATTGAATCAAAATCCTTAGTGTGCAAAATTATCATCAATTGATTGCCTTTGCCTTTTCTTGAAGTAGATAACCTGTTTATGCAAAACTGAAAAAGAAACTAATTTCATTTTGAAGTCAGATTTTACCATGCCTTGATAAGATTAGCAACATTCATGAAATAATTATATTTATTTTCATATATTAACAGTAAATACTTCCTCTATCTAGTATAATATAACCCATATTTATGCTTTTATAAATAAGACAACCTTCAGAGAAGCAGAGACTTCATCAATTTTGAAACCGCGTGAGGTTTTATTCGTTAAGATCTATTTTGAGACCCAATAAGCTGCAAAGATCTGTTATCTATGGATATGTTTGATGGGCATATGAAAGGTTATTAAATATCTGCAACATTTGGTTATAGGGTTTGGATACCGAGGGATTGGTCAGAGCTAATCAACTCAGTTAGCATATTAAAGTTAATTTATATATCAACATTATTAAAGCCGTTGGATTTACAAAGCAGGAGGCCATCTTACAAGGACCTTGATTCAACAATCAGAGGGAAAGTTTTGCCATATAGATTACCAATTGATTTAATTAAATCTGCCTGATTGTTCCTAATAATTACTCCTCACTAGATTCACCATTAAATAAAAATGATCCATCATAATTTAGTTTTAGTATATTATGTAAATGAGGAATCCATTTGACTAGGATTGCATGGCTTGGCATAGGTAGATGGTTGAAACATCCAAGATCATGGAAGATGTAAGATCGTCAAACCAATATTTATATTTGATTAACCTAAGTGAATCTAATTTAAATAACATATAGGAATGTTTTCTATTAGTGAGTGAGAAGTTAAAATTTTATTGTTATTTATAACAATTTCGCGCTGATCAAATGTACCAACATATGATAGAGAGTAGAAAATTTCTTATATGGATGTTTTAGAAGTTGATGAGAACCAACAGTTTATTATATGGTTAAGTGATATGTGTTGGCCAATAAATATGCCAAATAACCCTGCGAAGTATTTCCATACTTCCCTGGTTATATGGCAAGAAACAAAGAGATGGTTGATTGTTTCGATGTTAGTAAAATGTTGACATTTAGATGCCAAATTGAAACCTTTCTTTTACATTATAAAATCAACATATATTAATCCTTTTAGAAGCCTCCAAAGAAGAAAAGAGCACATTCTTTAGAGTCGTGTTATTCCATATTATGTTATATGTGATTGCTTTGGGCTGCTAATATCTAATAAATTTCAAGTTTTTTAATGAAAAGGAATCATATAAAGAAATATTCCATATAAGTTTATCTTCAATACATTTTAATAGATAAATTTGAGAAATTTTAACCGTATGAGAGGGAAGCACTTGGTCTTTAAGATTAACTAGGTTCCAATGATCATTCAACCAACATTTAAAAATTTGATTTCCTTTAAACTAATTATTATTGTGATTCTTAGATAGAGTTATTAATGGGTGAATATGACACGAATTATCCAACCAAAAGTCTATTTTACATTTACCAACTTTCTAAAATATGTATTTTTCACTAATTTCTCTAATATTAAGTTTCTTTTACATGCTTTAGAATTGGTTGGTTTATAGTGAATTCGAAGAGGGTGGGATGCGGGGACAATATGCATTAAGTTATCCCACCAAGATTTATTCTTTATGAAAATCATCCATAATATACAAGAGAAAGAGGTTTGAATGTCAATAGGTTTTGTTAGGTTTAAACCTTCCTCGTCAAATGGTCTACAAAATATAGACGATTTAGACCAAATTATAGTTTTGTGATTATCATTACAGCTCATAATTAATATGTTTAGAAGATTTTTAATCGTTTTAATTACGGTTTTGAGAATAACACAACTTTGAGAGTAATAAAGAAGAATCACAAGGATAAGATATTGGATAAATACAAATCTTTCTCCAAATGATATGGTTTTGTTGTTCTAATACAATATATTGTTTCTAATTTTGGTTACCAATTCATCAAAGTAACATATTTTGTTACTTGTGTGAATGGTAATCCCAAGGTACTTAAAATGTAGTTAACTATTTTTAAAATCAGTTAAGTTTCATATTGCTTTAATTCTGTCTCTTCATATCATTAGAGGATATAACAATTGTTTTATGTTTGTTTATTTATTGGCCAAAAACAATTTGATAATGGTAAAAAAAAGTCACGAACTTTCTTGATATTATTTAGAAATCCATTGATACAGATAAATTCTATTGTTTGCGAAAGCCAGACACATAATGTTTATTGAACCTCTTGAGGTGAAATGCCCTGATGTTAGGAGATGAATAACTTTTTGATTCATATTAAAAGACACTCCTCGGCAATAATGAATAGGTTGTGTGATAAATAATCACATTGTCTGACTCCATTATTGGATTTGAAACAACCATATGATATTATATTTATTAATATAGAGATATGGATAGAATCAATCTCTTTCGTGATAAGGTCAATAAATTGTTGATTGAAGCCAAAGTGTTTTATTATTAAGAATATGAAATTGAAAGATATTTTAATAAAATCTTTAACTATGTCTAGTTTTAATATAATGTTTCCATCTCTAGTTTTCTTATTGATTTTATGAGTAAATTCTTGGGATACTAAACTATTTTCATAAGTATTCATGGTTTCCACAAACCCACATTGTTCTAGAGAGATAATTTTAGAGAGAATGTTTACAAGTATTTTATGATCTTAGACAAAAATCTATTAAAAATTGAACAAAGACTTTTGGTCAGAAGTCTTGCCAAATTTTAGGAAATTCAACATATAGTTGTGGCATAAACGCCAACATGAGAAATATGACCATTAAAGTAAGATCTTGTTGTATTACATATATCATCTTTAATTATTAACCAGTAGGTTTTATAAAACTTAGAATTGAATCCATCAATTTGAGAGACACTAGTAGGATTTAGAGAATTTATGGCAGATAAAACTTCATCATAATTTAATAGTTCTATTAGAGTTTGAATTTCATGGGTAATTCTTAAATCGGATGTGATATCCTGGATATCATCTTGAGCCAGAATAGTTGGATGACAATTTAAAAAAGATTTGAAGTAATCAATGATTGAGTCACCAATTTGTGTTTGGTTTTCAGTCCATGTATCTTTAATTTGAATACCATCAATTATATTTGTTTTCCATTATTTTCTTAACAAAATTTTGGAAATATTTTTATGTTTCTATCACCAGTTTTAGTCCAATGATTAGACCTCTTCTACTCTCACAAGACTTATTCTCTAGCTGACAAGTTTAAGTTAATGACCTTTGTTTTAGATAATTTGATTTAGTCTTCAATGCTTTTAGAGTTTTCAAAGCAAGTTTCAGCGTATTTCACAGTCTTCAGCACTTGCAATGCTGTCAAATATGTTTCCAAAAATTCTATGTTCCAAGTTTATAACATATGTTTAAGCCTTTTAAGTTTATACCAAAACACAAATATTAGGTAGCCAAGTATTGGATCCTTCCAATTGTTTTCAACAGTTGTTAAGAAGACATTATGAAGAGTCTACATATTATGGAACTTGAATGAAGGTTTGGACTTATTAGTGAGGGATGTGATAGAGATACACAAGGGTGAATTATCTGAGCCAGTTATGGCAAAATGTTTCATCCTTGTAATGTCAAAAAAATCTCTTCATGTAAAATTACATAAAACCATGTCGAGGCGTTTTCATTTTTTATTGTTTAACCATGTGAATTTGGATCCAAAAAATACGGGTCCTCAAGTTTACAATCGATGATCATATTATTAAAATCATAAATTTCTCTTAGACATAATGAAGATCGAGAAAGTTGCTCAGTAACATTTGAAATAACATTAAACTATTAACCAATCTAAGTTTGTTTCATAAATTTATCTTAAATGATCCTTGAGAACTTATCTTTGGGATCTTAAACATTTTGCATATATGATGGTGACTAAAAACTTTTTATTACAAGAGTGATAAATCACCATCATATGAATAAATTGGTCATGCTAATTAGTATATTAACCTGGAAACTGTTTTTCCACAGAATTAATATCTTGTTACTTATATTTGTAATTCCGTTTTAAATTCTAATTTGTTTGATATTAAAACCAAGTTATCATTTGATATCATTGTCTCTTGAAGAGAAATGTAATAAGAGTTTTCAACTTCAATAATTGATTTAATTCTTCTTTTCCAATACCATGAGCATTCCAATTCAGAATTGAGATTGTCATTTAAGAATAGAGTTTAAAGATCTCGTAGATCCTTTGAAGTTAACAACCCTAGAGATTAAGGGTCCTTTGAAAGTTTTACCTTTATTTTGTTTTCAATTTTTTCAATTGTTTTCAACTTTTTTCAACTTTTTTTTGTTTTCTTTATGGCAGAAAACCTTTCCATTTTTGGTGATAAAGGTAGAATGACAAAATTTTTGAATATAGAAAAGGTTTGATCATTATCTTGGTTGTCAAGTTCTTTGGGAAGTATAAATTAATTAACTAACTTTATTATGTTTTATGCTTCAATGAAGTCTTTACTTGTTATTTCATTAGATTCACAATTTGGATTTGAGTTCAAATGCCTTTTTTCTATAGTATTAGTTTTTCATCTTCAGAATTAGCCTTATTATTAGTATATTAAGAATGATTTTTAACATTTCCAGAAGGTATGGAATTTGGAATCAGATGTCGAATGTGAAGATTCCATTGCTTGAAGGATGTATTGTTTTTTGTTTTCCTTAATTTTTTATCTGAATTAAAGTTGTCATGTTTTTGTTGTATATTATTATTCACAATGACTGATTTGATTTTTTGAACCCACACTTCTTGTTGAGGAGGTGGGTTCAAGTTTTTTTATTGTTTACAAGAGTTACAATAAGCTTGCATATCACCATAAGTGATATTTTTCTAGAATCCATCAACTTCTCCAAAATCTATCCAAAGTTTTTTGAGGAAGTGGTTTTGAAATATCTATAATGGGCAAAGCTTTACAGCAATTGAAACTAGCTCGGTTTGTTGAAGAAAGCCAAATTGACAAAGACAATCCAATTGCCTTCGAAAATTGAGTGATAAAATCTTGATTATATAAGAATCCATGGATTTTTGGAAATGAAACGTAGACTGGAGTTTGTGGTTACTTCACTATATAATTAAATTCATGGCGTCATTTTAATAATATTAAAGAATAATTTCTTATGGTATACATTTCTCTTTCAAATTTTTTTCAGGGGTTAAATATTTTCAAATTCTATTAGTATATGTCTGTAATCTAATACAAACATTATGCATAGATCTAAAAATTTAAAAGAGTCTAACATATTTTAATTTCTTTAACCTAGGTCGACCAAAAGAGAATTTAACTACTAGTATATACTTGGAGATACAAATAAAGAAATTCTTATATGTATCCTTGAATATAACTGCTTTATGTTCTCCGTTTTCCTAGTAGTCCACTTCTTCATGCGTGAAAGATTTCTCTTTAGGACAAAGAACATTAGCAAAGGACTTTGAATTGTTGTTGTTTGACCCCGAATGACTTTATTGGTTTGAGTAAGAGATTTGTTTGAAACTGAATTGCTTCTTATCTCCTACTTACTGAAGACCACCGATTAAGATTAAGGTTCTAAACTACGGATAAATGTGAGAAGTTTTCTTGACGAACACCATCTTCTGCTGGTGGAAGCTCGTCTTTGTGTTAAATGACTTCTTTAACATATTGTTTTCAAATTAAACTCGGCTTTTTTTATAGCGATTTTTGAATTCGAAGTTCAGTGGTTTTCATGGACATTATTTTTTGAATTTAGTGCGATTCATCCTCGCGAATGACGATAATTACTTGATTTATCCGTGGATCGAATAATCCATCTTGAATATTTCAAAACTATCTTATAACTTAAATATAAAAATATTTAATTATATAATTAATTTTACTGTATGGCAAATTTTATAATTCCTTTTGTTTTGGTTAAATATATTGTATACACCGTATTTTTGGGTGAAACTATTTCCTCCATAAGATTTATTATTTACTCCATTTCAACTTTTTTAAAAAATACTAAACACTTGCTTTTACCTTTTTGCCCTTAATTTACTTTCTAATTTATATTTTGATGCCACTATGCACTATCCAACCCTTATTCGAACAAACACGTCATTAAGTCAAATTACATCCAACATATATCACTTGACTTCTAAAATTAAACCTTAATAAAAAAAACTCAAATTTCTTAAAAATTAATGATAGAAAAGTAGAAAAGGAAAAGATAACTTAATCTTGTAAAAATGGAAACAAACAAAAATAAGAAAGTTAGAATAAAAAACAAGTTAAAATTGTTTTAAAAAAAATAAACAAATCAAAAACAGATTTCCAAAGTTTTATAAAATTAATTCGATACTAAATAAACCTGAAATCTTTTACTGGAATTCAATATTTTTACCTTTGATCGAAGGTGGTGGCTATGTTTTTTTCGTTTTTTTTTATAAAAAACTGATGGCTCTGTATTTATATGTCTGGGTGATTATTTGTAAATAAGGTAAATATAAGTTTTTAGAATAAAATTTTAAAAAGAGATAAATTAATAATTTCTTTTATGGATGAAATAACAAAATCAAATTTTTTCTGAAATATGGAAGAAATAAAAAATGTTATTGAGGAAATAACTTCACCCGTATTTTTTATTGCTTTCTAATTTGACTAACTTTTTAAAAATATTTAAAAAGTACTTATAATTTGATAATTAAATTTAAAAAAATAAGAGAACAAAATAGTCAGAACTCTATATAAAATATTTAATTTATCATTATTTAAAAACTAAACAAATTCCTATATTATAGATAACCACTTATTAAGATATATATTCAAAGGTTTTATTTTAGATATCTTAATTATAATCTAATCTTTCCAAAATCCTGGAAAATACACAATAAATATCAACATCGTGTCCCAATTATTTTCTCAATCTCTATCCCGTCTCTCTAACTTCCTACCGTCTCTCTATTCTGCATCTCTCGCCTCTAACACCACCAACCCAAAACCCCGATGTCGAAGAAAATCACGCTCAAGAGTTCCGATGGAGAGACTTTCGAGGTTGACGAGGCGGTTGCCTTGGAATCTCAGACCATCAAGCATATGATCGAGGACGATTGCGCTGATAACGGGATCCCTCTTCCTAACGTCACCAGCAAGATCTTATCCAAGGTCATCGAGTACTGCAAAAAGCACGTCGAGGGCGTTGTTAAAGCCGAGGATCGTCCTGCTGCATCTACCGATGAAGATCTCAAAGCGTGGGATGCCGATTTCGTCAAAGTTGACCAGAGCACCCTTTTCGATCTGATATTGGTTTGTTCTCTTTTTTTTTTCCTAAACAGCCTTTGTTTTTTGTTTCCGTTGTTTTTGTGTAAGATTTACTTTTGTTTGTGGTTTCGTGTTTTGGTTTGACGGTACAGATCTAGGGTTAGGTCTTTTTGGGGGTTTTGTTTGATTTTAGTTTTGTATCACGGTGTTGGCTTGCTTCGTTGTTTTTTGTGTGAAATTGCTTGATTTATTGTCTGATTTCGGTATAAGAATCGATAAAATTGTTGTTTATCGTCTCGTTGGTGTTGGCTTGCTTCGTTGTTTTTTGTGTGAAATCGCTTGATTTATTGTCTGATTTCTGTATAAGAATCGATAAAATTGTTGTTCATCGTCTCCTTGTTGTAATGCTTTTATCTTTCCAAAGAATTTTGTCCATAGTATTTTTGATTGACTTTCTCTCTTAAATCGCTTTATATCAAATCTTCCTGTTCTTATTCGGGGCATTGTTGTGTGGTTCTTTTGCATTAGGATAAGTATCAATAACTATGATGAAAAACTGGTTTCTAAATGCATTCGATTTTTACTATGTGTTGACTGAACAAGGACATGAATTTGCTTTGATGATTCCGACAGAATCTAGATTTCTTATTATCTTCTTACTTGTAGAGTTGATAATGCTTTTGTATATGTTGATAGTTGCTGTATTATTTGTGTTTAACCTCTATAATTGGCTGATGTGTTTGTAATTGGATAACAGGCTGCTAACTACTTGAACATCAAAAGCTTGTTGGATCTGACATGCCAGACTGTAGCTGATATGATCAAAGGCAAGACCCCTGAGGAAATTCGCAAGACTTTCAACATTAAGAATGATTTCACCCCAGAGGAAGAGGAGGAAGTTAGACGTGAGAACCAGTGGGCTTTTGAATGAAGAAAATACTTTGATGGTCTGTTGTTTCTTCTTTTTTCTTCGTATTTTATGTTTGCGTGTCGAGGGAAAAGATGGTTTGTTTCTGGGTTTTCGTAGAACCTCAAGACCTTTATTAGTAAGATAACTATCTATTTGTTTGAACTTTTGTTGCTGTTGGTGTTTCCACCTTCTCTCTCAAATTTACTTATCTGTTCCTGGATATTGTTAGTGGTGTTAATATTATAATCGTTTATTAGATCTTTCTATTTTGCTTATTGCGTTTCTTTCTTTTTCCTTTCTGTATATTTTATTTGTGTACTTCTCTTTGGTGTCGGCATATTTACTCGTCTCAATCAGTATGTGGCTCCAATAGAAGTTTCTATTTACCAAGGTGAATAATTATGACTTGTTTCTGGTTTTAAGCGCTGGTTTCATGACTCTAATTGAAAGGAATGAAGCGTTATTTCCATAAGATAACAATAAGACCATCTAATTAGTTATCATATCAGCATGACAATTTAATGAGTTATTATCTAATGTGTTTTAAACGCTTCAGAAGCCCTTAAATTGCAACTTAACTTTCTTTGTCTATGCTCTTTTGTATCCTTATCCAATTGTTGTACAAAGACATTTGCGTCAGTCCTCTTTTTTAATTAGTTGCACATGCTTTGAGTTATGTTTCACTATCCAATTGTTTGCATGAGTTTTTTCTCCTGGTGTTGTTCCTACCTCTACAGTACATATAAAGACCAAACAATGGGTCTGTTACAATCATATCATACCTCTGAAATGTGCAAGATTCGTTATTGACCTTATGTTATTGGTTACACCAGTCTAGATGAGTGGCCGCATACTGTGTTATGGAACTCACGTTTTTTGATAGCAGTTTATGATGCCATTTGTCACGGTATAGATTTATATGCCCATGGCGTCCATGTCTGTGTATGTTCAACACGCCCGTATGATAACAAGCAATGCCATAGTATGAAAGAAGAGAATCAAACATCTGCATAAGATAACCTTCAACTTAGTTCGGACAGAATGTAAGAGCGCTAACTTGCCCATAAATTGATTAAAACTAACTTGATTGGCGGAGGGAAACAAATATAACTTTTTGTATATCAAATTTTGAATATTTTGACGTGGATGGATCAGCCGGACTATAAATAGTAATCTTATGCAGTGTTTAGGTTATAAATAGTAGCAGTGTTGTTATTATTTTTCAAAGTCCTTGGTTATAAATAGTAGCAGTGTTGTTATTATTTTTTAAACTAACATTTACCTTATGATGGTAAAATATTACAACTTATATGGTTGTCATTTTATTATTACATTTTGATTATTATTATTGTGATTTGGTTATAAATATTACAAGTGCTTGTTATTATTTTTTAAACTAAAATCATATTTTATCATGGTAAAATATTACAAGTTATATTGTTATAATTTTAATATTACATTTTGATTATTATTGTGATTTTCTTTTAAATATTATAAGTGTTGTTATTATTTTTTAAACCAACAATCATATCTTATAATTATTTGATAGTACAATTGTTGTTATTATAATAAAACGTATTTTTTTTTGTTTATTTAGCCGTTCACATTTTATACTCTTGCGGGCCAGGAGTTGTACAAATGTTTTCAAATTAAAATACAAAATCTAAAAAAACTATTACAAACATCATTCATCTTCTTCTTCGTAAGTATAATCCTCCTCCTCCTCACTTAAATGACTTGCAAATTCGTTTTCTTCCATAATTTCTTGTTCAAGTGTATCTTCATAATCATCTGGATAGTCTTCGAAGATGTCGTCTACATTCACTTCGTCTCTAAACTCTCTGTCTTGCATCCTTTTATCTGCCGCGGTCCAATCCTTGATTGCCACAAGCACTCCAAGTGCTTTGCCCGTCAATCTTGTTCTCTTAGTCGTGTATTGCAACCTCACTTGGCTGAAAGCACACTCACTTGCAACTGTAGACATAGATATTGCATAATTCTCTTTAACAAACCTGCAAAGAATAGGATACTCATCAGTTTCGGTACCCCGCCATCTTATGATATCTTTGATACCATGATCGGGAAAATTCGTTAAATCAAACCTACTGCTCATATATCTAGACAACTCATTATTAGATTGAGGGGTTTCTCTAAATTCATTGCTTCGTAACATTGTCATTTGAACATAGTTAGTAGAAAATTTTCCTCTACCCCTATCGTTACTACTCCTTACATTTGAAGTTGTATTCGGTCTATATCTTTCAGCATACTTATCATACATACTATGCATACAATCATATACCCTTCAGGGTCAACTGGATCATCCGGCGGACTAGTTTCAAAAAACTGTAAGGATTCATAAAACCATTTAACTAGCAATTCAAATTGATCTTTTCGTGAAAAATGATCCAAAATGCAAGCAATAGAATAAGTCATAAGGATTGGATGAAAATACTTTTGGAACTTTACGAACTATGTGGAATATTCAATATACGAACTGACAGGGTCAATTTGAGCAATGTCAGAGAGGGTGAACGAGCATCTTGGTCAATTACAACAGTGGCAAGGAGGGATGAACGAGTAACTTGTTCAATTACAGCAGTGGCAAGGAGGGGTGAACGAGCAACTTGGTCAATTACAACAGTGGCATGTGAATACGACCAGTGGCATGACAGACAAGATGAATAGAATGATAATTTGCAAACTCTCAAGCGGAACAGTCCGAATACATGCGACAAATGATGGAGAACATGCATTTACAAGGTCCACCACCTTCGAACAACGACGACGGAGCTCCTTAATTTTTTTTACATTTGATTGTATTTGGCATTTTCATTGTTATGTTTTTCTTTTCTATTTGATTGAACAACTATGTTTTCTGTTTGGTTTTTATTATTAATGAACTGTTTGTTTTGCTTATATATTTTATCAAATGTTAATTAAATCGCTTTCAATTTTTATTTTCTTATTTACAAGTAATTTACATTCATACATATACTTATACAATTCTTAAAACTTTAAATTTATACTTCAAATATTGAATAGTTCGAAAATACAATAAACTATTTAAATCATCTAAACATATACACTTCAAACTTGAAAGATACTACCTAATAATTTAAAATCAAAATACAATTATATTTCTAATAGGTATATATTATTTAATATCTACCTAATATTAAATAAAATATCTTAAATATTTAAATATAATCAAACAATATCAAAATTATATTACAATTATCTGGTTTAGGATGTACATGTCTTGACTATAGAATTTCGATTTAGTTAAGACAATCAAATTATTAATTATATAATTGTAAAAATATTTTTAATAATATAATAATTTAAAATCAAAATACAATTAGATGTCTAATAAGATATTATTTAATACCTACCTAATATGAAATAAAATATCTTAAATATCTAAATATAATCAAACAATATCAAAATGATATTACAATTATCTTGTTTACGATATACATGTCTTTACTATAAAATTTCGATTTAGTTAAGACAATCAAATTATTAATTATATAATCATAAAAATATTTTTAATAATATAATAATTTAAAAGGAAAATACAATTAGATGTTTAATAGGTATATATTATTTAATATCTACCTAATATTAAATAAAATATCTTAAATATCTAAACAATATCAAAATCATGTTACAATTATCTTGTTTACTATATAAATGTCTTAACTATAGAATTTCGATTTAGTTAAGAATATCAAATTATTAATTTTATAATCGTAATTTTTTTCCAATAATATAATAATTTAAAATCAAAATACAGTTGGATATCTAATAGATATATATTATTTAGTATATACCTAATATTAAATAAAATATATTAAATATCTAAATATAATAAAACAATATCAACATCATATTATCTACGATATACATGCCTTAATTCGACTTAAATAACATAATATTTAAATTAAAATACAATAAATAACATAATTATTTTGTCAATTATTGAAATTCGATTTAATTAACACATTCAAATTAATTTTAAATAATATTATAAAATACCTGATAAGCAGTACTTTAAATGGATTTTTTGGTAGGTAACCTGCGTGGGTTTACCTGCCTAACCTGCTACCTGCCAGACCTGCAACCTGCCAGACCTGCAACCTGCCAGACATGCAACCTGCCAGACCTGCAACCCGTTAGACCTGCATAAGCAATAACATGTCAGACTTGTAACCTATCAGATCTGCAACCTGCAGACCTGCAACCTGTTTTAAATTGTTAAATGGGTCTGGTGGATCGTGGATCTACCTGTTTGCCACCGTTAAAGAGGCTTATTTTCCTTAAACCCCTAGTTTGGTATATGAGAAATAAGTATAATGTGACTTAAGTCTCTCTTTTTTCTTTCGGAGGAACCGCAACCGCTACTCAACGAATGCGCATAGGATAAACTTTCAGTCTGACGCAATAGCCTGCAAACCAACACCAGAAAGTAAACAAAAAAAATGTGATCACATGCATGTCTTATTCCACCAACTTGGCTACCCTTTCGAAATAACTTAAGTCCTTACTATTGTAATTAGGGTTTGAGTTTTGAATATATATAATAATATATAACATTTAGACGGAAAATAGTGAATATTTTCTAATTTCCTATTAGTTTTGAAGAGTCCGGCTTCCCACGAAGTGTTTTGGCGTTTAGGGTTCGGTCGAGTGGCTTGCCTATTGTTGGGACCGATGCATCAAAATTAGTTACAAGTAAATAAGAGAGTTAAAGTTGATAAAAAGGATAATAAATGTTTTTAGAATGTAACCGTGTTTGTTTATCAATTTAACGCGGTGCGCCGAGTTATATTATAGGGACCGGTTTGGGGTTTGTATTAATGATCTATATTATTCGCTTGTTATCTATAGAAAATAAATGCAAATAGAATCGGTTCGAAGACCGACCCAAAAAGTCAATTAAAAATTTAGTTATCAGTTATTATTAATTATTAGGTGTCCCGTATTTCGGGTGAGCTTATCGTAGGAATATAATAAGACTAGTGAGCTGAAGCGATGTCTTTTTAAGACCTCCAAAGCTGACCGGTGGGAAAAGCTGACTGGTGGGAAACATTCGAGAAGAAGAACATTCTCTGATAAATACTCGGACATCTTTAGTTGTTCCATGTGTGGGTATATTAGAAATAATATTAATTCGGCTTCGATTTGTGCGATGCTGGATCCGATCTGCGTTGGTCTCTCAACTTTCAAAGAATCCAAACGGCAAGAACAGTTAAAAGAGGAACTCAAAGAGTTATGGACCAGAAATCCAAAAATCTACCGATGTATAAGATAAATTTTTATTTTTTCGTGTGTTCGTTGTCCATTCATTATGTGTCCAATTCTGAGTTGTCTTTATAAGGAAGAATAAAAGACAAAGATAAAATCGTAAAAAAATGACAAATTAGAGAAAAATTGTAAAGTAAATATTGAAATAGGATTAATTGTTATTAAACAATAAAAGTAAGGGTTAAGTTTGTAAATAAGAGGTAGTTAGGTCTGTGGGGCCCATCACTCGTATTATAAAAGGACCCCACCGGATTTGAGAAATGTGATTTATTATTATAATATATTTTTTCTCTCTATGTATTGACTTTTTCTCTATACAATTCTAGCGATCAAGAAGTTGTGTTCACGAATTAATCATTCTAAATTTAGTTTGATACGGAAGACTCCTCCTAAAGTTTATATCTAGTCATTTTGTTTGGATTCAAAAGAAGTTTCGGAAAAAATAAAACCTACAAGCTCATTTTTGTTTCGCTTCCCACAGATAACTTTGTCCACAAAGCAAATTCGAGGGGGAACATCGGAAAAAGCATAGCAGCTAAAGGGGACTCTCTCAGCAATAACTCCCTGTGATGATCCGAGGGAGTCCCCCGGGTTTCTGCTTCCGGATGATGATCATGAAGAGTACAAGTTTCATGATGGAATTTTTTTTAAAATAGGAGTAAAAATTTCTTTTGAGTTCAAAGAAAAGTTGATTTCATTTTTATCAACAAAGTTAAATATGTTTGCTTGGTGTGCAGAAGACGTTACAAGTGTGCCTCCGGTAATAATTTGTCATAAACTAGCAGTGCGGAGTGATGTTCGACCCATCGCACATAAAAGACGTCCTGTCTCTCAAGAGAAGTCTGCAGCTATAGTTTCAGAGGTCGAGCGGTTACTAAGCATAGGCCATATTAGAGAGTCGCAATAACCTGTATGGGCCTCAAATCCAGTTCTAGTCATGAAAAAGAATGACAAGTAGAGAATGTGCGTGGAGTTCACGGATCTGAATAGAGCTTGTCCAAAGGATCCTCTCCCAGTACCTCGAATTGATCAGTTAGTGGTATCTACATCGGGTAATCGATTATTGTCTTTCATGGATGCTTATTCAGGTTATAATCAGATCAGATTAGATACGAAGGATGAAGAAAGCACATCGTTCATTACTGGGAGAGGATTATATTGCTACAAGGTAATGTCGTTTGGCCTGAAGAATGCGGGGGCGACTTATCAACTTCTGGTAAACAAAACCTTTGAGGAGAAAATTGGACGGAACATAGAAGTGTATATTGACGATATGCTGGTAAAGAGTTTACAAAATGAAGACCATTTTTCTGATTTGGAAGAAACTTTTAATAATTTGAAAAAGGCCAATCTGAAATTGAACCCGGAGAAGTGTATTTTTGGTGTTCGATCTAGAAAATTTCTCTGCTATATGGTAAGTGAAAATGGAAAACGAGAATCAGTGGTCTCTGGTCGGCCCACATCGAGGTGAAAGTAACTCCAACACTAAATAAATTGTATTAATTACTTATCAAACCAAACCCTCTAAATTTTATACATTCAAAACTTAAATAAAAATTCAACAACCTGCAGTAGCGTCAAACAGCCACAAATGTTACTTTGGGATTTGAGGGAGGCATTGCCAAGGGCTTTATACAAGAAAGCCAGTGCTGTCGTTCCCCATGCATATTTCCCAGCTACATCAAAGTCTTCGAATAAAGGTAAATATTTAACGGAGACCTTGTCACCATCCGTGGTTGCAAAAATCGTGCTTCCTACAAGATATAAAAGATAAGCACGTGTATGGAATTTAATTTCTTCAATAGAAGCATCTTCAGGACATTCAGAAAAAGATCTCTTCAACCAATTTAACTTCACCCTAGAACAATTTATCTCCTTATTAGCAGCAGACGGTGCTTTCCCCAAAAGCCTTACACAAATGTCTAACGCTGCCTCGTCACCGACCTTAATACCAACAACAGGGTCTCCATCTATATCTAGTCCGAGTATCCGTGCAACCTCATCAAGAGTTATAGTCATCTCACCCAACGGTAGGTGAAAAGTGTTGGTTTCTCTTCTCCATCTCTCGACAAGAGACGAAATAAGCGTATTGTTTAAACTCATCGACCCAATGAGCCTGAAATAACCAAAACCAGTCTAATGGAATGAGGTTGGAAATATGGCCTCGTTTTCCGTGCTCCAACTACTAGGGCTAAAGCTAATTTCTCCAGCTTTAAGTACTTTTTCAGCATCTACTAAGCTTTAACTTATATACTAAACTTGGCACGGGTAGCTTTCACCTTCTCTGACCAAAACCACACTTACGGCATAATCCAATATTGTTATGTAGATAAAAAGATTTTCTCTCACAACTAGTATTGTCAAAATATCTTGAGAGGGTAGTTGTCTTATTATTTTAGGAAATGCTTCATCATATTATGGAGTCTAATTGAACTTATTTTCCATTCTGAGCACTTGGAAAAATGTGCCCACTTCTCCGAAGACCTTTATATAAATCAGTTTAAAACTACTAACTTTTCAGTTAAAATTTGTACCTCTTTGATGGATATGGGATAATCCAAGGAAAGTAAAGCATTCAATTGTACTCGGTCAGCCCGAAATCCCTTTTTACTTACTGATATAAGCCAAACTATTTCCGAATTGAACATCAAATGTACATTTTGTGGATTTAATTTTGAGTTGATGGCCTTTGAAATTAGAAATGTCTCCTTAAAATCGAAGAAATAATCTTCATCCCTCATATTTTTTACCAACATATCATCAATGTAAACTTTAACATTTATTTCGATCTCGCTAGCAAAGGCTTTATTTACCATACACTGATATGTAGCCTCATCATTCTTTAAACTGAATTACATGACTTTGTAGTAATGGAGCCCCTTACCAAAGATGAATATAGTACTTTCTTGGTCCCTCAGATACATATATATCTGGTTATATCCCACAAAACATCCATAAATGACAACATTTTATTACTTGAAGTGGAGTCTATCAGCTGACCGATTTGAGGGACACAGAAAGGATCATTCAGACAAGTTCTTTTTAAATTTGTGAAGTCGACACACATGTGTTATCTTCTATTATTCTTCTTGATAATAATAGGATTTACTGTCCACAATCGGTATTGCGACTCTTGAATATGCCCCGTATTTGTTAATCAACTATCTCTGGCATAATTACTTTGGACTTCTCGGCATAAAATGTTATTCACTTTTTATAATAGGGCACACATTGGACCGTACATCTAGTCTATGGAAAAGGACACTTGTAAGGACACCTATTACATACTTAGCCAAAGAAATATGTGAAAATTCTTTGACAAAAAAATAGTAGTTTTTCTCTTATGACTGGCGGGTAACCAAGCTCCAATATTCACATTTTTTTCATTTGGAAAAGTAGACACCTCAATATGCTTATCAGGTATTACCAAACTAAGAGTCTTTCCCAGATCATCTATAACGTCTGATTCCAAAGTGGACTCAGATAATTGTTATTCTTTCTTAGTATCCGCACTTTGGATCATTTTAGGAGCCAAAGTAGTAACATAAAATTCTCCGACCATTTTTTTGTTGTTCCGAACAACTCCAATCTGACCTCCAATACATATTTCAAACACGAATGAACAATGGACTCGATTGCATACTTCTTTGATAACCACGATCTGCCAAAAATAGCATTATACGAAGTCGGGCCATCCACACTATAAAATGTATTCTCATTATATTTTTAAAGGGTCATCGTCCTAGTATTGCATCTCCCTCAAATTCTCTAATTACATTTGTATTGATCTTGTAAATCCTACTATTGTCCCATCTGACCAGAGTATGACATAAGGGGTTTCATTTTCTTGTATGTGGATATGAACAAAATGTTTTTCGAGCCACCCGTATAAATTAGAATTCTCTACCACAACATCCTCATGCGGCCCAGTTACATCTCTCAAATAATCATCAATAAATAGAATAAATAACATATGATCTTGGTAAATATGGATATATATTTTTCCTTCTAATTGAGTTTCTAAACTTATAATAAGCCTCCTTCGCGAACAACTTGGAGGCCCTTAAATCATATCCCTATCAAAAATAGCTATTAACTCAAAAAATCTTAACCTTCCCTTCCTCATGGCTCAGATCTTTATGATAATTTCAAGACAAGCCATTTTGATTTTCCCTTCAGCTATTAAGTTGGAAGTGGGTTTCTAAACTTGAAAAATTCCCTTATCTTGGCGAATATAGCAGGAACGCTCTCAGTCAACTTCCAGTGTTTGAAACAGGTTGTAATTATCATCAAAGGATTTGATTGCATCTATTATATCATTTTCATTGCTATTATCTTGTTGTTGTTTTTGGTTGTCTTCACTTGGTTTAGGCTCTGATTAGAACGTGTTTCCTTTGTTATTTGTTTTCTGGTACTCTTTGTTGTTGTGAGTTTTTTGGTATAACTTTCAGTATTGTACTCCGTATGTTTCACGACGATAGATTTAAGAGTAGCTCATTGTTCAGGGTCTTGTGGTTTTTACTGATGTGCCTTGGGTGATGTGTTGTCTTCCTTATTATCATGTTGAGTATTCATTAGGCTTGGTGCATCATTGTCTTAGATGAGTTTTTTGCATGAAGACATGCCATGTCCTACATGAAAGCAATGCATACAATATTTTGGGACTTGTTTGTAACTTATCTGAATCTAGCAGCCTCTATTTTCACCAAATCCCAGCCAAATATGATAATGCAGCTTCTTTGCGATGTCAATTTCGACCCAAGTATAGCAGGCGTTATGCATGGATTTGTATTTGGTTGGGACCCATGTTTTAATGGGACAACCCATTAAGGCAGCTATAGAATTAACAGTGTTAAGGTTATACAAGTGCTCTGGCAGCTTCTCTATTCTAATCCAGATTGGGATTACAGGACATTTCCTTTTAACATTGAAGGAAGGAAGATATTTCAAGATGCCATTGAGTATTCATCAATTTGACATATAAATTTTGACAAGATCTTGCTGATATATTCCATTAATGAAAACTCCATAACCAGGTGTCTGGAATCTCAGTTGGTATAAGAAAAGTCACATTCAAACTTCCTTCCTTCAAAGAATTTATCAAAAACTTGTTTCTTGGGCAGACCTTTAGTGAATTTTCCAACTAGCGTATAGGTTGTTGTTTGCACCAAAGAGTTCTTCATTTTTTCATCAAATTGCAATGAGATGTGGTCATCTTTATTAAGTGTGTAGGAAGGTTTATAGGTAGCTTCTTGTTGGCGATTTTGAACAATATCTGAGTAAGATATGTGATTTTTAATGCCTGCAGATTGTGTTTTTAGTGGCTGGCTGAGATCTCTGAGCATTTGAGCTAGGATGTTGAGACTGTGTGGATGCTTGTAAGGCTGGAAACTCATCAATGTGTTGAGTAGTATGGACTAACCTATATCGTAGCTTCATTTTTCTATTGTAAATCATCAATCATGGCAAGGAGCCTCTTGTAATCATTGTGGCAAAGAGCCATGAATTTTTGCTGATCACAACAAATTCTTGGGTTCCAAGAAAAGGTTTCTTCAAAAAAAATTGGTTACACCTGAAAACCTCGAAACATAACCACTTTACAGTATTAAAGGTTCGTTGAGGGTAAATGAGCATAAGTAATATTTGAAATATAATTTTGTTGGGTTTTATGTAAATAGGTTTTGGATTTGAAATCATAGGTATAATAAATAAATATATATATATATATCACAAAATACAAAACTTTAAAAATAAAAAACATTAAAAAAATAATCAAAAAGATGCGAAAATGATAATTTAAAATGCAAAAGTATCATTGAGGAACTGCTAAAATTAGATTAAGTTTGGAAAAAAAACTTAATTAAAATACAAAACTAAAATACAAAATACCACGATCAAAACCAAATTACCTAGTTTGGAGGGGGTAAAGAAGGTGGTTCGTTAAGAAGTGTCTTTTATAAAGAATTGGTTCAAGTATTTTTTTTTTAAAGGTTAAATATTAACCCATAAATATGAATTTATATTTAGATGTTGTATAATAACTCACCCGAGTTTTAATATGGGTGAAGTTATTTCTCCCATCATTTTTTCTATTTCCTCCATATGCAAAGTCTAAAAAAACAAGAGAACAAACCTACGAAATCAAGAAACTCTCCAAGATTGAAAGCATGAGAATCTATATCCTAATGCAAGATTAATCATCTGAATCGCTGGGTGGTCGGCGAGACTCCGAGTATTCTGCTGATTTGAAAAAGTGGATCATTGTCTGAATAGTGTTGTGTTGTTCAACAGTATCTTCATCCTTTCACCTATTCTCCTCTTATTAATCTCCCCTTGAGCTCCTTGATTTTCCTCTGATAATCTTGATGGAAAATCCCATATCGTCTAAGCCGCCTCGCAAGTCCTACGCTACAGTGTTGATGGAAAATCTTAAATCATCTGAGTCGCCTCGCAAGTCCTATGCTGCAGCTTTCAAAGAAAACAAAGAAGAGTTAGAATGCCTTCCAATGGAATACTTCCACAAAACAAACCACATTTCCCTTCAATTTGAGAAACAAATCAAAGAAAGCCTTGAAAAGCAAAGAAAACATACTCTTGTTGCCAAGTTTAGTCAAGGAATCCCTAAAAGACAGACAATAGAGGACTTCTTGCAAAAGATGAATCTGAAAATGCAGTGTAGTATGAGTATATGGGACTCACGACATTTGCTCCTTGAATTTAACTGTAAAGAGGAATTGTGCTGTTTGTGGAGGAGAAGTGTTTGGCAGGTTCAATCCTTAAGAATACGTCTTCTTAAATGGACACCATAATTCAATGTCAAAAGAGAATGTCCTGTCTCTCCAGTATGGATTAAATTAGGTAATCTTCCTGAATTTTTGTATAATGAAAGAATGATTCTTTCTATAGCTAAATCTATAGGAAATCCTCTTCAAATAAAAATTCCAGACAAAAATCGGGCTTACCATAACTCGTCTCTTGTATGGGTTGAGCTTGATTTAACAAGAAAGATTCACAAAGCCATCTGGATCGGGATTGGGGAGAATGATAGCTGATGGATTTTGGCGAGCTATAAGGATCTTCCCAAATATTGCGGAATCTGCAGCCATATAGGTCATTATGAGAAGTCGTGCAACAAAACTCAAGAAAAGTAAAAAAAAACAAGAGAATTATGAAACAATTAACATTGACAACAATGAAAACAGCGTCAATAATCATGTGACTGCTAAGAACAATGAAGCTAACAATGTGGATAAAAGGAATGATGATGCTGACTCTATCAATACAGATAGTAGAGTCTGTAACCCTTAAAATCCAAATATTCAAGAAGATGACCCCCCCCCCCTCCCGACAGTAAATGAAAATGATATTACAAAAGTCATAAAGCTTCTGGATGAAAGGCATAAAAAGAATGTGAAAATAGTTGTAAGGTCTTACCTCAGGAAGATGAAAATATATGAAAAGACGAAAAGGATGAGGATTTTCATATAGTGTTAAACAAAAATCTAAAAGCTGTTAGAAGCTCCAATAGAATCAGACAAAGAAAGGAGGCTTCTAAATGTGTGATCTTCTCAGGGATAAAAAAGATTACAAAATCCAGTTCAAGATGTTAAACATCTAAATTGGAATTTTCGAAGTATCAACATCAAAGCCAAGTATATGCCAAGTGTCAAATTTCAAATAGGAAAGAGTTGTGGGAAGAAACTGTAGATCTGGAGCTTTCTTGTAAAGATGGAGTAAACCTGTAGAGAAGTCATGTCACTACTCTTGCGAAGAATCAAAAGTTCTAAGGAATGGATTAAGAAGGAAACCCCATGAATGTTAATTACCTATTGGGGCTCTGCTTGGTTGTCTTCAAGATTTTATCATCTGTTTCTACTCTCCGATCAGCTACTTCGCCCGATCCTTCATCAACCTTCTGTAATTAGGTGCACTCCCCCGGTTCTAACGAAAAGTCAATCGAAGCAGGAAGAAAGGGTACTTTAGGGTAAGCGTCGACCATCACTTGAAGAAGATCCATCATTGTTTCATATCAACAATGAAATTGCTTCAAAAATTAAAAGTCATCCAACAATTGCTCAGAATATACAAACTGTAGAAGAAGGAAAGCTATTAATTTTGAAATCAAGCTCAGCGTAGAATGAATCCTTTGGGTGCCTCTCTAAAGATAAAAACCCCCAAATCGATGGGTCTCTCGTGTGTGTTGAGGAGTCTCAGTCGAAAGGAAATAACCCATAACCAGATTTACGAGAAGAATACAGGAGAAAGGTCTAGCTGCTACTGAAGAAATTTGTTTTGGTCGATAAAGTTTAGAGTTTTCAAAGTTGGAGCATTGATTCAAGGTTGCAGAGAAGTCGAAGAGAAGAAAAAATTGTGTTCTGTCTATTGAATTCCCCAATGTTTGGTTGTTTTTTGGGTGAAATTTCTTTTGAGTCCCAAATTTGTAATGATGTAACAATTTTATTATTTCAATAAATCGGTATTTTCGTGCTTAAAAAAACTCTAAAAACACTCATCACTTGCTTTTACTATTTTACCCTTATTTTATCTTTTAATTTATAATTTTATGCCACCAACCATTCTCAAACATTTATATCAACAAACAAAAGATTTGACTCAATTGAATCCAACATATATGCTTTGACTTATAAAATTAAACTCCAAAAACAAAAACAAAAACCCTAAATTTGATAAAAATTATCCATAGAGGAGGAAGATACCCAAACCAAAGATTCAACACCGAAAAATATCACGCAATCAACCAATAATATAATTTAATCTTGTTTTTAAGTTGTATATTCATGTAACTTCGAAAATCTGTGTTAAGAAAAACTCTTTTAATCATAAATCCCAATTTTTGCAGGTTTTAGCGACAAACAGCTGATTCCGATGTGGTATCTCGGAATCAGTTGTTTTTGCACAGAACAACTAATTCTGAGATACCACCTTAGAATTAGATGTTTTGTGCAAAATCAACTGATTCCGAAAACAACGGATTCCAAAGTGGTATCTCGGAATTAGTTGTTCTGTGCAAAACAAATGATTCCTAAATACAATCTCAGAATCCGTTGTTTATCGTCCAAACGTGTAGAAATCAAAATTTATGATTAAAAATAAGAAAATGGTAAATAAATCATTTCTTTCATGGAGGAAATAACAACATGGAATATTTTCTCAAATATGGAGGAAATAACATATTTGATGTGAAAATAGTTTCACCCTTCTAATATGTGCCAAACATTTTGTTCTCGAGGAAACGCGACACCTAATTAATTTACATACGACGCGTTCTGCTACTTTGGTCCTGCTGGATCCAAAGTATAAAGATGTATAAAGATGTACCAATGTCTAACAGCACGACATAGACTCGGTAAGACTGACCTTTTCCTGTTCCGACAAGTCAAAACGCTAAACGGACGGTACCGTGACGCCGGTGTCGGAACAGAAATCACATATATCAAGTCTCCTCCCGTCCCGGAGGTACATATCACTTCAGGGACATATTATCAACTACTTATCAAGCCTTTATCAGTCCAGAAACCAGCAAGCACAACTACACAACAAGCAGACTTTCCAAATTCGAGTCGCAGTACACCGTCCCATCAAAATCAGGGTACCACACTTCAGAGGCATTTGAATGCATCCACCTGCCTGTTTTGGGAAGATAAGACACCGACGAAAAAGATGAAATCTATTGTGTCTTGGATGTAGCATTCGCGGTAGAACTGTCATTGAAAGTGGACCTTAAGGGTGTCTTGATAGCCTTAGCCTTGAAAGAGCGCCAATAGAAGACTGATAGATCAGAAGAGGAGCCGAGCACCACCTCTTGGCCTTTTTCATGGTCTGGCAGCGTTGATGAATGTTATATCCTTTGCTACGAAGTGAAGCCATCAAATCCTGATAGAATGCCTCATGCTGCGGTTGAAACTCAATACATAAGTGGTGATAGAGGCTAAGGATAATGCTGCATACCATCGAAAGAGTTAGTGAGCTTCTTCACAAGCCAAAACAGCTTTATTACTGACTTAATTAGGTCCAAAACGAATAGAGGCACATCTTCATCAAATGTAATAGTATTTTACTAATGACCCGATCCATCATGCTCCATTACAGAATACTGAAAACATATTGTGTATGAAATTGATATTCGTTTTAGATATTAACAGTGACGCCTTTAAATATTATGTGTTAGCATGCAATACCATACAAGCAGTGTATCTGGTCTTATCCTTACCATGGTTTTACCATCAAAATTCAACATAAACCTTTCCCGTATAATTACGGGGCAAGCATAGCTTAAAGTATTAAAGGGACTGATAGACGAGATAAGATCTTATCTGCCATTTCAACTAGTTCTGGAGGCCAAGAAACTCCCAGCTCAGAAAAGAAAGAAGCACCTTCTGGGACTGGAGCAATATGCAATACAGCATACTATAACATCATAAGTAATTAATACATGTACATAGTTCATTATGCAATTGTATAGTATGTAGAATTGTTAGTCAAAAACAATAATATCATGCTAAACTTGATAATACTTGAATTGAAGTAGTTCACATATCGGATTTGTTGTTACGTCAGGTCTGAAAGAGATTTTTCGGATGCGTGAGAATGGGACAGCGTCAGAGTCCGCATCGACTTGTTCATTCTTAACCAAAAAGGAGTTCAGACCCGAGGGTCGGTCGGAGCGTCGGTTGGCTGGAGTCGATGTAGGATGGTGGGTCAGAGCCGAGATAGGGAGGAGCTATATATTATATATCTGGATCTGTTCTGTAGATCTTTTCATCTTCTTTTTATTTGAATCAACTTTCTGAATCAGCCCCGGAGCTGGAGCTCGAGTACCAGGAAAAACATCGCACCTCTGACACCACGTCACCACTAAAATTTGCTGGGAAATTGGGTGAGCCAGTGGATCCCTCATGTCTCCTTCTGGATGAGCTTTTACTCTCAAATGAGATTCATGGAAGGCTGTCAAACCCACCCACATAGAATGTAAGTGTAGCAACCTCTGATATTGCTGGCGAGGGAATCGGGGTTTCTTCTTGTGAAGATGGGTTGATAGCCTGATCCTTTACAGGCTGAGTTGAAAATGTGGATGAGTTCAAAAGAAGAAGTTAAGGTTATCAAGCAATGGAAATCATGCAGATGTTTGAGAAAGATTTTTTGTCATCTACAGAACCTGTAAAGCTTAGTAAAATTGATGCACGTGTGATGCAATATGTGATGGGGATGCAGCAGTTGAAACCCAAACGACAGTAAAAGATCTTCGAAGGGGATTAGTGTCAGCAATCACAATTGGCTCAACGGTGAGACTGGTGAGTCAAGTTCATTTTCAGTTGCAATTGATGCTGACCATCAAGAATCTTGCTGAGCAGCACAAAAAAGCAAGTAGGTCAAGTCCGGTGGAAGTGTCTGAAGGGGTTCATGATGAAAACGGTATTTGGGTTGATGGTATGGATATACAGGAGTCAATTAAGGCTGGCCATCAGGAGTATCTGGTGCAGGAAAATTGCTTTGCTAATAGTTTAAGAGGCTCAGCTGTAATTACAACAACCAATCATTCTGGAATGCAGAATACAAAAGCTCAAGGAGTGCTGCCTAGTGGAGGATCTCCAAGGCTGGTTCATTGCCTTCTGATAAAAAACCAGGGAAGAAAAGTACACAGCACAAAGTTTCTAACAAACCATTGACGTGACGCCATCTGAGAAGGAAAACTCAGAAGCTCGTAGCACAGAGGGTACAATCAATGATGTAGCTGGATCCCACAATGGCCTACGCAACAATAATGGTGGTCCTCACCTTGGAGAGATTGAAAGGAGGACAGTGAGACAACAAACACGGTGGAAAAAACCAGAAGTTTTAAGTTTGAGGACGCCCGACATGACAAACCTGGAAATAATTAATCATGGTGGTCTTTGTGACCCCTACATCACTGAGAATGGCTTTGAGCAACCTGCATCCAGATATCTTCCTGGAGGAGAGCAAATATTCCCTAAGAGGCATGTCAGCATAATATCTAGTATGCGCGTGTACATTAACATTTCCAGGATCATGTTTAACCCATAAACTGCCTTTTTTAGTAGTTGAAGATGTAAAAAAGTATTTGTAGAATAATATTGCCAATTATAGCACCTGTTGTTGGCCTTTGCATAACCAATGCACAAATTGCGCATTCACTCAGTATGCTTGTACCCTTGCATAACCAGTGCACCAATTCCGCATTCAGTCAGGATGATAAACCTAGTTAGACCAATTAATTAATCTGTCTGACTTCCTCAGATCTTTTATTTTCGCACCTTAATTTTTTTAGTGTCTTCATTACCATGTTTGGTGATTTTCCTTAAATTGAGGTTTAACCATTGTATGTCCAAAAACTATCAAGTAATGTATACCTTTCAGTTTGGGAAGGGTTGTGGTAATACAAAGACATAAACCCTGGCCTTTGAGACCATCCCTTAGCAGCCTTGGCCGACGGTATATGAAGGCTGAAATAGAATGCTTTCAGATTATATCCGGTTTGGATTTGTCATACCATTCGGATGAAAATTAAAAATCATTAGATGTGCCAAATCCATAAAAAGAAAGATTAAACTAATATATTTAATAAAAACAATTGATTCCGAAAATCTATTCCACTTAACAAAATATTTTTTAAATTTAAAACAAAAACAAAAATTTGAATAGACATGAAACACTATTTTTCTTTTTAGAATTAAAATTTTTTCTTTTTAGAATTAAAATTTCTTCTTTTTTGAAAAGATCCCGCAACCGCACTCGTTGAGTTTGATGTAATAATCAGCAAACTAATGCTAAAAGTTAAGTCAACTAAAAAAAAAGTTTGTAGAGACACTCGAACAACACATGACATTTGGTTATCAACATCCCATACTCCACCAACTCCAACTCAGAGACCCTTTTTTAGTCCTAAACAAATCAATGGAATTAAAATTTCAAGTACGAGATATGTACTTGATTTCAAGCTCAAACGCGTAAAAATGCAACAATGTCTAAAATATGTCTTTTAACTTGATTTTGACACATTTACAGCTTGTGTTAATCGTTTACGTCAATAACACAATCAGCCTATTATAAAGTTGATGCAACTTTGTTTTTTTATTAAAAAAATTTTTACGAAAAATTCTATTTATATCAAACCTGGATCAATAACATTTAGACAATAAAACATCATCCATATCAAATTTATTGTTCTTCTAAGACAGCCTACGTTATTCACCAAATTATAATAATGTTAAAAATACCAAAAGAAATAAACCAAATTATAATAATGTTAAAAATACCAAAAGAAATAAAAAACACGATAGATAGATAAAATTCTGGCAACCAAGTATGAGTCAAGATTGAGTTGTTAGATGTTTGATCAAACACTAATCAACAACACACCAAAACCAAACTATACAACAAAAATACAAACCAAATTGTATTATAGTTCTAAATCGGTTTATAATAAATTTTCTTTTTTTTTCTTCACTGCACATGAAGAACTCTATGTTTTTTTATTTAGTTTTTCTCAATATTTTTTCAAAAAAGTGCAAAACTAACTGATCAAAAAATTCACCGACCAAAAATAAAAAAAAAAGTTGATAAATCTTCAAAGCAGCATCCCTCCCCTTTCCCTACTGCTTTTGTAATGACATAATCAGTTAGGGTGTGAATGAGAGTCCCCTGAACTCTCCCCGTTACAAAGCACAGATTTGTTAATCTGTTCAGATAAGAACAGCTCTTTTGGTTGAGAGACTGCACCAATCTTCTTCTCTTCAATAGTAAGGTTTTTAAGCGAATTAGTTATTGTATCGGAGGTGGATTTTGGTTTCAACCATCCGCGCCTCCTCAACTTGGTATCCTAAAAAGGAGACCAAATGAAAGATTAAAACAAAAAACTAGTACATGATTCAATTATAGTGTATATAAAATACAACAAAATTTGTAAAACCCAATTTTATACCTGCACTTCCACCACAGAGGAAGATTTCAAGGCATCCAATATTTGCTGGATATCAATATTCATTTGTTTGACCTAAAACATAGAAATCGTTTTTACTCATACACATAACAACATTATGAACACACATTTTTATATGTTGAAAACAAAAATCACTATAAAGGTTGGCTTACTTGTGACCTATAATAAAATATTTGTACATAATTCTCCAAAACAAAATTAACAACCGGTAGATATCAGAATAAACAGCAACAAAAAACGTTTCTGCTAGAAAGTATTTAGGAAAATAAGTTTAAAAAATGATATATATACAAAATGCTCAACTTTGAGGGGGGAAAATGTATATCTTCAAAAAATAATATTAGAGACCATGGATCGGAGTCTCTCAAAAATTGTCCAATAAAAAACGATACATTTATAATTGATTATTTTGTTCCATGGAAACGAGCAAATAATGCATCAAATAGCAAAATATGCGAAATCACGGATTCCAAGGATAACATTTATGTATGGATCTATAAAATGTATGATAAGAGTAGCAAAACATAGTAATACTTTTGAAAATTATATCTTTACACTTGTCGACTAAGTATTAATAATCAAATTTCAAATTCATCACGGAAATTGCGGCATATATTTTTAGAATTTACTGCTTCCTAGTCCCTATTTTACAGCCAGCTAGCCAACTGACATCAAAAGATACTGTTTTTCTAAATTATATTTCCCATGAAAACAATTTCTTACCAATTTCAGTCTTTACTTTGAAAACTAATAAGAAAGTAGTGACTTTTAACTTTTAAAATAAAATAAAATAAATGTATCTCAAATCTGTATTTTGTATTTGTTTGTTCGATTAAAACCTAAAAGGGAAAAATATATTACGGACAGCTATTTGAAGAATAAAAAAAAATCAGCAAAAGTGGGATATATGACTTACGCGACGAAACTCAGCTATTACAGAAACTGACACCCATCCTTGTTCATCCATGTTTGATAACAAATAGCCGTCCTTTGCTAAATTTTCCTCACTAAAAATAACAAAATCAACTCGAAACAGTTATTAGTTCACTGGAACCCAACATTTAAAAACATGATTGAGTACATACACCTGATAGTTTAACTATAAGACTATAAAAAAGTTTTTTGTTACCTAAAATAATAATCAATCTGAACTAGTAATGAATCAGATACAGCAAGTTCTGGAACAGGGCTAACAGGCATCATCATCGGAGGAGGTGGTACATGAGCAATATAAGGGCGCCCCCTATATGGCTCTATTGGTAATTGAGGGACATATAACATCTCTAAATAAAGTAATAAAAAAAATATTAGTAGTTATAGAGACATTGGTAATAAAAGATATTCAAATAACGTCAAATATTCATATACCCGGAGGAGCAAATCCCATAGGATTTCTAATAAAAGGGCCTCTCATAGGTGGAGTATGAACAAACGACAGCGAGGCATTAGGTAGAGGAGCCCTTACAAAGCCTCTAGGGGGGGCTCTTTGCGGATGCATGTGACCATCTCTGGTATTAGAGTAGTTCCCACGATCCTGGCCGCGTCTTCCTCCATAACTGTTCCGTTGAGGACCCTCTCCGCGTGGAGTATTACTGTATCTCCGCCGTTGATCATTAATTGGGAATGGTGGTGGAGGCACAAACCCTCCAACTGGTCTGACTTCCCAATTATTGCCCCCGTAGAGAGGTTCTCTCGAAGTAGTATCGGAAATTGATGGTACAAAAGGAGGATAACTATTAGGAGTCATCATATTTAGAGGGAACATAGGATATGATGGTAGTGGTGGTGGAGGCGGTGGAGGAGTTTGAGTAATGCCACTCTGCACATGACCGCCAGAGTTATTTCCTCCGGCGCCACCACCACGCTTTCCGGGTCTTGGTCGAGCTGGAATTGAACTGTGCTGACCAGAATTATGGTTTCCAGCATTTAGGTTTCCAGTACTACTACTACATTGCCTCTGTGATGGATTCAGGGTCGAATTCTCCTAAAACAGACATGCAAAAGTTAGGAATTAGATTGAATTAAGAACAACATCTATCTACTTAACAAAAAAATGTAGGATCAAATAAACAAAATCATCCAGTAAGAACAACATAAATATTGGTTGAACTGCAAAATTTAGAGCGCTGTTATATTTTAGTTTCATAATTGAATTCTAACTAGACAGAAAGATTAATGAAAAAGTGACACTTTTTCCTAAATGTAAATGCAATCTGAGAGCTGAAAAGATCAGTGAATGCCAACAAGTTTTCCCATCTGAGCGCTGAAAACATCAGTGAATACCAACACTTTTTCCCCAAATAGGTCTAAGCATTCAAAATACGATCAATGAGCAGATTGACCAAAACGTTTTCTCTAATTGAATTCTTAGCACTCAATTCAAGATCAAACAATAAACTAACACCCTAATTTTTTTTAGCACTCAAAACAATATAGATGAATGAAATATTATAGATTGCCTAATCTAGATAGCAGAAACAAGGAAACGAAACCAAACCTGAGGACGAGAGACTGATCCTTCAGAAGCACACTTCAAACTCAGCTCAGGTGTCGTTTTGGAAGAAGCCTGAGTAGCTAATGATAGAGCCGGCCAAGTCACGGCTCCCATAACTGGAGCGCCCTCCAGAACGCCGTTTGATGGCTTATTCCAAACAGGCTTCTTCATCCCTCCAACTGCATTGTTTTTATCAGTTTCATAGCTGTCACCAGCCATGGGGCCATCAGACGCTGTAGTAACAGTTTTTAAAGCCTCATCCGTAACTGAAGGACCGGAAAGAGAATTGGGCTCCGGTGAAGAGAGGGATTGTACTGGCGATGGAGATATGTAAGAAAGCTGATTAGGAGATGCAGGCGGAAACTGATTTGAAGCTGAGACTGATTCCGATTCTCCTCTAACTATTTTATTCCAAGGAGAATGAATTCGAAACTGAGTCGATTTTGATCCTTCACCAGCAGAATGATGATTGGAAGAAGAATCGGCCGTCATGGACATAAAAATTAGGGTTTTGAAAAGGTTCAAAACAAGATTTGCAACAATAATCGATTAAAATTAACCGAATATTAAGCAGCGATGGAAGAAAACAATATCTGAACAAGTGATTAACCTAGATAGGAGGAAGTGACAAACGAACAGCAAAGACGATGGTGAAGTAGTGAAGAGGAAAAGGGATTAGGGTTTCATGCTAGATCCTAGTAAGAAAAAAGATCCGATAACCACGAGATCCGACCACGTGATTTAAACGCCTTTGTAGCATAGCTTATTTAGTTTTAGTACTTGTTTAGCGAAAAAACAAGTTAATTACATATCTTTTTCATTACCAAATTAGATTTGGGTATGGGTATTTATTTCTATAAGATTTGAATGGGTGTTTTTCTCTTTTTTTGGTAATAAAACATTTTATATTACAGATTTACCCTAAAGTTAAGGTATTAAGTTTTATTTCTATACATTGTAAGTCCTACGCAATTATTAACGAGCTAATTGCCGAATAAAATCTAAAACCAAATTATCACGTATTTAATCTTTTTGGTTTTATATACTTTTCAGAAATATACATTTTTTTTTATTTATTATTTGAAATTGGGTTATTTTTATAATGTTTCTGTTATTATATATATGATAAATTATATAAAATGTATTTGAGCGGATTTTTTAGTTTTAATTTTATTTTATTCGATTTTAGATATAATGAAGTTGCAATATTTAATTGGGTTTGGTTTATGTTTAAAATGTATATTTTCAGCTTTTTTTTAAAAAGTAGTTAATTTTTTTTACAGGAGTTAAGTTTCCGAAAAAAAAAATGGAGTGTTTCTCGTCTCCTATAAGATAAAGAGATAGAAGTAATTATTAAAAATGAAATATTTTTCAAAATTTAATTAAAAACTGAATATTTTTAGGATTTTCATTAAGTAATAAATTAATAATATATCTCTAATATTTTCATTAAAACTGAATATCTTGTAATAAATTCTATTTGTGCTTACTATATTCATTAAATACTAAAATATCTCTATCATTTTTATTTTATCAAACATTCACTATCTTATTCTTCTTGTTCTCTTTTTTTCCACTATTTTTTCTCTTCTTCTTTGTTTATCGTTTGATTTTTAAACGTTTTTTTTGTTAAGATTATCAAGATTAATATTGTTGGAGACCAAAATATTAATTAAATATTAATTGATTGGTTAAAGATTTGAGTAAAATATTATTGATGTAAGAATATTATTCAATTAGAAAGAATATTGCGTTAGTGATTTGATTTTGTTATTATTGGAAAATATTTTATTAGTCAAAATTATTATTAAAGTTATTAAAACAGAATAATATACTAATATAAATATAAATATAGTAGATGTACACGAGAACATAAAAAAATCAATAATAAAATCTATTTTCTCATATTCTCTTTATTATCTTTTTAAGATGGTATCAGAGTAGTGTTCTTTTGGGAATGTAACATGTATTCTTGTATCGCGAAAATGTCAGAAAAAAAAAATCAAGTATTACTAGAAACAACAACCTAAAATGCTCCCGGTGAATTGACGTTAAAAAATAGTAAATCTGCTCAGAAATGGATTGGACAATCAACTGAAATTTGTTCTCATGGCCTCTTAGTAGCTTCAAACTCAAAAATAAAAATTACCTTTTGTAGGCATGTCTCATTGGTATACCATCGGAGGCGACAAATTCAACATATGTAAGAGGGAGCAATATGACCAAGCTATGATTATTTCGATCATTCAAAACAGTAAACCATCTTTGATTAATCATGTTGCACAGTATCTGACGGCTAGAACCCTGTGGAATGGATTAGCCGTAACATACGGTGGAGACTCATTCTAAATATTTGAACTACATAGAAAGACATTATGTAAGTGAAAAGTTTTGGCTAAGTAGACTTTACTAATGTTTTACAGCCATTGATGACAGATACGAAGTAGTTCGTAGAGATATTTTGAAACAAGATCCTCTTCCTTTAGTTGAATCAACACATGGGTGAGAATAGAGATAACGAGACTACAAATTTTAAAGCCAACAGCCAATTTATCATCAAGTAAAATTGAAATTGGAGTAACATCAAAATCAGTAGACTTTAACAACAAACCAGAATCATGAGATAAATGACGAAATGATCATTCGGAATCAACTAGAAGTCAGTGGAAATCCTCATCAGGGATGTTAAATCCAAGTTAAAGTGTACACATTATGAAAAGCACAAATTTACCAAATAGGATTGCTTTGAGTTCGTTAATAGCATTCTGCAAGTTTATTCGGACAGTGACATTAGTGAAGGAACAAAAAATAATGGACAACAATGCTTTACATAAGGTAAAATAACATAATGGATATTAGATTGTGGGGCTACAGACACAATGACCTATGACCCATCAGGTATTATTAATCGAGTACCACTTTCAAAACCTCATGTCGAAACTACAAATGAGGGTTTAGCTAAAGTCAAAGGAAAATAATATGTTCTCATTTCTATATAGTTTAAATTAAAAAAAGTTACATTTACGTTCCATCATTATCTTGCAAAATATTATCTTTGAATCATGTAACACATAAATTGAATTATGTAATACTGATATATCCTAGATTTTGTCTTTTGCTAGACATTCATATGAAGAAGATCATAGGATATCTAATAGAAAAAAAAAATTGGTTATTAGCACCGACGCTTAGGTCACCCCTCATTTAGTTATCTTCGTATTTTATTTCCTGCCATTTTTCATAATAATGATGTCTAAAATGATGCTCATTTGGTATGTGAAACTTAATTATTAGCAAAACATTATTAGACTTCTTTTAGCCCAACTAATACTCGAGTTGAGTCTATGTTTTCTTTGTTACACTCAGATGTGTGGGGGGTTGCACCGTACTCAAATAAAAATGATTTTAAATATTTTATGTTATTTGTTGATGACTTCTCTCGCGTGAGTTGGTTATACTTTGTAAAACATAAATCTGAAATGTATGAGAAATTTGTTGGTTTTTTCAAAATGATATAAACCCAATTCAACAAGAAAATCAAAATTCTTCGGTCTGATAATAGAGGGAAATATGTTAACCATCATATGAGAACCTTATTTCAAAAAATGGCCTTATTAACCAAATATATTGCTCAATTTACCCCAACAAAATAGAGTTACGGAACGAAAAAATAGGATTCTTCTTGAAATGACTAGAGTTATGATGATTGAGTCTAATTTTCTCAAACACTTATGTCTAGAAGCCATTGCCATATCAACCTATCTAGTTAACCATTTACCAAAAAAAATTCTTGGTCATAAAAACCCACTTCAAATCCTGGAAACTTAAACCAATATACCACATACCTTAACTATCTCGCCTCGTATATTTGGTTGTTCAGTATTTGTTCATGTTCCAAAAAGTGATAGATCTAAACTAAATTAGTGTTCTATAAAATGCATTTTTATGGGCTATGTGCAGTTCATCAAAAAAGGTATCAGTGTTATAATCCAATAAATTATCTGATTTATATCACCGTGGATTGCAATATTCTTTAAACAAATTTCTTTTACCTTACCTAACCTCGTGTTCAGGAGGATAACATAAGTGACTCACTAGGTTGGTTAAGTTCTCCAATCATTCCAGATATTGTATCCACAGAGCCACCCATCAATCTAGAACGAACAAATGACTTCATATCTATCAATGATCAACCTCTAAATAATGTTCTACAAGAGATAAATGAACCACTCAGTCTAATTGCTTCCCTTATAATTGATGATTATATAAATATTGACACTAATGGAGAAGTGCCCGAAGAAAGTAGATATGTTTTACCTTGCATTAATAATCGTGAAATGTCACCTACATGTTACTCGCCAACCATGTTTATCAAGCCAGCAGATATTATATGGGGAACTTTGTTAGAGAGAGCATATCAGAAGAGACCAAGGTATTAATTACAATTCTCAACACTTTTGACCAGAATCAGCTATGTCCAATGTCTCGCATCTATCATCTAGCTTTGATTTATGTGAGAACAATGGAAAATATTTTTTTGATGATAAATCAGTGACGAATGCGAGAAATGTTTAAAAAATAAATAAATGTGGGATCAATGATAGATGCGGAGCACACCACTATTAATTAGGGTTAAAAAATCATGAATTGACCTATTTTTGTTTGTTTTAGGAAAAACATAACCAATAGTTTTATCGAATTATTATTTTTGAATAATTATTTAAAATACATGGACCTTTTAAAATTTAAATTTTAAAAAAACAAAAAAAAGGATAAATAATTAATGATTTTATATAAGATGATAAAAAAAATTAAAAATGATTTAATTAATAAAGAATAAGTACACCAATAGTGTATCAAAAAAATACAAGAATGGGGATAAAATATAATCCCTAAATTCAACCTCAAATTACATACTTAGGCTAGCATGAAAAATCCAACTTGTCTAGAGGACTTCTAAGACCTTCACAACTTAAATCCAAGGATAAACCAGGATTAAGATAGAAAGACAGAATTAGACAAACTTCTTGAATATCTCGACTGAAGAATTCAATGCGTTGACATAGGGTAAGAAAGTTCTCTTGAGGGATTCAACAGGAAAAAATTAGATTTTGCTAATTGAATTAGAATGAAGATGCTCGGGGAATTGATGTTGAAAATCTTTGGAGACGAGGGAGAATTCATCTTGAAGATGATAGAGCTACCATAAACTATTATAAAAAACTGAACATGACAAACGTAATGGAGTGTGACTAAGCTAGGTGTTGGTCACCTCACATCTTAGGCTAATGGGTCCTTAAACTTGACCAGACTCCACAATCTGAAACTAAATCTACTCCTACCTCTTCGAAACACACCGGTTCGGAGACAATAAAACCTTTGCCAGAAATTAAATTATCCGAACAGCAGCCCCTGGCAGAGGCCAAACCATCCGAACAGCCTTCCATTGTAATGGAAGAAAATATGGAGGATAGTTTAGATGACACCCCTTTTGAGGCGTCCGGAAAAACGGAGGACATCGCTACTCATGAGGTCAGATATTTTAGACATTATATTTTATTCTTATCCTGAGGGCTGTTCGGACATAACCACTATTATAAAAAACTTAACAAGACAAACGTAATGAAATGTGACTAAGCTAGGTGTTGGTCACCTCACATCTTGTGTTAATGGGTCATTAAAGTTGACCCAACTCCACAATCTGTCTTGATAGGCCCATGGGTTATTAATTAAGTATAAATACCCTAACCACTTTCATTAATGAGGGTAATCAGATTTTACTGCTAGCACACAACTTAATTATCTCACTACTCTCTACCTTAAACATTAAATTCCCAAACCACTTTACAAAATTACCCTCAAACAGAAATGAACCGTACCAAATTGGGGACCACTATGGGAGCAAGACAGTGCATGAATTTCACAATTCAAAACCAGCAAACAAAGTAGTTCGGATGAATCCGAATTAGCAGAGTATTCCACCTCGTGAGGTGGAAGTTGCAAATGAGAACAATGAGTATAATATCGAGAAGCGCAACTAGTTGAGAGCTGAAATAGAGGCGCTGAGAGCAATAAAACAACCAGAGAAATGAGCTAAAGAAAAATCTGGTGCGTCAGTACTTCACCACACTAACAATCTTAGAGAAAACGAGCAGTCCTTAAAGACCCATCTCAGTTCCAAGAAGACGCATCGATATAAACTTGTGAAGAGTTTTGTATCTGAGTCCTCCAGCAGTTCATCTAATGAGGCGGAGCTTGAAGAATTGTTGTCTTCAAGCAGTGATGAAGGAAGGTCAAAAAAGAAAATGAGGCTGACTAAAAAATATTGGCAGGCTTAAGAAGCACCATGACAAGGGTAATGGGTCAGCCAACAAGCATATTGACCAGTTGTTGATTGATCCCTTTGCTTTTTAGTCCAAACCATGTATTTTTTCAACCTCTAATGAAGATATTGTTTTAAGTTGTAGCAACAACTGGAGGCAATCGTATTTGTCCGCAAAAATACTCTCCGGACATCTTTTTAAGAGGTTTGATAGCTCCAAGATGGAGAAATATGATGTAAGCCGAGAACTGGACGACCATCTGGAGTAGTTGTAGCAACAACATGAGTGGTTTGCTAAATTGGGGGAAAGTATGGTTACAACCTACGATAAAACTAAAAACGAAGTGCATTTTAAAAAGCCAGCAACATTGCAATCCCCTAGAGAAAACCGGAGCACCCGTTTCTGCCAATACCACAATGACATAGGCCATGATACTCATGATTGTATAGCCTTGAAGCATGAGGTCCAGAACCTCATTGAAAGGGGTAAGTTGGGAGCCTATGTCAAAAAACGAGGGGAAAGCAGACCGGATAATGCACAAGCCAATACTCCCCGAACGGGTCCTTCGAACAATCCTGGAACATCCACACACGAGGGTGCGATGGTAATTACTGAGAGGTTTGATATAGACTCTGAGTATCTTGATCCAAATTCGAGTCGAAATCGGGAAGGGGTGATAACCGATAAGACCAAAACAGTTTCCAGTCTGATTAACGTTTTTGACTCATTGACTATTTTCGGAGGGGATATTGTGACTGCACCTTCTACTTCATCAAAGAAGAGGCATGTCTACAGTTTAGCCACCTAGTTGGATGGAAGGATGTCTACCCACCAGTATCAATCCCTATCTCCCTTTATAGTTTTCGATGAGGATGACCTGAGAGACATTGCAGGGCCTCATGAAGATGTGGTGGTAATATGGGCATCAATAGGAGGAAACGATATACGCCAAATTCTGATTAACACAGGTAGTTCGGAAAACATCCTGTTTTTAAGCTCCTACAAGCAGATGAGAAACCCTTCAGTTATATAACGTCTGAACAGAACCAACATAGGCTTCGCAGGAAGTTCTGCAGATGTGATTGGGGAGCTTGAAGAAGAAGTTTTGTTGGGCAAAGGACCCTTTAAAAAAATGGTAAGAGTACTGATTGTTGTGGTGGATTTCCTAACATCTTACAATGCAATATTTGGGAGGTCTTGACTCTCCAAAATGCATGATGTGGCCTCTACGTTCCACCAATGTTTAAAGTATGTTGTCCAGGGATAAGTAGGTGTTGCCCGGAGCAGCCTGAAGATAGCCAGAAAATGTTATACAACAGCTTTTGCCCCTAAGACTTTAGAGGCAGCCAATGTTAATAGAGATTAGCAGTTATTGGAGCCTTCTGCTGATGAGAATGAAATTGATGATCCTAAAGAGGCTCACAGTGTCATAATACCTATTGAGGAGGTTGAAACTCACTCCCTCACTGAGGGAAAGAATGTTAAAATTGGTACCAAATTGTCACCAGATTTGAAACACCAGTTATTGTCCTTTTTGATGAATAATAAACATGTATTTGCATGGTGTAATAGTGATGTCACTAGAGTTCCAACTGATGTTATTTCTCATAAGTTGTCCATCCGAACTGATGTTGCGCCAGTTGTACAAAGAGTAAGATCTTTGTCTAAGGAAAATCAGATGTGATTGTTCATGAAGTTGATCATTTAACCAAGATGGGATATATTAAAGAATCTCAGTACCCTTTGTGGACTGCCAACCCTGTTATGGTCAGGAAAAAGAATGACAAGTGGCACATGTGCATTGATTTCACTGATCTTAATAGGGCATGCCCCAAAGATCTTTATCCTGTTCCGCGGATAGATCAGTTGGTGGATTCAAATTTTGGAAATAGGTTGTTCTCATTCATGGATGTATTTTCAGGGTATAACCAGATACAAGTAGATCTGAAGGATAAAAAAATATGCTACTTTTATCATAGACAGGGGTCTTCATTGTTATAAGGTGATGTCGTTCGGATTAAAAAATGTTGGGGCTACTTACCAAAGATTGGTGAATAAAGCCTTCGCAAATCAGATTGGTAGAAACATAGAAGTTTATATAGATGATATGATGGTTAAAATCTTAGAGGAAGATGCACATATATCTGACCTTCAGGAAACATTCTCTAACTTAGAGGGTATGAATTTAAAATTAAACACTGAAAAATGTGTATTTGGGGTCTGATCTTGAAAGTTCTTGGGCTACATAATAAGTGAGAAATGAATTCAGCCTGATCCGGATCAACAAATGCCTGTTAGTTATAGACCCTCCTCGGAATATCAAAGAAGTTCAAAGATTGACAGGACGATAGGATGCGCTGAATAGGTTTATTTCAAGATCATCAAACAAGTACGCTTCATTCTTCCAAATGTTGAGGAATGCCAACGACTTTAATTGGTCTCCACAGTGTGATCGGGCTTTTATTGAAATCAAAAAGCATTTGTCTTCACCTAAGACTCTCTTCAAACCTATTCGGAGGAAAAAAAACTCTACACATATCTAATTGTATCAGAGTATGCTATAAGTGTTGTATTGGTAAGAAAAGTGGACAATTACCCCCGTCCGGTGTATTACATTAGCAAAAGTCTGTTAGATGCTGAAAGAAGATATTTGAAGTTGGAAAAACTGGCATTGGCCTTGGTAATTGCAGCAAGAAAGATGAGATCATACTTCCAAGCTCATTTCGTTGTTGTTCGAACATCTTTTCCCTTAAAAAGTGTTCTTCAAAAATCTGATGTGTCAAGCAGAATGACCAAGTGGTCAGTGGAGCTAGGTGATTATGATATTGATTTTACGTCCCAGAAAGCGGTTAAAGGCCAGTCAATGGCTGATTTTTTTTGTAAAATTTCATGCTGATAGATCCTCTGGACAGATTTCAGAAAACCAGTCTAAGAAAGAATGAGTAGTTCGAACTGATGGTGGATCAAGTACTATGCTTTGTGGGGCTGGAATTTGTTTAACTTCTCCCCATGGTGACAATATGTACCAGGCCATATGTTTTGGTTTAAGAGCTTCTAACAATGAATCTGAATATGAGGCAGCAATAGTTGGTCTTAAGCTAGCTCTCATATGTGGGGAAAAAGTATGATTAATGAGTGATTCCCAATTCCTGATTCACCATTCTCAAAGACAATCTGAAGCAAAGAAGGAACAGTTAATTAAATATTTGCTCATGTTGAAAGTAGTTGCTGCAAACTTCAAAAATATCTGCTATGAAGACATCCCTATATCGGAGAATACTGTGACAAACTCGTTGACAATTATAACCTATTTTGAATCTTACCCATGGATTCTTGTGCAAGAATGTCTATCCATACAAACAAGCCAATAAAAATATAGCAAAGAAAGTATGAGTATACTTGTTATTCAACCTAAATATTGGAGATATGATCTTCTCTAGTTTATCTTCGATGGAATATTGCCTCCGGATAAATCCATGGCTAAGAAAGTCAAGTATAAGGCTCGTGGTTTCTTGATATTAAGGGAAGTTCTTTACAAGAATTATTTCAGCAAACCTCTCTTGTGATGCTTAAGATTTGAAGAATCCCAAGTTCTGTTATCTGAACTACATAATGGATAAGGTTCTGCACACTGTGGCTATAGGGCCCTAACCAGGATAATTTTATTAGCAGGATATTACTGGCCAACCATAATGGCAGATGCTAAAGAGATGGTAAAAAACTGTGATCCTTGTCAAAGATATGGAAATAAAATTCATGTGTCAGCAGTCCCTATGGAATCCATATCTTAACCGATACCCTATGATAGATGGGGGGTGGATCTAGTTAGGCCTCTTCCTATGGCATCCGGTGGATGTAGAATAATCACAATTGTTATTGACTATTTCTCTAAATGGATAAAGGCAACTCATTTGGCTGGAACCACTTTGAAGACAGTCATTAAATTTATTTTATGTAACATATGTTGCAGATTTGGGGTTCCCTAAAAGATTACTACAAGTAATGGTCCACAGTTTGATTACATGGAAACGTTCTGCACCTCCAGAGGAATTCAACATTTTTTCTTCTCATTTCCACCCTCAAGCAAATGGGCAAGTTGAAGTTGCGAATCAGAAAATCTTGTCCATATTAAAGAAAAATTTGGAGGGAGCTGCAGGAAAATGGCCAAGTTATTTACAAGAAGTATTGTGGGCTTACCGAACTACACCTCAGGTTGCTACCCAAGAATCTTCTTTTTCTCTAGTGTATGGGATGTATGCAATTACTCCCATAGAAGCTACTTTACCATTTCGCAGAGTCCAAAACTATTCTAAACATGCTAATGATATAGCAGTCAGGAATAAGTTAGATTTGATTGAAAAAGAAGAGTTAAAGCGCATATGAGAACAGTGCATTACCAGGGTTTGATGAGGAGCAAATTTTCATCTAAAGTTAAAAGATGAGATTTTCAGTTAAGGGACAAAGTCTTAAGAAAAGTAGTTCGGTAAGCTGGCTTCGAACTGGGAAGGCCCTTATGTGATATGTGGGAAAGTTAAACCATGAACATACAGGCTCCAAGACAAGGAAGGAAGAGCACTAAAACACCCATGGAACGTTGAACATCTTAGGTTATACTTAGAGCAGAACTCTTTTGTAAATATTTACCTTTTAAGTATCAATGTAAATATTAGAGGGCATACTCTTTCCTACCCTAGTGGAGCGGGGAGGTTTTAATGAGGTTTCCGGGTTTTTCAATAATATCTTATGCCTTCTTCAAAAGTCTAGTGAATTTTTTTTTTGATTAAGCCACATAATGCGGTGGTCGGATATTAAATATTTATTAAACACCCCAGCTCTCAAATGTTTTTGAGTTGATCAGATATATTTAACACATGGTCATATTATTAAACACATGTGGTTAAGGATATTTAATACCCATGTGTAACACCTCTGAAATATTGAAGGCTATCTAAACATTGGCCATAGATAGTTAAAAAAAGATTAAACAAAGGAAAATGTGATATTAGAATCTGATCGGACTGAAACCGATCTATGATTTACAAATGCCTTGACCCTTCAAGGACTTTCAGTTTTGCAGAACATAAATTAAACAAACGGTGCAACAAAATGCCTTGGCCATCCAGGGACTTTGGTTTCTGAACAAAAAAATACACAACAAAATAATACAACATTAGGGCTTGTCTCCTTCGGTTTTTCCTTCACCACCATCTTTTTTTGGACTTTTGAGTTCAGCACTAGAACTCTCACCAACTTCTTCATCGTCTTCGGATCTTCCTCACTGGAATAGTTATGCTTATCACCATCAGCCATCGTATGAGATGGAAGGTTATCATAATCCACAAATTTCCACAAAGAACCAAGGGTTCTCTTAGGAAAGGTCTCATGGAACAGTAAGACAATATCGGATTTAATTCTATCATCTCTCTTCTCCAGAGAATCCACTATTCCACTAGCATACTTATCTATAAGTGCGGCTATTTCTTGAGCTTGTTTGCTTACTAAGGAAGCATTCTCATCGGTTTTCTCTTGGATAATTTTTTCCAACTTGAATTTGTCATTTGATAAATTCTGGATAGTTTTGTCTCCAACTTTAATTTCTCATTCAAAGTTGTGATCTCATTAGAAAGGAAATCTCCAGTCTGGAGTACTTGGTTTGAAGGTTTTGACTAGCCTCTTCTGACTTGAGCAGTTTGGCAGCTAAATCCTCCTTCTCCTTCTTCAATGATTTTATGTTTTGCTGAGCGGAAGATAAACCATTTGTCAAGCTCTGTTTCTCTGTAGTCAGGGAGTTTATGATGACAGTTTGATCCTCACTTATCTCTCCAGATCAACCACTGGAGGGATGTAACCCAAGAGGGCATGATTCAAGGTATCTTGCTCGCTTGATATCGCATAAGTCTCTCCATTGTGGGTTACAACATTGGATGAGTTTGGAGGACGGTAAGGCCCACAAAATTATCCTTTTCCAAGTCATTACAATATATGTTAATGTTTTGAAAAGCGTCAAGGTTTACCTCTCCATCAACAGTGGCCTGTTCGGAATAAAGATTAGGTGGAATTTCTTCTTGTATGGTAGGATCGGCAGGAGCTAGAGGAGGAGTTTCTTCCTCATTGGTTCTCCGAAACCGGTCCCTTCGGTGGTTGTCTGAAGTGGGTCTATAGTGGTTTTCTTCTTTCTCTTGTTTTTCATCTTGTTCAGATGATTAAGGGCTTTGTCCCTGGAAGGCAAGTGAAGCTTAGCATCTTTAGCCCCAGTTCTCCTCAGGATAACATCTGCAGGATGAGGGGTGGCCAGTTCTTCCCACGAGAGGTCTCTTCTTCCCGTGGTGTTCCGCAGATGAGACCTTACAAAGTTCCCCGACGTGAAACAGTTGTGGAAAGTGTTGTCTCATTTCTCCAAGGCCCAATCATTTAGCTTGGCTCAAATGTTTTGACTTGTCTATACATAGTCCGGGAACTCCTTTGGAAAAACTAAAAAAAGATACAAATTAGTTCGGAGTAACTACCTAGTATTTGAAAGATTAAAGAGAACATTAATAAAACTTACCAATGCTCTTCCAACGACTGGTCAGCTGCTTGGGTTAGAGTCAACCTTGATCTTCTTCCCATTCTCCCAAGCCCCGAGAATGAATAAGAAATACGTCCTCCACAGTTTTTCTGACTCGAAAAGATCATTTACTACCTTGTAGTCATTCCCCATATTGTAATGGTAGAAGGGAATGTGATGTTTTTTGCACAAATTCACCACAACAGCTAATTGTTTCATTGGTAATAGAATCTTGGATAGTATGGAAGCCATGATGCCAACCATCAAGGTGTACCAAGGATTTGGGCTCAACTGACTTGAACATAGGTTGGTCAGGTGGAAGTACCTGATTATCTTCGGTTCCAAAGGAAACCGGAGTCCCAAATTCAGCACCTCTGTGTAGACCACTAGCTTGTTGGGTTTGCAGTCCATCGGAGTTTCTGGGGTGATTGAGATTCTCACCTTGACAAACTCAGGGATTTACCACTTCCTATAAATACGACCCAATTCAGCGGTATAGATATATATGTAGGCTATATTATGGAGAGATAGCAGGTATATTTCTAGCAGCAGTGTCCTCCATTTGTTCGGATGCCTCAAAACGGGTGTCATCTAAACTATCCTCCATATTTTCTTCTATTATAATGGAAGGCTGTTTGGATCGCTTGGCCTCTGCCATGGGTATTTGTTCGGCTAATTTAATTTATGGGAAAGGTTTTATTTTCTCCGAACCGGTGTGTTTTAAAGAGGTAGGAGTAGATTTAGATTTAGATTGGTGAGTGATTCGATGAGGGGTATGTTTTTCAGGGGATTTCTCAGCATCTGAACCCATTACAATAAAGGGTGAAGGTTTTCTAACGCTAGAAACGACTTTCTCTTTAGGGAGAGGGTTTTGAGAATCTTGGACAGAGGACCCTGATTGAAGAGGAGAAAGGTTTAAAACAAAGGGTATTTTTCTAATCTTAGGTGCTTTTGAGGACGATGAACCCTGGTATGTGTTCGCTTGTGATTGATTGATTCATTTACCAGGAGAAACGGGAAGGTCAACAGCAATTTGTTCGTTTATTGCAACTTTTCTCACTCTCTCTAACTCGGGCAAGTTTAACCAACCTCATTTTACTAGTAAGTTTCTAGATGGGAACATAAATGACTCGAACACAAATTGGAAAATTTACTGAGCTTTCTCTCACTAGAAATTCTTGTATTTTTTGAAGACAGTGAAACACGGGATGAAATTTATATATAACACTTTAAAGTGAGAGTTACCTTGGAGAAGGTAGAACGATCTAAGCAATGATTAAAGGCTACAAATTATGGGAGTTAAAACCTAGGTAACATTCTAGCCTAATAGGTACGAGAATCTAGAAGAAAAACGGATGAGAGGTCAAAACAGAGCCTGACACGTGTCCCACGTTAAAAAAAGACTCTTAAAATTCTAAACGGTAAAATCAGTCCCACCAAATTTCGAACAGAGTAACTCTTGAGATTCTTAACAAAAGAAGTTAAAGTTTACAGTTTGGATACAGAAACAGATCGGAAAAAGTTGATTTTCGTTCTTAAGGTTAGCTCTACCAAAGATTATTTGCAAGACCTAAAGGGGTTACTGATGAGGTCAGATATTTTAAACACTTGTATTTTATTCTTACCCGGAGGGCTGTTCGGACATAACCACTATTATAAAAAACCGAACAGGACAAACTTAATGGAGTGTGACTAAGCTAGGTGTTGGTCACCTCACATCTTGGGCTAATTGGTCCTTAAACTTGACCCGACTCCACAATCTGACCCGGTAAGCCCATGGGTCATTAATTAAGTATAAATACCTCAACCACTTTTATTAATGAGGGTAATCAGAATTTACTGCTAGCACACAACTTAATTATCTCACTACTCTCTACCTTAAACATTGAAATTCCCAAACTACTTTACAAAATTACCCTCAAATGAAAATAAACCACACAAATTCTGATAACTTCTCAATCAACAGCAACATTTTGCCAGTAATTTGGGATTTACAGATGAGTATTTAAGAATCCAGTGAAGCTTTATCCGTAATTCAGAGAAGAAGTATCAGAAAGATTTAATATTTCAGAATATTGATAAGCTGAATGATTACTACGGCAACTAGAGTTAGGTGTACTTCCTGATGTAGCCAATTCCTTGGCTTTCAAGAATGATGATGGCTTGCAAGTAATGAGGAATATTACAATTATTGAAAGAGAGCTTCATTTTGCACTTTTGCGTCCATCTTGCCAACTAGTCAACAAATTTATTCTGGTTGCAACTGATGTGTTTTATCACCATTGAGGGCTTGAGTAAATCACGACAGTAGTGTACAACATTTCTAATAGTGTTGAAGAAGTTTCCAGAAGCTAATATTGAAACCAGAATCTCATAATCAGATTTGATGTCAACGTCAGTAAAGTCATTTTGGTTGCATATGATAAAACTATCGAGAATAGCAACAACTTCAGCATAAAGAGGATAAATTTTTCCATACAGATTGCCATGAGCTGAGAGTAAAGAGCCATTACTGTTTCTAATTATAACACTCTCAGAGGATTCACCATTAAATAAAGAAGAGTCGTCAATATTGACTTTGATTCTACCAAATGTGGGAGGAATCCAATGAAGTAAACACGATTGTTTGCTGATTTTTTTATCTTGATAAGTAGCCTAAAGTTTTAGGAACATTAATGAAGGGAATCCAATGCTTACTTGACCAGAAGGTTAGTTGTATCCAATCCATAGATAATATAATTGATGTAGTTAATTGTTGAAGAGGGGTCTGAGGGTTTGTTGTCCATCTTGGATTTGTTCCTAAGACTCCAGATTACCTAGTTGATTATTGGAGGAATGATGGTGCACGGGTGGGTTTCTTTATTGGTGGAAGAGATCCAGGTTCTAAGCATGTGGGGGAGAGTCATGTATCTTCTGATTTAAATTTTGAATATGGATGCATAGTGTCTCCAGATGTTCCAGGTGAGATTACAGCTGACAAAGAGGTGAGATAAATTATTCTAATTCCAGTAAAACTGACATTTGGAAGCAATACTTATGTGTCTTTTCTGCATGATGTCATCAGATGGAATCCATCAGTGAAAAAGTCTCTATAAAAGGTATGAACATTTCCTAGGAATAATGTTATTCCATATCTTTTTGAAGATACTTAACTGACTATGTCCAGTTCTTAATAAATTCCACGTATCTTTAGTGTTGAAGAGCTTACTATTAGAAATATTCTAGGTAGGGTAGTCCGGTTGATCAGTCATGATAGTTAGCTTATTGATGTTGGACATATCATTTGAGGAGAGAATATGTTTGAGCATATATTCATCCCAATTGTTTTGGTTCCAATAGTTGAGCACTTTGTCAGACCTAATATTTGGATTGATAGGAAGATCTTCAGGATTCATTAGGGGAGCTTCTCTAATCCAAGTTTCAATCCAAAAATGGACATTACCATTGCCAATTTACCATTTTATGTTGTGCTCAGCTTTGTCTTTGATATAGGCTAATCTTTTCCATACTTTAGAGCTGTTTTTGGCTTTAAAATTAGCAAGCAAGGGTGGGTGTTATAGTAATAAATACTATGAGTGTAATTAGCCCAGAGAGAGCTATTTTTCCTGAACTTTAGCCAAAGATTATATGAGGTGGTGTCTTGAATATCATTCAAACTTCTGATATTTAGATCCCCCTCTTGAAAAGGTTTAGTAATCTTAATCCACTTACACCAATGAAGCTTGGAGGAATCCTGAGTAGAACCCCAAAGAAAATAATTTAAAATATTTTCATGTGTCAGTTATAGCTTTAGGAAGAACATTGATTTGCACCTAGTAGCTTGGATTAGGACAATGTTGATAAGGTTAAGTCTACCATCAAAAGACATCATTCCGTCTTCTCAATCACTAATTTTGGTTCTCATGCTTCTGATTAATGTATCATAATTTCTGTTCCAGTTGTTTCTTTTTAAGCTAACACCCAAATACATTACAGGGAGACTGTCAATTCTGAAGCCAATGTCAGCTACAATTGCAGAGATCTTATTGATGGGGAAGCTAGTTGAGGTAATGATCAATGTTTTATCTTTATTAATCATCTGTCCTGGCGTCTCCTAATATTCCTGAAGAAACTTTCTTAAAGTAGCTATTGCATAATTAGAACCATTAGTAAAAATTAGATAGTCCTCTGCAAAAGCCAATGAGGGAATGCACATACTGCTTCTAGTTTTATATTGAATGACCTTATTATTACGGTAAAGGAGGTTGAGACCTCTAATTAATACTTATTTAGCTATAATGAATAGATATGAAGAAAATGGGTCTCCTTGTCTAAGGCCTCTGTTTATTTTAAAGTAGCCTACTGAACTACCATTAATAAGGATAGAAACCTTAACATGACTTATTCTAGAGTTTATTAGGTGAACGAACCTAAAGCTAAAACCAAAAATTAGCATAACTTTTTAAGATAGCTATGAGACTATCTACCAAAATCCTTTGCCATATCGACATTGATAAGAATGTTCCCATATTTGGTTTTTTTGTTCAGATCATGAATAAGTTCATTAGATAGCAAAATATTGTCTTGAATGGCTCTGTTTGTGATATAGGCACCCTGGTTTTTGGAGATTATTTTAGGAAGAATATTAGTCATTCTGTTACTTATTAGTTTATAAATAATTCTATTTAACATAGAATAGAGACTAATGGGTATGTAGTCCTTCCAATAAACAGGATTGTTAGTTTTAGGGATTAAGCATAAACCTGTGGCTAAAACCCATTGGGGAAGAGGTAAGACAATGAAGAAAGATATCATAGCTTCTGTTAGGTCTGCCTTGATTATGTTCCAACATTTTAGGTAAAAAGTTGCATTGAAACCGTCCATTCTTGCTGCACTAGCTTCGTTTAGGCCTTTGATTGCTTTAAATATTTCTTCTTCAGTAGGGTCTGCCAGTAATTCCAAATTATCCTGCTCAGTTACAATGTTAGGTATAACATTAAAGATATAGCTATTAAGAATAATAGACTCATTTTCACTGCTAGAATAAGGATATGAAGCAAGAGCATCTTTGAAGAAGTTTTCAGCTGGATTGTTTATAAGAGTTTCTTCAGTTAACCCATTAGAGCCTTCCTTGATTTTATTTATCTTGTTTCTTCTTCTTTTCTTTTTGACAAATTTGTGAATTTTTGTGTGTGTTTCTATCTCTGTTTTTTGTCTAGGTTGAAAAGGTCTTCTCAAACCAGTTGCTTTCCTCTTGAGATAGAGCAAGGTGAAGACTGCCATTAGCTTTGATCAGATTGTCTCTATTAAGGTTAGTGTTGATCTCTAAAATAAGATTTTCCATTTTGACACCTTCTTCTTCAGCTTCCTTGACTTTATTGAATACATTCCCAAAGACAGTGACATTCCAGTCTTTTAAGGCTACTTTTAATCTCTTTAGTTTGTTCCATAATTTGTTTAAAGGAGAACCCTGCATTGTAGTTAGCTAATTAGATTCAACAAAAAGAAAAAATTCATCACTTAAGCACCACATATTAAGGAATTTAAAACAAGATTTGTTTTGAAATTTCTCATTAGTAAATGAAACTAGGAGAGACATGCGGTCTGAGCATGTTTTAGAGAGATGATTTACTGTAGTTTTGTTGAAGTAGTCAGTCCATTCATTGTTTAAAAGAACTCTATCTAGACGTCTTCATTTCACTTTGTTTGACAAAGTGAATTTGTTTTCATTGTATCCAGCATCGTGTAAGTTGCATTTGCTAATAGTGTCATTCAGGTCTTTTGAGCTTTTGATGCAAAATTTGGTGCAACCTTTTTACTTAGAACGATTGTATATAAAGTTGAAGTCACCAAACACCAAATATCCTTTAACATTGACAACCATGTTGATAAGGAAAGTTTAGAGCTATTTCCTACTTGACAGTTAGACATTTGAATTAATTGGATTTTTTATGTCGTAATAACTAATTGTTTTGTGAATCATTCATAATGAATGGTAATTCCTATTATATTGAAATTACTCCACCACCATTTAATTATTGCGTAATAATTGACCGACCATTTTATTATTAATTTAATATTTTTAAATATATTTTAGGTATATATATATATATATATATATTAAACACGCCCTTAATAACTTAATAAATATTTGAATATTTTGTTTTAATTATCAATATGTATTAGAAAAACAAAAAAAATACCGAATCGTACTAGTTGTTGCCTAATAGTGTTCAAATATCATAATATTTTTAAAACCTACCAAACTACGAACATCAATTTTTTTAAATTTATTTTGTTTTGTTTTACAAAATTCATTTTTTATTAATAATAGATAAATGTAAAAACTGGTATTCTTTGATCCAAAAAAAAAATTAAGTTATAAAAAATAAATTGAAAATATTATTTTTTAAATATTATCTCTTAAATATATCACTAACTACAGAAGATATATTTTTAAAATATTATTAATTTAAATTAATAATATTGTTTGTTGTTAAGAATATATAATCTTTTTGAGTTCTACGGTATACTTCGTAATTCAATAATATATATATATAATTGATATAAATGAGCACGATTGTCTTTTTTTGTTATAATTATATTGACATCATATGCGAGTGTAAACCGTCAAACAAATATTTTGGATACCTATATCCGAATCCAAAATCCAAAATCATTATCCGAATTAGCAAAATTCTGAATTTCAACTAATTTTTTTAACTAATCACTATTGAAATTCAAATTTGTTTTAAAAATAATATCTGAATCTATATCCGGATAATATCTGAATCCAAATATCTGAATTTTACTAAATATATTAACTAATTTCACTATTGGCCATAACTTGTTGGTTATGTCATGTTTTTTTGTAGGCACTTTAGTAGAAATTCATATTCCCATTTTAGATCTGGGACAAGGCTAAGGCTAAGAAAAAATATACTTATTTAAAAAGCCACCATGTATTTTATAGAGAGCTTGGTAGCAATTCTTTTTCACATTTTAAATGTGAGATAAATTTAAAAATATATATACTTGTTTAGAAAAGCCACCATGTGTTTTATAGAAAGCTTGGTAGCAACTCTTTTTCCAACTTTAGATGTGGGATATGATAAAAAATTTAGATTTTTTTTTGCTTTTTACAATGTGGGATAGCTAAAAATATGTTTAAATAATATATATATATATATATATATATATATATATATATATATATATAATTTCGGATATTGGATATTTCGAATACGGATATGGTTATATCCATATATGCTATTTTCATATACGAATTTGGATACGAATATTATCTGTTTTATTTCGAATATAGATATTATCCGTTTTCTTCGAATTCGATATCGAATATTTCGGTTGGATATCAGATTTTTTTGACAGCCCTATGTGGGTAGGGTTGAGTCGGGTTGGATTGATAAAATTTGTGGTTCAAACCGGACCAAACTGATAAAATTCAGTTATAGATTACAAAACCAAATCGAAATTGGTAAGAATCGATTCAATTTTATCCGGGTTTCGGTTTGGTGTAATTTTGGTTAGATTACAAAACATGTGCGTAAACATATTCAAAAATGAAATTAATTATTTTATATCATAATATATTGCTAATTAAAAAACATTTTAAAATATTTAAAGGAATAAATGAAAATTGTTATTTAAAATATACTTTAAAATTTATTTTAAAAAATATGATTGATGTAAATACAAATTTGCTAACTAAAAAAATAAGTAAATATACTTCACTAATATATAAGTTTTTATACGTGTAACTTTGAATTTGGGTTATAAATGTTATTTATTTATTTAAGGCCTTGTTCTTCCTTTTCTTCATCTTGTTTAATTTATTTAATTAAAATCTTCATCTTCTTTAATCTATCTAATTAAAATCTTCGTCTTTCTTTCATGTTTTTTTTCTTCATCCTTTTTAATTTATTTAATTAAAGTCTCTATTTGATAAAGAATAATCCATTAACTATTAAATCAAATTAGTAATGTAGAAAGAAAAGATAAAGAAAAAATAAAGTTTAAGAGAGAAATATTAAACTAAATAAAATCAAAACAATTTATTGGAAAAAAATAAGAATACTTATAGAATCAACGGAGTTTTATTAATGGTTAAATTACGATGTAGATGCAGACTGCATTTTCCAATTTATAAATATTTTAACTTAAAATTTGCCTTAAAAACCTCTATTATCCAGATTTTAATTTAAAACTTTCTTTAGAAATAGTAATTATCCAAGATTTTAATTTAAAATTTTCATTTAAAATAGCCATGATTTTATTTTTTAAATCAAAATTTTCATTAAAATAATTATTATTTTAGATTTTTAAATTAAAAATTTACTTAAAAATACGTACTATCTCCAAATAAACTATATAAATTAATCTATATTTTATGGTAAGCGGGGCCAGCGCCCCTCCGCCCCCTATGTACGTCCGTGACTCCCTCAAGAAGACTATTTAAGACCATTGATGGATTTATTAAGTTTTCATACTATTGAACTTGATTCGCTAATGATAAAGTTACTATATTGTACCATATAGATTGTTTCCATAATTTTATCATACAAAAAATGATCTTAACATCCATTTTAGAAGTTTCACGTCAAAACATGCATCCAGTGGCACGATTTTCCTAAAAGAGTCATTCGATAAAACTAGAGAGAAGGCCTCTTTCAATTTATCCATCACAATGAGTATAGTTTTCCATACGTCGTACTTTATTCTCTTCATATTATCTTTGAAATCACATTTAGTTTTTTAAATCCACTTACAATAAATAATTATTTTTTCTTGATAAAATACAAGTTGTAAAACTGTGTTATTTTGAATTGACATATACTATTCATTCATATAGTTTAATTCATAGCTAAGAATCAGAGATTTTTATAGTTTCACAAAAATGAGATAAATCATTTGCCTTTACACCACATGGATCTTTATGTTATTCAAGATACACTGTATAATTTGAACATATGATGTTCTTTATTTCTCTAGTGGACCTTCTTAAAGGTATAATTTTCTTACTTTTATCTCTTGAAAAAGTAGAGTTTGATATTCTTGAATACTTTCATTTTATTCCTTATGTGTAAGACAAATATCATCTTAGATATCTCTAAAATCAACATCCTCAAAGAATATTTTTATACATGTCTCAAATATAATTTTAGTAGAAGGATCATAAAACTAAAAATCCTTTGAATATTTTAAATATTCGGTGAAATAAAAACTAACCGTTTTAGGGTCCAATTTTTTATTGGTCCTATACAACTATAATTCAAATGAACATCCCCAAACATCTAAAGGATATGTGGGGTCTTACTGTTTGCTTTTATATGAACTATATTGAGAATATATGTAACACATTTGATGCCCTCGCATCAAATTGATAGTTGTAAAGCTGAATGACTAATCATACTTCTTACCATATCATTAATTATACAGATCAAATAAGATATTTATGTTGGGTGAAACCTACATTGTATACTGAGAAACTATATTCCATTTCTCTAGGTTCTTTTTAAATGGTCCATGACGTTGTTCACCAGAACCGTCATATGTACCACAATATCTACTAACACGAACAGATTTGACGCACTTAATGCTCTTACCAATTGTTTAACTTCGATATTAAAAGATATGAACTTGTCTTACTACATATTTCTCATTAGTAAGGTATGGATACCTATATCTAGAGAACCCGTCTATAAACAATATAAAATATTGTTTCCCTTTCTAAATTTCATTTGGGAACAGTTTATAAATATCGATATGTATCAACTTCAACATTTCTTTCATTTTGTATGCATCTATCATTTTCACTTTGATATCTTTTATCTTAATAAATTTGATTATGTTATAATCAATTTAATTCGAGAGAACCATCCAACATGGATCATTATGGTGCGATATATTGAGTTAGTTTTCTTATTTCATTCAAAACGTTAACGATCAATTCACAATTGATAATATATTGTTCATGATTAATTATACTAAACATCAAACTTTCTATGAGTCATTATGTTTGCAATAATATTAATCATGAACTCATCAAAACACTAAGTAAATCAATTTACCACCAATCACCACAGTTTAATATGTTGGCTTCATGACCTACTTACCAAAGTTAAGATTTCTTAATCATGCAATCCATATAACACATAAAAACCAAACAACCACACAAATATACTTAATTCACAAGCTAACACATGGTCAAGGTCTGAATAAATGACTTCCATAAGTACGCATGTCCTGCAAAGCTACAACTAGGGATTTTTATTGCAATGATAACAATATCAATATGGCAACCACAAAGGGTTTGAGTTGTTGCCACGGAAACCATAAGGGACACAATGAAAATGATGTCAAAATAGATGCTTACATAACAACCATCAGAGGGTGCAATAAAAGCTATTATTTTTTGTGGTACAATCGTGTCTTAATGCGTCATAACGACGCTTCTTTTTTCGCTACAATCCGATCATAAATTGACCAAAAACACAAAGTTTCATCCAAAATCCACACTTAGTTGATTTTAAAACATAATTTAGTATAATTTAATTCTTAATAAATCAAATAACATATGAGTTAAAACACTTAAATCATACATGTGGATCTGTTACAAAAATAAAAAATCACATACATATCGTATTTTATGTAAGAATTGAAAACCTAACACCAAAGCTTAAAGTGGTAGCTTTCGTACCACTTTTTAGTATTTGATATGTTTGAATCCTAAACCGATACATATACATAAATAAACATTTCAAGAAATTTGAGTTCTTCCATAAATGTGCACTAAAAGAAAACATACAATATAACGTTGATTGAGTTTTTTTGTTCCTTCCATTTTTTTTCTTTCAGCATGACCATTATTATAAATACAATCAGATGAATACATAATATCAAAATCTATTCCAATAATTGTTTTTGTACCTTTCTGTATATCTATATTTTATTTTTGGGATAAGATCTTCTAACTACTAGCAACCTAAGTTATCTTTTCATCATGTCATGGAGGAATGGACATTAGTTTTCTTTTAAGATTGGAATTATGTTTTTAATTTAACATTGATTACAATTGCATGTCTTAGTTAAGTTGGTATCATGAGACCATAACTTTGATTATTTATTTCTTTACAAATTAGCCCATAAATTTTATATTTTGAAGTTAAGTGTGAATGTTCAAATTCAATCATTCAGATAATTTGAATTTGAACTAGCATGTACACAACTGTCTCAATATTGGGTTTTATCTATTACTCTAATACTTATTTACGTGATTACTTGTTTATAAAAATATTATCGACAATAACTACTGCATCAATAAACACATGATTATCCATTATATTAGAGAAGTTTTAACACTGTATATTTAGCTTTATTAAAAATGACTTCTGCACTCTTGTTAGTACGATGAATATAGTCTATGGATGGTTTGAATCCTTGGTTTTGTTTTTTTGGTTTGATGGTTTAGTTTTTTACTAATGTTTAGAGTTTAGACTGTAACTTTAGATTAGTACTACATTGAGTGGTTGAGGATAAGGAAAAATATAACTCGAAACATATGATGGAGGATATGAAACTAGCCTTGAAATCGATTATAATGGTTGACGTGGAGGGGGGGGGGATAACAAATATTCCAAGGGTTTGAAGGTGTATTATATGATTTGAATGAGTAACCAGGAAGTGTGTGACTGGAAACTAGTCGGTTTAGGAAAATATATAGTATGTTGGATGGTTATACCTTATTGTATCACACTCCGAAATTTTGGACAAATATTTGTTGACGGTGAAATGATAATGTTTGGCTCATACGTAAAAAGCGCGAATGATGATGTCTATAAAGATGTTTGATAGACGTTACTGCAAATATATAACTAAACCGTTCTCCCAATCCATTCATTCTACTCTCCATCACTCGAGAGGCGATCATAACAACTCCTCCGGAATAAGTTATTCTGGTTGGGTGATACGAGTAAAGATTATGGAAAATTTTGCATTAATTTCTTTAATAGCATCATCAAAAGCATTCGAGCAACAAATATTCGACCACATACCAGGATGGTGATTTGGTGGCCGCTCCGTAATTCGAGCAACAAATATTCGACCACATACCAGGATGGTGATTTGGAGGCCGCTCCGTAACTATGGTTTGGATAGAGACGAATTTCTCATTGTAAGCATGCATAATTTCTCTATTTGATTTTGTATATTAGATGAAGTGGATGAACTATTAAAAATATATATTGTTAACGGATAGATAAACAATATTTGAATTTTGGTAGTTTGATAAATACGTTTCTCATGCGGACTAAAATAAGTTTCCATGGGACTTCAAATTTTTTTACGGACAACACCAAATAATATGTATGATTTGGGGTTAAGTTTTCTGTTTGGTCGTAAACTCATTGACAAGAATAAATTATTTGATTATAAAATTGTTATAAAAAATATTTAAAAAGATATTTAAAAAAATAAAAGGTTATTTCCATTACAATACCAAAATAAGCCTCTAATCCATTTTTGATCATTTTTAAATGTCTATTTCTATTATGACCTAATAAAATATTTTTAAATCATTTTAATACCAATTATTTTTAAAATACCTAGTTTATTCTTAGTTACTCATTTACAACCCTAATTTCATATTTAAAAAAATATAATTATAGATTTTTCTTTAGCGTTGAAAGGGCCAGAGATTTCATGTTAATAGATTTCAAATATTTAATCATTCTAATGATGAACAAGTTATCTACCTTCAAACTGTTCGTGAAAGATTAGAAAAGAAACAAGAACGAATTTATAAATTGTCATGACGACTTACTCGCCAGAGGTGAAGTTATTTTGCTGGATAACTCTAAACTGACAGCATTACGAAAGAAACAATTAGTTTGGTTGAGTCAAGAACTGCAGAATTAGGATAACAATATAATTCGGTTACCGGAGTCCGTTTGATCGGATAATAAAGCAGTTGAGGGATTCTCGAAAGAAGTGGATCTGATGGAGGATCCGATTCAGCAATTGAAAGATTTAGGAATGGCTGAATCTGGATATGATGTCGGATTTGAAAACACCGAGTTCGATAGTTTGATCGAATCTTTGAAGAAGAAAATAGATGAAGCTATGTCTATGAGACGCTTGTTGTGATCAGAAATGAGGCTAAGAACAATAGGGTTTTCATTCACAATTTTACTATTAATCTATACAGGTGTAGGAATTCGATGAAGCTCATCACAGATGGTTGGCAGTTGCAGAGCTAGCTTTGGCGGAAGATAGGGGAGATAACGTCTATGTTGTTTCATGGGAACCAAACATTGGGCGGACGTATGAGGTTATAAGTGTTGCAACTCATAAATGCTTCAGAATATGGAAAGTTGGATCGAATCCGGATTCGAACGGGAGGCTCTCCGTAGAGAAGGTTGCGTTGCTTTCCGGTCATAAAACAACAAATCAGCCACGATGGAATGAAGTGTTTGCTCAAATGAGTCGTTGTTAGGCATTCACATAGGCGCTAATAGTTGTGGATGTTTTAGAGACGAAAGAAAGGAACAAAAAAATATTGTTTATTCTTTTTCAATTTTTACTCGAATAATCCAAGACTCTTCGAGATTTTCTCTTAATTATAGATTTTATACCTAAACCATTATTGTCTAAATAAAAAATGACAACGCTAAACCGAAATCCGTTTTGGTTATAATGAGACCCCAAATTTTACTAAAATATTCTTAATATATAAACTTTTTCAGCCGACTATCTCTCTTTTCTCTTTTCCCTTTCCTTTTTCTTTTTTTTATCAAATTCAAGTTGCAGCTCGCATCTCACCAATCAAAATCTGGAAAATTATTTCTCTTCTCCAATTAATCTCTCTCTCTAGAGAACTTATTTCCTAATCAAAATCAACAATAGCACCTTAAGCAGGAAAAAAAGCCGACGGAGAAGAAGGTCGCCGAGAAATATCCCTTGGCCGCCGTAGCAGCTGAGAAGAAACCAAAGACCATAAAGAAGTTACCAAAAGAAGCTGGCGCCGGAAAAGCGTCGAGACCTACAAGATCTACATCTTAAAGATCTTGAAGCAGGTTCATCCCGATATCGATATTTCCAGCAAAGCTATGGGAATCATGAACAGTTTCATCAACGATATCTTCGAGAAATTGGCTGGTGAGTTTGCAAAGCTTGCGACGTACAACAAGAAACCGACTATCACTTCAAGGGAAATCCAGACTGCGGTGAGATTGGTGTTGTCTGGTGAATTGACTAAACATGCTGTATCTGAAGGAACGAAGGCTGTTACAAAGTTTACAAGTTCTTAGGTTATGGAATTTGAGGATTTAGGGTTTCTGGTTGAAAATTTGATTCAAACTTAGAACTCGATGTGATAAAATATAATTTAAATATAGAGGGAAGCTTTGTTAAAGAAGAGGAAAAAAATAGTTAGATTTTAATGTAATTCATTCTTTGGGCATTAGATTAGTTTTAGAGAGAAGTTTGGTTGGAGAAGAGGAAGAAAATTGTTTAGATTTTTGGTCGAAAACTGGTTTTATATGATGGGTAAAATGGTCATTTTACATAAAATAAAATAAAAAGTTTGATTTAAGGTCTCATTATAGCCAAATGGGTTCTAGATATAGTCTTGCCCTAAAAAAATCACTCAAAAAAGTATTGTATCCTTAAAAAATAAATTTAGATGTAGTTTTCTTAATAATGCTAATTAACATTTTTTTTTAAATATTGCTAATTAGCCGTATTAATTGTTTTATTAGTACTAATTAGCACTTTTGACAATATTAATTTAATTATTTTAATACTTTTTTCCCGAAAGATATCAAATATATTACTTATTTTACTCATCTCGTAAATATAAACACATCTGTGGTTTTGGTTTTATTTTTGGAATTATAAATAAAAAGATACAAACTTTAATTTTTTTTTGTTAGAAGTTAGTGTACAATATTACAAAAACAAGAGTATTAGAGTATTTTGTGAAGGACTTGATATCAAATATGGATACTCATCTTATTTGGTATAAAATACTGATTTTTGTTTTGGTTGAAAAATATATTGAAATAAATAAGTTTTTACAAATACATAAGGCATACCCAATAAGAGCCGTGATATATTCAAGTATAATCAAGCAGAGCAAAAGCCCGAAGGCCAAAATGATCGATCATAACTTGGAAAAACAAGTACAACAAAGAAAAAGAAGATGTTGAGACCAAAATGATCACAAAGACTTGGTTGTAGTGACGTATGCAGACATAAATCACAATCCATATAGGAAAAAAGCTGTTTCAAACAAACACAAAACAAAATTAAGTTATACATTTAATAAACTGGATATGCCAGACAACCTTGGCACCAAGTAATTTGTACCGAAGATCCAAAAGTGTGCGGTAAGAGACCGCATAAGCGAGGGTCGATGATGATCTAAAAATTCTAGCATTCATCTCACACCAGACGTGGTAGAGAATAATACCAAAGCAGGCACACCAAAAAGATTAGGATCTAGATGGAGGTCAGTTGGACGCTTCATTGATCCAAGAGACCCAATTGTTATTGTGATTAAAAGAAAAACCAATTTTGGAGCTTGCGAAACCCCAAATACTCTTAGTGTAACTACAGTCATAGAGGATATGGTTAATGGACTCGATGGAGAAATTACATAAGACACAATTCAGGGGTGTTTAGACCCAACACATAAAGTTTATCTTGGGTTGATAGTTTACCTTGCATAACAAGCCAAATGATGAAGAAATGACAAAGAATATTAAATTTATGCCAAACAAGTCTCAAATATCTGACACGGGGGATGGACGCACGAATAGCATTGTAAGTATCATTGATAGCGAACATGGTAATTCATCGTTTACCATTCCAATAGCGGACGTCGCTGTAAAGAATGTTAGGAGGAGGGAGAGAAATGATGAGATGATTAATCTGTTGGAAGGTTCGATCTTTTCTAGCACTGATTTTAAATCAGCCAATTCTAAATATCATCTCGAATGATATCGGAAACTTTAAGATTTCCCCCTAAACAAAAATTTCAAATTTTGAACTAATCTTCAAAATTTATATAGAATTCGTCCAAAAATAAAATATACAAAAATATATGTGAATAATAAATAATTATAAAATCATCATTGACCATCGATGATTTAGATAAAGAAAAAGAAATTGGGTCATCATAACCAAAAATATTGTATTTGAAAAAAAAAGAAATTGGGTCATCATAACCAAAAATATTGTATTTGAAAAGTTTTAAAAGAGAAAAAAAAATATTGTATTTGAAAAGTTTTAAAAGAGAAAAAAAAATATTGTATTTGAAAAGTTTTAAAAGAGAAAAAATAGAAATTGTTGACAGTGGGATTTGAACCCACGCCCTTTCGGACCAGAACCTTAATCTGGCGCCTTAGACCAACTCGGCCATATCAACATTTGTGCTAGGAACCATACCTGAAATTACATCTCTTATTATTATTCGTTCCTTTCCTTGTGCCACCTATTCTTCTATTTAGAGACATGTCGATGAGTTTCTTTCTTATGTTTTTTATATGAAAGTTGTGTGCCATCGTGAGAATAAAAGTCGAACTATAACAAAACAAAATAAAAATTATGATTTATTTCAGTTTAGTAATATTTTTATTTTAGTGGTACACTATTTCGTTAGCTCAATTAGTATGACATCTTCCAATTAGATTTTGGATTCGAGTTGTAGAGTTTCCGTCTACTATTACATAAGTACTTTTTACAATAACTTAAGTGTCTGGATTTTGTAGCGAAAGTTAACAGACTGATTACACAATGACTGCTGTTTTTAGCACTACCAAATCATGTAGATCACCTTTCTGGGATTAGAGATCGCAAAAATAGTCTCAACCCAACTACTTACTAATGGCCTGGCAGCTCATGATCCGTCTGGAGCTATTCCAGTACGGTTTCAAGCGAAAGCTAACCAAGTTTAGTTAAATGTTTTGTTTGTTAGATCAAACGACGATTCAAGTGTTAATGTTTAAGCTTGAGTATGTTTGTGCTATAAATAAATCAGAAAGAATGGCACCAATGATGTTACTATAGAGATAATGTTTTGTGCAATATGTCACTCTGATCTTCATCATATCAAGAACGAAGGGGGCCTCACTATTGCGTATCCGGTTGCACTTGGGTGAATAAATATTGCGGTTGTACTTGGGTGAATAAATATTGCGTATTCGTTATAAATTTTTCGATTTTAAATATCAGTTTATATTAATTATAAACACCTGCTAACTAAAGCTGGTTAGAGCAATCAAAGGCTTGCCTACTTGTAGGCATGAAATCGCCTGAGTTGTTGTGGAGGTAGAAAACAATGCGAAGAACATAAAAGTAGGAGAGTGAGTGTACAACCGAATGTAGGTAGTGTAGAGCACATTTCTGAAAACTTGCTTATGGATACAACCACGCCACGTTATGCACGAAGCTCGCGATGTACAGTCCGATGAAAGGTGGTGGACTTTTCAAGTCGACCGGAAAGAAAATAGAGCCGGCTGGTTTAGGTGGTCTACGACATGTTGGGAAAAAACTCGCTAATGTATTTTGTCATCAGTTACAGTCATCAGTAGTACTTCTCCTTCTAAAGAGAGAAGAAGCAAAAGAGGGATTAAGAGCAGAAACTTTATCGCCAGCACTGAGGCTGTGAGTGCACGAACTCCACCTATTCAACTTCTTTTTTCCCCTTGGATATTTGGTAATTTTTTCTTAACACTTGACTCTATATTCGGACAAAATGAATTAAGTTCAAAGTATTTTGAAATACGAATGCGAACGTATTGGTTTCCACCTTTAAAAACAATTTGGTGCTCTGTGCCATGTTAGAATGAGTATTGGATCTAATTTACTACCAAGACAGATATGAGTAGAAGAGGTTTCTCCTCTCAGAGTTCATGCCACTATAACAAGAGGATGTGAGATATATTAACAAGCAACATTCAAATACGAGATTTAAAGTTAAATTAGTGTCAACGGTGGTTAAAAGGGAAGACATTAGTGAAGAGAAGAAGCCTGACTGGAAGTATGAAGGACACACAAAATATGCCTGATATGTGTGTGAAACACTAACACTATATGCAACATTGAAGTTGTTAAACTAGACCAGATCAATGAAGCAACTCTCCGACTTGCAAGAAATGATGTTAAACACTGTGCTGTCATTGATCTTGCTGGCTACTGGTCTACAATTGATCAATCCATGTAGCCGTCCAAATATTCCGTAAGTTCGACAGTGAAATTTATAGGCCCATAAAAAATATATATGTTCGATTGTTATAGTTCTATGTAGAGTTAGTATATATCATGGAAATAAAAGTCTGCACTATAACAAAAAGATATCATCATGGGCAAATATCCAGAAGCATTGATACAAAGTTTTCAAACATTTTTGATGTAATATACATAATTTGAAAAAGAATAAAACTATAAATTTCAATTTTCAAGCAATTTTTTCCATGAAAAATATGTTATTCAGTTTCAGTGCTGGAGCCGCTGACTTCACTGTCCTCGTAGTGAACCCGAAACCACCCCTGCAAATCATCATGTACTAAGGCCAGGAAACTATGTACTTTTTTTGTACACTTCGAAAAGTAATCGGAAGCAAATCAATATAATTTATTTATTAAACCACTTATTATAAATTTCAACATCGACAAAAAAACAACAGAATTTTTTTTAATTAAAAAATGTCAATTATGATGGATAGCAAGCTTACAGTTCAGATTTAGATAGACCTTAACAAATTTTGCGGGCTGCTTCAAAAAATAACAAGCACGCCTCAGCAAGTGCCCGACTCTAAATCTTAAACTCTAAACTGTTTAACTTATACAATATTATTATTTGCTTCAAGAATATAATCGGCATAGCATTAAAACTGAATCCCAGTGGAGAAAGATTGCCCGAATGACCATCCTGATGGCACAGCGTTATAAAATAGCTTGGTGGCTCCACTGGTGGTTGTGATCTTAAACGACAGAGACTGACCATCAAGATATGCATTTGATTGCCAATTAGCACCCCAGTTTCTTGACATGGTCATCCATTGTGTTCTCGAGCCTTTAATAGACACAGATTGGATGGATCCGGCTCCTCCTACGTTGCTGATCATAACAAGCTCGAAGTAGTCTCTACCATTAACAGTAAATCTAACTCCACCACTCTTTCTACATGGAACCCTACACCATAACCCGTAAAAATGACTACATGTTCGACAGACATAAGACTAATTTTTCAACTACCTCATAGTCTGAGAGCTAACAAGCATTCAAAGCCATAGTATTCATATGTCTAACAAATACAAACTTAGGATATTAAGTTAAAAGTTTGATGATTTATACCTTTGAAACAGAACAGGCACGATCCCGCCTCTATAGATACCAATCTTTTCCCAAGCAGGTTGAGCCATGTCGAAATGCTTAAGAGGAGGGTTGCACCAACCTCCATCGTCGCTCGGCTGAGCAAAGTTAGGTGGACAGAAATTGGTCGCGGTTATAGTAACCGACGTTCCTCTCCTACACCACTTGGGATCTGCGTTATAGTCGCATATGATTGTGTAGCATTCACCACACGAAGCTCCGTCGTTAAACAATGCAGTACTCAAAGCAGCAGTTGAAGTACCATATCCAGTCGAGTACAAATTTCCATAGCCACATGCTCCTCCTATAAGTAGGCATGTATAAATAAAATTCAGTTCTTTGTCCCTTCGATTCCTTTATCAAAACAAAAATTAAGTTCATAAATAAAATTAGCTTACCCATAGTTCCTGATGCATCACTACCTCCGTAGAAGGTGGCATGAGCATTAGTCCACGCGGTCACCGTTACCGCAAAACACGAGACTGAAATAAAGAATGCCAATGCTAGAAGACTGAGATTCGCCATTTTCGCTCGTCAGGTAGAAAATGAAAATCGATATAAATGCGAGTGTGAGTGTTTTTTTTAGAACAAAGAGTGTCTCTTTAAATAAAGGAAACCAGACAACAACCTCACATGTAACCTTGTGAAAGAAGATAAATAAAATCTCCATATAATAATAACATTGGATAATAATACAAGTAAGGTTCGAGTGAGTTTCTTATAATGTAAATCTATTATCTATGTACTTAAATTCGTATGAGTTTGTCATATTTGAATTTTATTACTAGATCTGATACAACTATACGATTCAATAATGAAAATAAACCTGAAAGTATGATAACTAATGTAACCAAATTCAATTATGCCCATGTTCCGTCTCTTGCTCTTGTTTGTTTTTATTAGTCTGACATGTGCTGTGCCAAACAAAAGAACCGTGTATTGACGAATGACCAGAAGCCAAACTGCTGTTTTTGGAGAGTTTTTTAATTAATAGATATAGTCAGTTTGAGACAATAATATATGTAATGATGAGTTCGTATACTACATATTCACATGGGGATTTTATATACTCTGGTTTCAATAACATGGATCCTTATTAATTTCTTGGGTCATGTGCGTATAATCTTGGGGTTTTCCTCAAGACGGTGATGGGTTGCCATCAACCAACGTGACTAAGGATGATTGAAGTTTTCTTTTTAACAGAAGTTAAAAATTTGTTTATAAGGTAAAAGTTACAAAGAATATAACTACAGTATTGTTTTGAATTTACTAGGAAGTCTTGCTCCCGAAAATTATTAACTCTATATTTTCAAAAAAAATTACAATTTCATTGGCGATCATTTTCTGTACTTGTAGGTATATAGCTTGTCCAAAAATTATTTTTTTCTTCTGCATCTCTCCAACATATCTATCCTCATGAAGAGTTTTAGTGATTTTTGTTCTTTGAACCTACAAAATTAAGAAACATGTATTGGTCGGATATTTCAATTTTGTCTTAGGTTTAGTTAATTTAAGTAACATTATTTTTGTAATCTTATGTAATCCATGTTATACTCTCTAGAAGTAATATAACATTTATGGATGCAGGTGATTGATTTGCTAAGAATTTGCAGTTTGATTTAGTCTCTATAGTGAATTTCGCAATCCAATCAGAAGCAGAATTCCGCTCTCTAAATATATGCATCATCACTATTTGTGAAGGTATTAGATTTCTACGGCATGTAATAATTTATTCTAAATACCAGGGAGTTTTACCAAATCCAAAGATATCAAATAAGATTAAAAAATCATCTTCAATATCAACATGTCTAAGGTCATGGTCTTTGCAATATAATAGACGTCACTTAACTCATCTAGCAGCATATTTGAACTGGAGATTTGTAAGTTGGGTGATTGGTTATTTTCAATTTTAAGTCTCTAGGACAAGTTTCATAGTCTATGATACAATTAATAGTGCAACGTATGAACTACTTCTGATGAAGCTTTTAAACCCTCAATTTTTTAAGGGATTAAGTTATCCCCCTCAACCTTAGGTGAATTCTGAATGAGAAAACATGTTGCAAGTATTTTTTAAGCTTTTTTTAATATGTTTTTACGTGCATGTACACAACAACAAGTATAATTATCCTTTCGCAAACCCATATGTCCCTCCTAACAGAGTGATCAGTTTTGAAGATAAAGGTTTGATGTTGGATCTCAAAACATCAATGCATAGTATGATATGAGATCTCAAGATCCTAATGCATATTTTGGTGTTGGAGATCAAATAAAATTTTGAAACATTAGTTTTTAAATTTTATTATTCAAATGCCTTTGTAAATGGAAAAGAACATTATTGAAGACAGTTGCATCATTAAAACCTGATGTCGCAATCGAGATTGAAAAGAGTGCACTTAAAAAATAAATGTAAGTATAAAATACATATTATATGATATTACGTTGTACATAATAAAGTGTACAACTTAAAGTTCTCTATGTTTCAAAGGTGAGGAACTGGTTAACCATCTTTATCAAAGGTTATGTAGGTTAATGGCTTGACCTCAACCTATATGGTGTAAAATTGTTTTTAGTGCAAACATGTCTTTATGAGCGATGTGTCCTTGTTATTGAGGAACACACGTCTAAGTACTTGGTCACATATCTCAAATCTATGAAAGTTGAATTCTGATGTGTGCATACTTAAGATTAAAGTTTTGTAGTGTTTTGTGCGTAGGTGAGGGTTAATGTGTTTTTAGTTTATTAGGTCAAGCTCAGAATGTGAACTTTAGTATTTGTTCTCTTATCATAATTAGATATTTGAAATGAAGGTAGTTTTGTTTCTGCCATGATTACGACTTCCATTTCATATACTAAAGGAAAAGGTCTTTCAATTATGTTGTTGTGTGGAATGGTTTGGTATGTCCATTGAACTTCTTTGAGAAATCTGGTTATTTCCCGATCATATTTTTACAAGCTGTTGTATGCTTTAAGGGATGATTATGTTCATCACTTCTATTTTTTCATTTCCATGAAAGTCAAAGAGCGACGAAAAATAATATTTAATTCCTCAGGTTTGAAAGAAAAGCGCTTGGTAAACATATTGAAACTGTAAACCTCTGTTAGTGGTGATAACAGAAGGTACCTCATTTATGTAATATATTTATCTTAAGGAATTTCATGACCTATTTCTTCTTTATTTTGGTAAGAGGTTCCTTTTACACCCCCTCGAAGAAGTCGTTCACCACTATCATAAGGTATTTCTAACCACCTAAATCATTTGGTAAGGGTCAATTCTAAGTTTAAACCGCATATGTCGAATAGAATTGTCTCTGATATTGGATCAAGAGAAGGTGATGGGATTTGAATCGTGTTGTCGAAGCGTTAGCATATGTCGCAACTTTTAACCAAGGTTTTGTTATCTTCTAGAATGGTTTTCCAAAAGTATTATTCCATGAAGAACCGCATATATAGCATCATATAGCCATAATATAGACCATTTTTCCTTCATGAAGGTCTAATAGAATGAATGATGATTTATCCGGACCCAAACAACTGAGGAAGGGTTTCTCGTATAATGTGTCTTCCATCCATACATATCCTTTCGAATTTATTTTGATACTTCAGGTTTTGGGTTTATCCTCTAGATTTCACTAAGTTAACTTGGATATTAGATTTCTAATATTTCCTTTCTAACATGGCTATAATTTTAGATGCTCGGTTTGTACAAAAGGCTCTATCATGTTGTGCAGTTGTTGGTTTCTTCTGTGAAACCACCCATGGTGAAAAATGGGTACAACTTGAGGAAAATATCGTGTATGTTATCGTGTTCTTAGTGTTTGGTACTTATTCGCACATGACTTGCTCATAGTTATATGTGATGAAGTTCCCTCAAATATTGGATGGTGTAATTCATCACGAGATGTTCTTTTAGGATCTTCACCCACTGAGCTCTACAGATATGAACGACTCACAAATCCACCATGACCAACTTATATGTAGCCTTCTTATTAAGAGCAGCGAAACCAAAATTAATGTCTTGATTTAAGGTATCCCTGAAACACGGATTAACTATATTTTAGGACAAAAGATGGTGTAATTCATCACGAGATGTTCTTTTAGGATCTTCACCCACTGGGCTCTACAGATATAAACGACTCACAAATCCACCATGACCAACTTATATGTAGCCTTCTTATTAAGAGCAGCGAAACCAAAATTAATGTCTTGATTTAAGGTATCCCTGAAACACAGATTAACTATATTTTGGGACAAAACCTAAATTATGTTACCCATCATATTCATAGATCAACCATGTTGTTTTGGGGTTGTCGACCAAAGTTAGGCGTCTTTCTGACTAAAACATTATCAAAATGTCTGCCAGCACATAAGCTTTGGAAGCAGTGTATGATCTGAACTTGATATTAAAGCCTCACGCTTATGTTGGACATATGGTGATTCTACCATATATATCTTACTTTCTACATTACATTTTTTTAGTGTAAATGAAGTTTGGACAACAATAGTATGCACCTAAAAATATATCATCGTCATTTTGCTCGATATTTTTTAGTGTAATGTTATTTCTAAACTAACATTACGTTAACCAGATGATCAGATATAGTTATATATAAATAAACTGGCTCACTCAGAATTATCTTCCACAATACCTATTGTGAAGCTACAAGATCTTTGATTTTGAGGAATGTTGTAGGATTCTGGTTGAATTGGTTGGCCATTTTTAAGATTTAGAAGAGCATAAAACATGTATCTGAGGATCAAGAAATGAACTTGTTGAGTGTGGTGAGTCTTCCGGTCAAGATCTGGACCTTCTTGATGTTACGTGGAGGCTTTATATCCCCCTGATTAGACAGTTCTATAAGATCTTCATCAATTTCTTTCTCGTTGATCATATTACCCATAAACATTTATGACTTGATGTCGAACATACACTTCTATGAGCTTAGCTTTAAGTTCACCGATCAAAGCGTTTTTAAGGTTTATACGAGATCGGGTAAGTAATTAACATCCTAGTTTCCTATTACCATTGTATCATAAATTTATGCTTCTCAATTATGCCCGAGTTGGCTCGAGAAAGTTTTGTTTGCCAATATTTGGTAAGTTACTCATATATTATTGAGGCCAAGATATATGAGTTTGTAGCAATATAACCCACATTTTTGTTATGAAAGTAGTGTACCTCTGGTCGCCCACGAGCATTAGGATTTGATTGTAGACAGAGTATGCATTCATAAAGGACAACACACAATTTCTAAAGGTAGTATCCACTAGCTGGTCAATGCGAGAAACTAGAAATAGATTATTCGAACACGCTTTGTTTAGATCTACGAAGTTCATGTATATGCATCATTCATCATTTTAATTTTGACCAAAATTGGATTAGCAATCCAAAATATATATAAGGAGTCTCTAACATAGCCTACTTTGTTGAGCCGATCCATCTTAGGTACAATTATTTTGGATTTTTTTTTGTAGAAATTGGTATTTATATATTTTTTATAGGCCGAATTATTTTGTATGTTGATGATTTGTGGCATATCAATTTGGCGGGAACACCCTTCACATCTTATGTGGACCATGTGAATATATTCAAATTGTCGGACATGAATTATAAAATGTTGGTTCCGATATTATATTATAAGCTTTTACGATGTGGAAGACTCTATTTGTTCTCATCGTTATATTTTCAATACCATCCCCCAACTTTAACAAATGAAGAGCCTCTCAAGGGTCATCCATATTATCTAAAAGGACTAACAACCCTTGTGATTGCTATGTTTTTAGTATTATAATAAAGAACTAAATATTATGGCTAATCTTTTGTTGTTATGGATGACGTTTATCCGGTCATTGGTCATGTAGCAGAGGTATTGGTGGGTTGTTGATATGATTGCATGTATTAGGCCAAGCCAATGTCTACCAGAAGAATGTGAGTATCATGTAGAGATATTTATAGCCCGAAACATACATTGTACATACTTTATATACTCTTTAGCCCAATACTACGTCCAACTTTAGTTTTTCAATGATTGGTGTGTTTGTCCTTATAAATCTAGCCAGTGTCATTGTTATGGCATCAAGATTGTTATGTCGTATACTTATTGAAATGTACTCTTGAATCAGACGTCACACAAAGTCCATGTATCCGGCATAATCCTGTGAACCTCTATCACAATGATTTCACAACAATGATAATTACATTTAAATATAGTATATCGACTTTTCAGAGATCATCATCCTCAAAACCCATTACTATATATGGGGTTTGATAGAGGTGCAACGAAGGTTATCTCTAACATCAGATTTTTATATCACTTTCTTTGGGGAGTGAATATATTATTAGGCTTGTAAACACATACCAGTTATTTACCTTATAAAAAATGACACAATATTTTCCGTCAGTTTTGTAAAACATCCTTCATTGTCTCACTTTGTCTATTTGTTATTGGTTTTGTCCCTAGATCTGTAGCTCTAATTGTTTTATTTTTAATTTTTTCTATGTTCATTTGTGGGCTTTGAGGCATGAATGGGAGCCACTATGAGTGACTTGTTCACAGTAATCGTTGGATGGTAAGGTGAGAAAAGGTTTGTGACCCTTAGGAGCCGCACACGTATTATTTCATCAACCTTGATTTGAGCCTCAACATGAGCTAACAAAATTCCAAAGTTTAAGTTCTTCACTTTCATAATATAATCCGCCAGGAGCCTCACAAGCTCATTTAGATTTTATTTGAAGTGATGTAGTTACCATCCTCCTTGATGATTTATTTACTTAAAAATTGGTCCTTGAAGACCATCATAATATTTCAAAATTATGTATGCACCACAGAGGCAGCTGGTCAAACCAAGTGAGTGTCTTAGCACAAAAAGTCATGAAGAAAGCAAGATAAAGAAGCTTGTCATATTTCCGAAAGTCGAGCATCTCATTTCGGAACTGCTCGATATGATGCTTGAGGTCTTTAGTCTCATCTTACTTATCTATCTTATATTAGTTGAATTTTGATGGCGAGCCTTCTAGATTATTTTATAAAGTAACGATGATAACATAATGTTTTATTTAGGTTCGACTATGATGGATATAAGATAGGTTATATGTGATGGACCGACAAAATTAGTTGCCAATTATGAGCATTGATTGGGCCAAAACTGTATCATAGATGGGAAGGATAATTTAACTTGATAGTAGATGGGTAGGTTTATGGACCCATATGAGACATTGGGCTAACGTTCTAGGGTTTCAGTGGACTCATTTGTTAATTGGTTGCCTTTGTGTTTTGGACTGGATAGGGATCAGCAGTGCGTGTTCTCTCTTTCTTCTTCATACAATATTGATATAAGATTCAGCGTATTCTGCCAGATTGATAACTATCATGATAAGAGCGGCCTTGAAATTTATTTGTGGCTTGCGTTTAGCATGTTCTTTACATTTTCTTGCCCTTCAATTGTAGGCAATGGAAATATATGATGCATGATCATATGAGGAAGAATTGTAATATCAATGACTCCTCATGGAAATGATAATATTATTTTCTATTTTGAATATTGAGGTTGTTGAGATAAGGGGTGACAAAATGCATGCCATATCGGCGTTTTGCGTACATGTCTAATACAAGAGTTTGAATTGTCATTAAGTTATTTAAGTTAAAACATCGCAGATTCAAATGTTCTTTCATGTTAGGGAAACAGGATCTTCGATCATCGAAGTTGGTTCTATCTTGATAGGAAAAACAAACATCAGTTTGAATATGATGTTTTGATTCCGAGTTGTTTTGGGTAACTTGTTTTTACGAATATTTATGTTCTAATAAACAACATCAATTTGATTTATATTATCTATAAATATATTTTTTACTTTAAAACTGAATAAGGATAAAAACTTTAAAAATATATATATTTCCTATTTTTATTTCCATAATTTAATAATAATAAAGTTTATAAATATATTATATTTAAAAAAAATTACTCTATTTATACATTATGTAAAATTCAAAGAATAAAAATAAATAAATTTTGTATATAGATAAATAATCCAGTGGACATAAAATAAATATATAAGTCAATTTATTTTAATTAGCATGGAAAATATTATTAAAATAACTGATTAATATTCAAAAATGCATTGATAGATGCATAATAGAAAATGTTGGTGGTTTACCTCGTCTTTAATTAGTCTAGATTATTAAAATTATACATAAGATAATTTATTAATAATTATCCAAAAAATTAAAATTATTTATAAAATCATTTAGTGAAGTTTACAAAAATCCATTTGTAATATAAAATATTTCCAACAATATTCTAAATACATAAACAAAAAGTTTTGAGTACTTAATTATTTTTAACTTTCAAAATTTCAAATCTCTTAAACCCTAACTTAAAAAATCTAAATACGCATATATTTTTATTTTTTAAAGACAAATAAAACAAAATCAATTGATAAGGGTAAATATTATTGTGAGTGTAGAATTGGAAGATCTTTTTGGAATTCAGTAATTAAGGTTTTTGTAGAGAGTAAAAAGTCTAACCCATTTAATGTTGTTGGTTGGAGTATTTATACTTTTTCCTAGGACCCATGGGCCGTGCGGTTCAGATCTTATATTCGGGTCAATCACATGAGTCCCCAAGCCCAAGAACTAAGGTGCTTGTCACACAGGTGATTCATTGGTTCACTTGAGTCAATGTTTATTTATTTGAAATTTATTTATCCGGTACGAATTGCCCCTTCGGATAAAACCAGAATTACTATGATATCTTTCTAACTATATTAGATATGATCATATAGCCCCCTTAGCTCTTTCAAAAAATCTTTGGAAAAGCTAACTATGATAAATAGTATTCGATCTTCAATCAAAGTGAATTTGAAGAGCCAATCGAGCAGCTCAAAGTTCATAACTTTACAATCAGTTCTCTTTTACATGTGTCAAGTGGTCAGTGGACCTATTAGCCGTTTTTTCTGGGTACTTGTTCCTAAACATTAAAACGGTTACATTTACTAGCCCTTAATCATGGCTAAACGGTTAATTTTCCCTTGGTAAAACACTCCAGTACTTCTTACACTATATAAGTGTGATTTTTCCCAAGAGCTAAGGTGTTTGTTACACAGCTGATTCATTGGTCCACTTGAGTTAATGTTTATTTATTTGAAATTTATTTATCCGGTACGAATTGCCCCTTCGGATAAAATCAGAGTTACTATGATATCTTTTTAACTATATTAGATTTGATCATATAGCCCCCTTAGCTCTTTCAAAAAATCTTTGGAAAAGCTAACTATGATAAATAATATTCGATCTTCAGTCAAAGTGAATTTGAAGAGCCAATCGAGCAGCTCAAATTTCATAACTTTACAATCAGTCCTCTTTTACACGTGTCAAGTGGTCAGTGGACCCATTAACCGTTTTTTCTAGGTACTTGTTCCTAAACATTAAAAAAGTTACATTTACTAGCCCTTAATTATGGCTAAACGGTTAATTTTCCCTTGGTAAAACACTCCAGTACTTCTTACACTATATAAGTGTGATTTTTCATTGTTTCTATTTATAGTGTGAGAAAAAAAACCAAACTCCGATTCTAGATAGACAAAACAATTTAATCTCTCAACTTTCCCCAGTTATTCTATTTCTCTCTAAAGTTTGTATGTTCACGGCAAGAATTGCCTTAATCAAAAGAGGATGGATCAACCTATCGGAGTTAAAAGAAGAGAAAAAGAAAGCTAGAATCGTCGGTGGACTACCTGCTTCACCTGGTGGATTGGTTGTTCAGCAAATTTCAGAACCAGATAAGAGTTCATCATCTCGCATACAATCAACTTTTTCCAGAATAAACCCTTTTGATAAACCTTCTTCAATTCCAAATCTACCTACACAGTCAATCGAGACACCTTTTATCAAGACCAAAGTCGTTAGCAGTCGTAAACCTCATTCTTTTTTTATAGCTATAGGGTCGGGCATAGGAGAAAATACACCTCAAAGAATCATAAGGCTTTCCAAATTAAAAAGCATAAAATCATATATTAAAGAGACAAAGAACCCTACTGAAGGTTCTATAATGGTAGAGTCTTCTTCATTTCCCGTTCAGATCCAGTCACATTAACTCCACCCATTAAGCCTCCTCATGTTAAAAAAGAGAATACAAGATCTAAATTTGATGTCCAACAGTCACAGGTAATGGAGGAAAAGATGGATGGCAGTGGATAGTGAACAGTGAAGAGGACACTCCATTAAAGGTATCTGGTTAAACCGGTGATACTAGTCCAGTTCGGGAAAATAAATAAAAAGTCAGACCCCTAGACTTCGAACCGCTTCCGGAGTGCCTTGTTGGCCCCACGGCCTAACTGTTCCAAGGTCAGCGTTAAATATTTGTTGAACCTTCAAAGAATTTCTTACGTATATACCCATACAGCCAAATTGGACAGGATTAGGAAGAAATAGGGTTTTCAGAGTCTATTAAGGTGAGAATTCCCACACCTGATGAGACTCTGATGGATAGCAAGGCTATGGAGCTAGTGGTGTATACCGAAGTGCTTAACTGGGGCCTTCGGTTCCCTTTAAACCCAGAGATATTCAGATATTTCCACTTGGTGAGGTTACGACCAAGTCAATTAAGTCCCAATGCCTAATTTACATTATTTGTCAACATCATAACATCAAGGTTGTCTAAGATTCTGATGCCCATGGAATAGTTTGCTCTTTTGGCTAGCTTATGCATAAATCATCATATCCCCTTCTATTATTTCAACATGGGAAACGATTACAAATTTGTCGACGATTTGTTGGAGGCTAACAAGCCTAAGAGGACCCAATTCCTCTATATTAGCGGTGCTTAGGAAAATGGAAAGAACATCACTTCCAAGGAAAATCCAAGCCTACTGACTAGAAATTGTAAAATTTCAAGTAAACAATTTACAAACTTCTTTTATTAAATTTCACATCGAATCTTGTCATTAAATTTCACATCGGATGTTGGCATTAAGTCTCACATTGGATATTGGCATTAAATTTCACATCAAGTTTATTTTTCAGTGTTTTCAAATATGTTCTCAGAACATTTGAAATAGGGAAGAACCATTTTTACAAAGTTACATCAATAGGCCACAAAGAATTAGGGAATTTCTTTCCTTAATTGTTTTACCTCAGCAAACATGGTGAGATCCCACTTGTGGAGAACAAGCTCAACCAGAGAGCTCTCGTGGGAACAGTTTACTATTTTCCCTAGAGTTGTTGATATCTTCAAGAGGACTGAAGAAATATATGGCAAAAATTTTCTACCGGCCAAGAACAAAGCTCCTAGCCATATTGATAAGATAAAAAAGAAGAAGAAAAATACTAATGATCCATCTCAAGAGTTTTCCGATGTGGGCGGTTTGGGACCTCAACATGAAATCGAGGCTACTTTGTTTGATTCCTTTGCGGTTACAATGGGTAATGCTAAAAGGCCATTAAATTCCCCAGTTTCTAAGAAGAATAAGGGGCATAAAAGTAGTAAAGAGGGTAGTGATAGGAGAGCAGGAAAAAAGAAGAAAACTACCATTGGTTCAGAGATCATACTTTGATCCGAAACCATTCCCTCTAATACTCTTATCAAAACTCTTACCCAAGAAGAGGTACATGCCGATCCTCTTTCACCAATGTTTCCTACTGCTGACCAACCTTCTGTTGAAGGTGATGTTAATTTATATGCCAATGGAAATCAGTATTTTAGTAAATTCGATAAAGAAGACTTTGACAAGGCTTTCCCCCAATTTACCATTATTTCCAATGTTGTGATACACGACGGTGAGTCCTTCGAAGTGCCCAATGAGCATGATACACTATGCTATGCAGTTTTAGGCTATGTCAGGCCAATAGTCGACTTGGAGAGGCAGGTTCGATCTCAAGTCAAATAAATCGGTTCTCTCCGAACTAAGAATCAAGGCCTGAAAAGTTCCTTTAAAACCGAACAAGAGAAGGTTGAGATTTTGGGTCAAGAAAATAAAAATCCCAGTGATGATTTGGAGCTAGCTAAGTCCAACCATGATAAGTTGTAAACTAGTCATACCGAATTACAGTCTACCACTTCCAAATAAATCAGTTCCTTAAAGAAACAACTGACCACAAATGCAAGCACAATCAACCAATTGTTCGAGGAGAAAAAAGATTACAAGATCTTTTTAAGGAAAAAGAAGATGAGATTGCTCTTCTAAAAAATAACAAAACTCAATACATAGCTACTGCAGTGGACGTATATGCTGAGGGGGTGTTAAAGTCTATGAATCGGAGAGAAGCATTTGTTAAATCGCAATGGTCTTATTGTTCCATGAAACTTTTTCCAAGCGGTCTCTTGGGAAGCTGTGGAGTTTTATGCCATATGAAGAATTTCCCTTTCATACAATGACACAAAGTGATAAACTCAACATCTCTTCAGATGAATTTGAATCTGATAATGAAGCTGATGAGGATTCAGGTGATGATAAAGAGGATAAAGAATAAGGCAGTGCTGAGAAGAAAACCAAGGGGAACAAGCTCTAAGGTTAACTATTTTTATTGTGTTGGTATTTTGAATCAAAGTCCTTGGAGTATGCAAGGTGTTTTGTCGTTTTCATATCGGATTTTCTAGAAACTTCATTCGTACAAGTCCTTGTGGTTTACAAATCATTTTGGTAATGTGGATCGAATTCTTGTTTATGATCCTACTGATATTTTATGTCATATTTAATTGTATTCATTTTATACTTTTTTATATCTTCTTTTATGCTTTCATTAATATTCGGTCATATTTAAATATGATAATACTATATCGATATATTAAATCCGATCATACCATAAAAATATTTTCTTCATAGGTATTAAACCCCTAATCATGCTTACACTTATCTGAGCCACTGAAAGATAATCCATTTGAAGGAACCAAGTGTTTAATAAGTCTTTAATTCATCTGAGCCACTCAAAGATAATCCATTTAAGAAAAACAAGTGTTTAATAAGTCTTTAATTCATCCGAGCCACTCAAAGATAATTCATTTAAGGGAAAAAGTGTTTAATAAGTCTTTAATTCATCTGAGCCACTCAAAGATAATCCATTTGAGGAAAACAAATGTTTAATAAGTCTTTAATTCATCTGAGCCACTCAAAGATAATCCATTTGATGGAAACAAGTGTTTAATAAGTATTTAATTCATATGATCCTTACCACAACACTTTCTTCAAAAATGAAAAAGATAGTATATTGATTGAGATCTGGACACCTCATTAAAACCTCCTCGCGACACCAGGGTAGGAAAGAGTATGCCCCCAAATATTTACATTGGATTAAAAACGAATTAAATACAAGGATGTGTTTATTTTAAGTATTATCTGAGATGCTCAACATTTCAAGGATGCTTCAACAGATTTCATTATTTATCTATAAGCTTGTACGTTTTTTGCTTAACTCTTTCACATATGATGTATGGTCCTTCCCAATTCGGAGCCAGCTTTCCGAACTCCTTCTCCTTGGTATGCAAGAACACTTTTCTTAACACTTTATCTCTGACTTGAAAATCTATTCTTTTTACTTTAGATGAAAACCTGCTCCTCATCAAGCCTTGGTAATGTATAGTTCTTAATGGTGCTTTCACTCGTTTTTCTTCAACTAAATCTAATTGGACCCTCATAACTGTCTTATTGTCTCTTTTGAAATAATCTTGAACTCTGAAGAAAGGAAAAGTAGCTTCTATAGGTGTAATCGCATCCATCTCATAGACTAAATCAAATGGAGACTCTTGTATGGCTGTATGAGGAGTGGTTCGATATGCCCATAGTACTTTTTGTAAGTAGCTTGGCCATTTCCCAGCTGCTCCTTCTAAATTCTTTTTTAGGCCTGACAAAATTGTCCAGTTTTCCATTTGAACTTGTCCATTAGCTTGAGGATGAAAAGGAGAAGATTAGCAGTGTTGAATTCCTCTTGATGTAAAAAAATACATCCATATATTTATTATCAAATTAAGGACCATTATCTGCAGTTATACGCCTAGGAATAACAAATCAGCAACATATGTTAGAGAGCTTTAGATGTTGTTAGGTGTTGGTTCTACAAAATTGGAGTAGTAGTCTATTACCACAATTATGGTACGACAACCCCCAGAAATCATTGGAAAGGGTCCAACTAGATCAAATCCTCATCTATCAAAGGGTATTTGTTTGGATATTTGACTCCATGGGGACTGCATGCACATGGATTGCTTTTTCATATCTTTGATAAGGATCACATATTTTTACCAAATCTTTAGCATTTTCCATAATAGTAGGCCAATAATATCATGCCAACAAGACTCTTCTAGTTAGATTTTATAACCATAATGTGTTGACCTTTCTCAATCTGGTAACTTTGAGAGAACATTTTGAGACTCGTCAGATCCGAGGCAACGCAATAGAGGCCTCCTAAAAGATTTTTTTATAAAGAACCCACCTTAAGACTAGGAGACCACGAGCTTTGTATTTTATTTTCTTTGCCAAAGCCTTGTCGGAAAGTAAAACTCTATTGGTGATAAATTCTGGATTTCATTCCTCCAATCCTTAGAAAGATCATTAGATAAGTGCATACTTTCTCCTACTTCACCCTTCTCGCATGTGGTTGCATCTATATAAGGACATTTTTGCATAAACATCTACGAGTATGCTTCAGAATAAGATGCAATAACTAACGAATCTGCCAAGGTTTTTTCCGACCTGGGAACATGCTCATATTCGACACATATAAACCTGGTAGCGACTTCCTTTAGCACTTGTAGATATTTTATCAAGTTATCTTTCATGGCTTCAGATTACCCCTGGGCTTGATGAATGAGTAGTTGTGAATCACTTAATAATCAGACTATTTTTCCCCACATATTTGTGCTAACTTTAAACCAGCTAAGTGTCGCTTCATATTATGACTCATTTTTGGATACCCTGAAGCCAAAACATATAGCCTGGTACATGGTATCAACATAAGGGGGTTAGGAAAATTCCAGCTCCACAGCCCATTGTACTAGATCCACCATCAGTTTGGATCATCCATTGATTTTTTAACTTACTGATTTGAGCATCTTCACGAGCCCTCTTAGAATGAAATTTTACTAAAAATAAGCCACAACTTGAGCTTTGATCGCAGTTTGAGGTGCAAATTAAATATCATAATCTCTAAGATCAACTGACCATTTGGTCACTTTCCCCGATATGTTAGCCTTTTGTAGTACATTTTTCAGTGGAAAAGAAGTTCTAACTATGACAGAGTGCGCTTGAAAGTAAGGTCTCATCTTTCTAGATGATATTACCAATGCTAAAACTAGTTTTTCCAATTTTAAATATTTTTTCTCAGCTTCTACCAAACTCTTTCTTATATAGTAAACCGGTCGGGGGTAATTATCCACTTCACAAACTAAAACAACACTTACCGCATATCTAATAAGTTACATATAAAGCTTTTCTACTTCAACAGGTTTAAACGATGCCTTTGATGAAGATAAATGCTTTTTTATTTCAAGGAAAGCTTGATCACAGCTAGAGGACCAATTGAAGTATTTAACATTCCTTAAAACTTGGAGAAATTGTGCATATTTGTTCAATGATCTTGAAACAAACCGGTTCAATGCAGCTAGTCTTCCAGTTAATATATGAACTTCTTTAGTATTTTGAGGTGGATCCATAGCTAACAAAGCTTTTAACTGGTCTGGAACGACCTGAATCTCTTTCTCGCTTATAATATATCTCAGAAATTTACGAGATCAAACTCTGAAGGTACATTTCTCTCGATTTAATTCCAAATTTATGGCTTTTAAGTTTAAAAAAAGTTCATAGAGATCGCATATGTGATCTTCCTCCTTAGGGATTTTTACCATCATATCATCAATGTAAACTTCTATATTTATGATGATCTGATTAGCAAACGCTTTATTCACCAGCCGTTAATATGTAGCTCCAGTATTTTTCAGCCCAAATAGCATTACCTTATAATAATGGAGCCAACTGTCTATAATAAACGTAGTATCGTCTTGATCATTCAAATTCATTTATATTTGATTATACCCATAAATATCATTCATAAAGGACAACAATTTGTTCCTGGATGTAGAATCCACTAACTTATCAATCTGGGGTACCTGAAATGGATCTTTAGGACAAACTCTATTGAGATTTATAAAATCAATGCACACACGCCATTTTTTATTCTTTTTCTTGACTAAAACTGGGTTAGAAGTCCATAGACGGTATTGAGATTCTTTTATATGCCCCATTTTGGTTAACCCATCTATTGCTTCCGATTTTTCCCTAAAAAAGATCTGTTTTTCTGCACTACTGGCCCAACATCGGATTTCACAGACAGCTTGTGATTAATTATACTGGCTGGTACTCCGTTACATCCTCATTACACTAAGCGAATACATGTTAAAGATGAGATAAAAATGATATTAATTTTTCTTTTAACTCTGAAGATAGTTTAGTACCAATCCAAACACTTTTACCTTCTACTAACAGACAAATTTCAACTTCTTCAACATGGATTATTGCGCTAGGAGCCTCTCTTGGATCATCAATCTTATTTAGTTTGGCAGAAGGCTTCACTAACTGTTATTCCTTGTTAACATTCACTGCTCCCATCAACTTTGTAGCTAGATCAGTGACATAACATTCACAAGCTACCTTTATACTATTTCGGACAATGCCGACCTATGTACCACAACATACTACAAACATCGGTGAACAGTAAAAGCTACTGCATGCATCCTAGATAACAAGAATCTAACGAATATGGTGTTGTAAGATGTTGGACAATCAACTATCACAAACAAAACCCTTATCGCCTTTTTTAATGGTCATTTCCCCAACAACATCTCATCTTTGAATTCTCTAATTACATTGGATGAGCTCCCAGTAATCCTACTATGGCCCTATTCAAATGTTAGATGACGAAGGGATTCTTCATTTGCGTATAAGCTGATAGAACAATATATTTTCTGAACTGCATGTGTCAATTAAAATCCTATGTATATCATTACCTCCAATAGATGTCCATATTACTACAACATCTTCATATGGGCCTAAAATATTCCTTAGATTATCTTTATCAAAGACTATTAATGGAGCAGGGTTTTGATACAAATGCATAGACATTTTTCCCTCCAATTAAGTTGTTAGACTATTAACCTGTTTTTTCCTTGAACAGCTTGAGGGTGCAGTCATAGTGTCTCTCTCAAAAATATATAAAGATTCGAAGAAGTTATGTAGATCGGAAACTGTTGAAGTATTTTCCACAATCATCCCAACTTTATTCCATTCCGGATCAGGATCTAGATATTTCGAATTTACATCAAACTTTTCTATAATCACCATAGCATCTTCTAGTCTCGATGCACCCACACTTTACCCTGGATCAATTGGTGATGTTTCTCTTGTTATATTGCATTAGACTGAGAGTGAGTGTTGACTTGCCTATTGCTCTCTTGTTTTTTAACAAAATCTGACAACTTGCCTCTCTCAAATAAATTCAACCCTTGTCTCAAGGAAGCAATGACTACTTTTTCAAAACAATCGGCCAACCCATTGTACGTATTCACAAAAGAGCTGATATATTCTTTCAAAAAATTGTTTCTCTCTTGAGTTCAATGGATGGTAGTATTATCATTTCTTTTAAGCTTCTTACTTCCTACGAACTATCTCCGAAATGCCGCCCAGAAAACATCAAGTTTTAATATATCGTTGTGGTAAACTATTATACAATTTTAAAAGCACTCCCCTTGAAAGTTTACGAGAAATATCAACATAAAAGTTTACCATCATCAAAATTAATCATAAAATTCTTGAACTGCTCAAGGTGATTATTTAGATCTTTGTGTCCATCATATTTTTCCATTTTGGAACTGTCAAATCGTCTCAGTAGATGTCCAGAGAGTATCTTTGAGGATAAAGGTGATTGCCTCTAATTGTGGTTACCACTAACCACATTGTCTTCATCAGGAGTGGAAAATATACATGGTTTAGACTGGAGAGCAAATTGATCACTTAGTAGATGATCAATACCATGATCCAGCGACTTTTTATTTTCCATGGATATTTATTTTTCTTCATTTTTCCCTTCATGTCCCTTTTACTATTATGTTTCTTGGTTAACCTAGCTTTCTTTTTTCTAACGACACTAGTCGCTACTCGATAAACAAGACCCATCAAAGTCAGACGTTGTAGTTGAATTTTCAACAAAATCCAACGTGCTCATCACCTGTTTATTACGATGCTCCTTTTTAGAGTCAATATGAGCCTTTGGGGACTGGTCCTTTTCAACTTGTTTGTTATTATCACCAGGCTCATCTGTCTCACGCATCAGATTTTTCTTTCAATGCCCTTTCAGTTTGTCTTTGGGCCCTCAAAGCTTTAATCTCAGCTCTCAGCTAATCACGTTCTTCTTGCATGAATGGTATTTCCTCCGTGCTGTGATTGACATGAGACACAGTACCATGCTCATTCTCATCTTGCATGAATGGTATTTCTTCGGTGTTGTGATTGACATGAGACACAGTACCATGCTTATTGTCATATCGCATTCCCTCATTTTCATAAGGTAACACTTCTTGCGTATTGAGGTCCATATCTCAAAGATTTCCGAACTTCGAATTACTAGTCAGGTTTTCAATAAAGCTATTCAATTACCTTTATCTTCCACTGTGGCCGCCAATTGATGAGGGTAAATATTATTGTCATGGTAGAATTAGAATATTTTTGGTAATTTAGTATTTAAGGTTTTTATAGGGAGTAGTAAGAGAAGAGAGGTGCTTGTATTTAATAATTTAGAAAAAAGTCCAACCTATTTAATGTTGTTGGTTGGGGTATTTATATTTTTTTCCAATGACCTATGGGTCTTGTGGGTCAGATCTTATATTCGGGTCAATCACACGAGCCCCTGAGCCCAAGAACTAAGGTGATTGGCACGCAGCTGAGTCATTGGTCTACTTGAGTTACCGTTTATTTATTTGAACTTTATTTATCCAGTCTGAACTGCCCCTTCAGATAAAATCAGAATCACTATGATACCCTTCCAAGTATATCTGATATGATCATGAATGAGTGATATTTTTGGAGAATTTTTGTTTTTTTCTTATTTTCGCAACTAAAATACATTTGATTACGCAACTAGAACACATTTGTTTTATAGCAACCACATTAAACATAATTCCGCGATTTAAATTTTTTATTTTTTCCAGATGCATCTCGCAACCAAAGTCATATTTACGCAACTAGTTTCTTCTTATTTACACAAAATATTTGCACGTAATTCCACAACCGGAACATAATTTCTTTTCGCAACCAAATTACACATATTTACGTAACTAAAACACAATCCAATTTTTTTTTAAATGTAACAAAGTTGAGAGACCAAATATTATTACATCATGCGAGACCATGCATAATAAATTATGTGAGACCATGCATTGTTTTTCTAAGATGAACAAAACATGCTTCATCGATTATATTTATTTATTTATTTATTTCATCAGACCGAGTAACCCTGGTCTCACATCTTCATCATCAAGTAGTACATGTCTCGCATTTATCGACTTCATTATGTCTAGTCTCGCATTTATCCACTCTCATCATGTCTGGTCTCGCATAATTTAATAATACATGATCTTTCAATTTTATCATGCATGGTCTCATATGATTTAATAATGTCTGATCTCTCAACTTTTTCATGCCTTGTCTTTCATGGTTTAGTTATAATAGATCTCTCAACTTTTTCATTTTTGGTCCCGTATGATTTAAGAATGTATGATCTTTCAACTTTATCATGTTTGGTCTCGCATGATTTAGTAATGTTTGGTCTCTCAACTTTATCATGTTTGGTCTTACATGATATAATAATGTCTCGTCTCTCAACTATATCATGTCTACTCTCACAGGATTTAATAATACATGGTCTCTCAATTTTATTATGTTTGGTCTCGCATGATTTATTATGTTGATCTTGCATGTTTTTTTATCTCTAGTCTATCATTTTTTATGCCTGTTCTAGCATGTTTTCTATGTTTGGTCTCTTATGTTTTGTGGGGAAAAATATTGAAAACATATCATCAATGAGTCTACCTTTGTTTGTTTTTAAAAATCTGATGGTACTTTCGGATTTATTTTGTGAACTACGGTTTGAAAGATATAGAAGCTTTAAACAAATTAGAAAAAAGACGATTTTGTTCAAAAACGTTACTTGTGATTCTTCACCTTGGTCCACGTATGTATTGGTAGTTTATCAATTTTAATTACTAGGTCGTAAGAAGAAGCTTGACTAGATATTTATGGGTATTATTTTTTAAATAATCTCAATTCAAATTTAATAATCGAACCCGACTAGTATTTTTCTTATACAATCTTTTTCATAAATAAACAACTATACCAAAATATAATTTTAATAATCTCAATTTAAAAGATTATACATTTTCAATTTATTTTTTTCCAATTTAAATACATAAAGGTGTCATTAATGTTTTCAAGAATAAATAGTAGAGATCCGCGAAAAGATTAAAAATTGAATTTTCTCATTTTTGGAGTTGGAGGAAAATTCTAAGTCTTGGGCATTTGGCTCGTTGTTTGTATGTGGTGACGGTCGGCAATGGGGAGAACACCTCATTTTGTTACGATCAATGGTTGATCTTACCTCTCTAGTTACCCATTATGGGATCACCATCATCCATTACTCTAGGCTCAGAAAGAACCTCAAAGTTTCAGACATTATCAGCAATAGGCTTTGGAACTGGTCAGCTCATATTAGATATGCTAGCTCTAGAAAACAAAACACATTCCGGGAGATCAACAACCTCATCATATCCCTCCCTCCCCTTAACATCACCCACAATGATAAGAGGGGAATCACTAAGTTCACTATTAAAGACACTTCAAAGTTCTTCGTGCGCCCCCCCCCCCCCTCCCCCCGCCACTTCTTTATCATTTGGTTTGTTATCTAAGGCAAGTTGTCCATCCGTGACAAGCTTCTGATTTGGGGGATTAATTCTCCCCGGATTGTGTCTTATGTAACTCTGACCTTGAAAGTATCAATCATATCCTCTTTGATTGTAGTTCTAAGATTGGGTTCTTTAAAAATTCAACTAATTGGCCTTTTTGGATTAGTGATGCATCAAACTGGCCTTCATCTCATAGTTGCCACATTTGGCTTTCTTGTTCTAGCGCGGTTATTTACCATGTTTGGCAGGAGCGGAATACTAGATTTGTTTGCTCCTCCACTCCTACATTAGCCTCTAAGATTTTGCATTGTATGCTCTCTGACCTTAAATTCGGGTTCAATGGCACCAAGGTTTTATGGCCTGTGTAACCTTTACCTATCTCTAATTTTTGTTTGTTGTCTCTGTTTTTTGTAGTCACCCCTTCTTTTTAGCTTGGTTTCACTTGTTGTCCACAGGATATGCCGACATACTTGGTTTATTTGCACGCTTTCGCTTGTCTTTCGAGCCTTTTCATTATGAGTCTTTTTGTTTTTTTTGTTTTTATTCCCAATCTTGAGTTAACATTCTATTATTATTTCTTTCTTAAGATTTAAGCGCTTTTCAGGAATGTCCCATGTATTTATAAAAAATATTTTTTATTTATTTAATGTTTTTATAACAAAACAAAATCACTAAATATAAATCATGAAACGGTCTAAACCTAAATATAATTTTGAACTAAAAATAAACTACATACTCCCTACATTCCATTTTAATTTACGTTTAAAGTGAATACAGATTTTTTTTTAATCATAAAAATTAGGCCTTTTATTAATAACTAAATTGGACAGAGTCTAAACTCAGACAAGGCCCAGTTTGGGGAACAAACCCCTTCGAGACAAAAGAACCAATTACATCTGTCCTAGACAACCAACGCGATTCACAAATCTGCCATAGACAAAGAGCCATTGACACCCAGAAAGCCTCCATACAGTTCGATCCCACCAAATCATACCTCAAATCAACGAAAACCCTAAACTTTATCAACAATCCGATCAACCTAATGATGAAGGAAACCACAATCACATTGATACTTTCACAGAACCATAGAAAACCTTCAAACCTTCCTTCAACAATATCCAGCTAACCCAAACAAAAGAATTACCCCTTTAGCAGCTCACACGAACATCACTTGTCAGGAGAGAAAGCAATTAAGCCTAACCCTTGAAGAATACCATCGGTGGAGGTTCACACCCACTGTCGAGACTATTAGGGATTCACCAGTCCAGCAACCCTCAGAACATTCCATGCAAAGGTAAGAACTTGTATTCTTATTCATGGTAACATGGACCTCCAGATATCAAAGAGACATTCTTAAGGGTTGGGGTCTCTTCTCAGATAATTAGTTCCCAACCCTTCAAGAAATATAATAGCTCTGAGATATGAAAGGGCACTATCATAGTTAAAATCCATTGATTCATTGGATTTTAAGACTACTTTGGCAATCCAATCAGCAGATTCATTTTGTTGTCGAAAAATCTGTATTGTTCTCATATCAGAGGATAATAGGTTTCGACAACAAGCGAGAATTGGTGTTAGATACCAAGGGCTTTTACCATATAGAAGAAGCTCAATAAGGACAGAAGAATCTGTCTCAATGTCGAGATGGGTTATTCCTTTCTCAGCACATATCAAAAGACCATCCAGCAGAGCCCGACATTCTGCAATGATTAGAGATCCATTACCATAGATGCGACCATACTCGAAAATGATAGCCCCATCATTATTCCTTACAAGACCCTCACCACTAGATTTTCCCAATTAACCACAAACCCCGTCACAATTCAGCTGCCACACATCACAAGCATTTTGGAAATTCACAAAAATATGATTAACAGTTTCAATATTATGGCAGGCCTCACACATAGAAGATAACTGGATTTTCCTCTTTTGCAGGGTATAATCCACTGGAACCCAATTAAGGAGAGCTATCCATAGGAGCAAAGAACATTTATCAGGAGTTATATAATTCCAGGTTTTGATAAAAAATTTAAATATATTCCTCCTTTTTCTAATAGCATTCCAAGTCAATTTAGAATTAAAAAACTCATCCTTAGATACAGACTAGTAGATTGCATCTTGCTGATTCTCCTTACGAGAAAATTTCTAGATATTGTGGACTTCATAAAGAATATTAGCATTAAAGAGTTTAGTTAAGTCACATCTTCCATTGACCCAGTAGTTTCTAACCTCATCTTTATCAAAACCAGACCTATTATCATTTTGGCTAAATGAGACAAATGAATGGCTAGTGCATCATTTGTCCAACCAAAAGTCAATGTGACCATCCCCAAGAATCCAACGAATGTACCTTTCAGCACTATCCATGATGTTAAGCAACCTAACCCAAGTATGAGAACACCTGTTAGGCTTTGTAGCAGTAATAGGATGACAACCTTTGCAGTAAGTAGTGAACATAACCTTAGCCCACTTAGACTTTTGTGACCTAAAGTTAAACCAGATCTTGTGGGAAACGATATCTTGAGTATCCAATAGACTTTTGACTTTAGGTTCACCCTCCTCGAAAGTTTTGCAGACCTTTTGCCAATTAGACCATAGCATAGCACACTTGTTCTCCTTAGAACCCCACAAAAACTTGTTGAATAGAATTTCAATTCTTTGAACAATAGTTTTAGGCAAAATTGAACTTTGAAGAGTATACATAGAACTAGCATAAAGGACATATTGGATAAGCATTATCCTTCCCCCAAAAGATAAAGTGGTTTTGTCCAAATCACAAATCCTATCTCTGATTTTAAACAAGACTTCATCAAAATTATTGATGGTATTTATTGTACTTACAGTGGATCCCAAGTACTTGAAAGGAAGAAAGCAGTGCGTGAAACCCAAGTTATATTCAAGATTAACTATCTTTTGAGGTGAGAGTTTTTTCCAATTGATAACCTTATTTGTCTTATTTATTAATTTACCATAACAATCTTCATAGTGGTTGAGCAGGTTCATGATTTTATCAATAAAGGAAGCAGCACTATTACAGAAGACCAGTAAGTCATCAGCAAAAGCTAACACAAGTATATTGATTTTACTTCTTATTTTGTAAATAGTAAAAGAAAATTCCTGAGAAATTTTGATCAAACCCTTGAGCAGATACTCCTCTGCCAGAATAAACAGGCTTGGTGACAAAGGGTCACCCTACCTCAGGTCTTTATTAGATTTGAAAAAACCCTTAGCCTCCCAATTGACAATAACAGAGAAGTGACAGTTTTCAATACCCTTCTCTACGAGCTTTGTTAATTCCTGACTGAACCCAAACCTTTTTAAAATGTAGAGAAGAAAAGTGTGGTCAAGCTTGTCAAATACTTTGGCCATATCAAGCTTCAAAATAATATTTCTTCCTCTAGACTTGAGATTTAAATCATAGGTCAATTCCTTAGTAAGAAGGATCTTCTCGTGAATATTCATGTCCTTAATAAAAGCTCTTTTGGGCCTCAGAATTGAGATTAGGGAGAATGACTGCAAGCCTTTTGTTGATGACCTTAGATACAATTCTGCTAAACATGTTAGTGAGACTGATATGACAAAAATCCTTCCAAGCCTTAGGATTAGAAAATTTAGGGATAAGGCAAATAGTTGTAGCATAAACACCCATAGGAACAGTAGTATCTTTGAAGATTTCACAAACAGCCCCAAGTAAATCATCTGAAATAATATCCCAACTAACTTGAAAAAACCTTCTATTAAAACCAACCGGAGAAGAATTAGGATTAAGAGATTTAATAACAGAATAAATCTCATCTTTGGTAGGAGTAGTCATAAGCATTGCATTTTTATAATCTTTAACAAGATTAGAAATGAGGTCTTGTAGCAGATTAGGATACCATGGATTAGGAAGATCAAATAAGAGTTCCTCAAAATAGGTAATAATAGAATCCCCTAGAAGATTAGTATCCTCAATCCAAGCAGAACCATCCCAGATCCTATGGATCTTATTTAACTTTTTCCTTTTTTCACCAACTTGTGGAAGAATGCAGTGTTTTTGTCACTGTCTTTGAGCCACAATGAGTGATTTTTTTACTCCCAAAACATCTCCTCCTTTGTGAGAAGATCAAGATTGGTGTGGATAATAATCGCATGAGGGTAGGCTAGTAATTTTAAGTGGAGTTTCAAGGTGGTGTATGGGTGTTTAACGGTGGTGTAAGGGTGTTTAACGGTGGAGAGATAATTAAGCAGCTTGGTAGCAGTTAATTTTCATTACCCATAGTTAATGCTGGTGGTTGGGTATTTATAGTATGATGTTTGGGCCCTTATGGGCTTTCGGGTCATGTTTAATGGACCCGGGTCATGTTTAAAGACCCATGAGTTCTAAGCAGGAGGGTAGGTAGCTTAGTCAAGAAGTGTTTAGGTTTTTTAGTACTTTAGTCATAGTTCGAACAGCCTTAAGTTTACAGTGTTCAAAGTGATCTATCCGGTCCAAATGATCTGTCCGATTTATGTCCTTTTAGCCTATCCGGTATTCGGAGAGACTTAGACTGATTTGCCCTTCCGGGGAGCATGCTGAATTCAGACTCATCAGGAGCCCCTTTTTTAGGTGTTTGAGCAAGTGTCCTTGTCAAAGAACTGAAAAACAGTCCGATGTATGAAGTGGTTCTTAATCTGGACAGAGCTGTGGGTATACCCGGACAGATTAAACGTTACGAATTCCAAACGGTTTTTGCCAGAGTTAGTGGGACACGTGTCGCTCTCTGATTGGCCACTCCAGCCGTTTTTTCACCTTGAATTTCGCACCACCTTCTTTAACAAGTAACCTCTTTAATTGCCAATAGTGACATCAGCGCCGTCTTTTAATTATTGCCCAACTTTTCGGATTCTCCTAGGAATCAACTCTTTTTTTTCAAATCTATTATAAATTCACATTCATTTTCTACTGTTTTACCATCTCTTTCAAATCTTACTCTGCAATTTTACTCAGAGCTTTCTCTCTCTAGAACAAAAATTCCCTTGGTTGTTTATGTTTACAGCAAGAACAGCATTGATTAAAGGTGGTTGGCTCAACCTTTCAGAGTTGGAGAAAGCGCAGAAGGTCGAAAAAGAAAGGCGAATAGCAGCAGGGCTACCATCATCACCAGTTGATAGACCGGTTGCTTCTGTTACAGAATCAGATCGAGGCTCATCCTCCTCCAAAGGTACCAAACCCAAAAAGCTCTTTCAATCCACCCTTTCTCCCATAGTATCTGGTTCCTCAGTTCAGGAGTCAATACCTGCTGTTGAACCAGGAGTCACCGCTACAAGCGTTAGGAAAACCTCACATTTTATAGCCATGGGGTCTGATTCTGACCACTCCCCGGAGAAGCTAGTCGTTAAGAGGCCTAGCCGGTTAGTCAAAGGACTGACCTCCAGAAATACTCCCTCAAAGTCGGGGGCAAAAAACAGTGATTCTGGGTCTGGAGTGCCCATTCGAGCTCCCCGGGAGAGGTTTTCCGGTCCGGAGGCCAGCAGCCCAGTACCCCCTAGAGAATCTTCTGCCTCAGAAACCCAACTTGAGGTGAGAAGTCAGATGAATACGGGCAGTCAACATTCCGGAGGGCAGGCTACGCCAAGCTTAAATCCTCCCCGAACCACTTCCACAGAAGTCCCCCCAACAATTATGGAGGAGAGAATGGAGGACTCTACTGAAGAGGTCCCCTTTGAGTCCGAGTCCTCCGGACAGGCTGATACCACTGCTGTTCCTGCCAAAAAGGGCAAAGAAAATTTGTATCTGAGGCATCCGGACCTGCCGGAGTGCCTTGAGGGGAGAGTGGGTCGTGCTTCCACAAAGTCGAGCTTAAGTACCTCTTGGCCTTGCATAAGACCAAGTATGCATTCATCCATACCTCTGATCTGGGTAGAATGCGCACAAAATGGGGGATCCCTGAAAACGTGAAGATAAGGATCCCCATTGATCCGGAGACCCCAATGGACTGTAAACGAAATGAGATAGTCTTCTTTACGGAGCTATTCAACTAGGGGCTCAGGTTCCCACTAGACCCGGAGATCGTGCGCTACTTCCACCTGGTCAAGCTCTGCCCAACACAGCTAAGCCCCAATGGTTGGTTCACCTTAATGTCATGTATCATGGCGTCTAGGTTATCTGGGATCCCTCTTCCTATGGAAGAGTTCGCAGCAGTGGCCAACCTGTGCAAGCATCATCAGTTCCCCTTCTACCATTTCAACATGGGGAACGATCTCAAGGCTGTTGATGATCTCCTGGAATCGAAGAGTAAGTGGAGAAGCCAATTCCTGTTCGTTAGTGGTGCCTGGGAAAACGGCAAGAAAATCAAAGCCGGAGAGAACCCAAGCCTCCTCAGGAGTAGGTGGAGGAGTGACCGTAAGTTTCTTAACTTGAGTCTCTGTCCGTTTTTCTCTCTTTTTTTTAAGTTAAGTTTATATTAACCAATTTTTATTCTGTTCTATCAGAGCTGCCAAAGGAGTTCGGGGACTACCTGAAGGCCGGACAGACTACCTGTGGCAAAATCAATGCTTGACCACAAGGTCTTCACCCCTCGGAATCTAGCAAGGTCTCACATGTGGAACACCACAGGTCGGAGAGACCTAACTTGGGAGAAGCTCACCACCCAGCTTGATGAAGACACTGTGCTGAGAAGGTCCCACGAACTGGATGGGACACTCTACCTGCCTGCCCGGGCCAAAGCCCCAAGCAAAATGAAGGGCAGAAGAAAAGGCAAGAAGGTGGCAGGTGATGCTGAGAAGGATGCCCCAATAGATCCAGAGGGGCCAGCCCAAGTTCAAATTGATGCAACCCTCTTGCAGGTGGTGGAGCAGGAGACCGAGAGGCAGGAAGTAGACCTTCCAAAACCTCCAAGGGCTCCCAAGAGGACTCGCAAGCAAGCAAGTGAAAGCGCTGACCGGGTAGTTAAGAAGAAAAAGACTTCACAAGGAGATGAGCTCGCTCTCCGGGATCTGGAGCCCTCTTTTCCCACTGGCCCTTCAGACCCAACGCTGGTCGAAGAGATCCCTAGAGAGTTTCACACTGATGAATTAGAGGGGGGAGAGCTCAACTTGGATGAAGTGGACATCACCGGTCTGGGCGGGCTTGGTGAATATTTCCTTGGCCTGCCCAGAGACGAGTTCGCAGGGCCCTACATCCCTCCGAGCAGCTCCAATACGGTCAACTTTAACGGTAAGACTTTCATGGTTTCTAGTGAGAAGGACACTATTCCCCATTCCCTGCTTAGTAATGTGCAGCCAGTTCTTACACTGGCAAGACAAGTCCGGAGCCAAGCAGACACCATCAAAGACCTCAAATCTGAGAAGGATAAGCTGTCCGAAGACCTCCGCATTGCTACTACCAATGCTGATTTACTTAAGGAAGCACACGAGGAGCTGAAGAGGAGTCATGATGAGAGCAACACAAAAGTTGCCACCCTAGAGCAAACCATAAAAGATCTCCAGGAGAAGTTGTCTGGTATGGAGAAAGATCTCACGGTCTCACGGGGAGAGACCACTGCAAAGGAGAAGCTCATCACCAACCTGACCATTGACAAGATTGCTTTGGAAAATGCAGTGACTCAGGTTGCTGAAGAGAAGGCTGCTTTGGTAAGGGACCAAGAGGCCACAATCAAGGCCAAGATCAACGCCTATGCCAGGGAGATGATACAAAGTGAAGAGCTAATGATTCAAAGGGTGAAGTCTGATATGGTTCTCCTTTTTCACGAAAAATTCCCGAAGAGGAGACTGGGGGACTTATGGCTCTATGTGGATGATGATGACCTTCCATTTTATACTATGGTTGATGAGGGTTTTTCCGGTGAGTCCTCTTCTGATAATGAAGAGAAAACTGGAGAGAGCCCAGGTGAAGAGGAGAATGATCCCAAGGGCAAAAAAGTGGTCGAAGGGGGGAGCGACATCAAAGGCAAGAAAGTAGACGAGGGTGAGCCATCTTCAAAGGCTCAACCTTAATTTATGGTGTACTTTATTTATCCTTTACTCAAACTAAAGTCCTTGGAAGGCCAAGGCACTATTTTTGTTGTGGTGTCTGGTATTATTCGGACAGATTTTTTGTACTGTGCCCTAACTTGTTAAAAAAGTCCTTGGAAGGCCAAGGCAATTTTAAGTTGTTGAATGAATGTTTCTATTTTGCTCAACCATCATCTTCTTTCATTATTTGTTTTAGTTTAGATAGCTGGAATTTAAGTAGCTTTGAGTTATTGCATTGTGAGAGTGTTAAGATTCTGCGGCTAGAGTTTAAATAGCCCTTAGACCTTTTAGTCCGGGTAGTATGACAAGAGATAGAATTTTGAAAATACTTAGAAAATTTTGAAGAAGGCATCAAATTTCATTGAAAGCTCTTCATGCCACCGAAGAGGGGAAGGTATGCCCCCAAATATTTACATGGATGTTTAAACAAGTAAATATTTACACAAGTGTTATTCCAAGTACATTCGAAGGTGTTCAATATTCCAAGGGTGAGTTAAAACCCTGCCATCTTTGTCTTCCAACCAATAAGTCCCAGGCTTGATTCTTTCAACTACAGTATATGGACCCTCCCAGGTTGGGGCCAACTTTCCGAAGAGCTTTTCCTTAGTATGCAAGAAGACCTTCCTTAATACTTTGTCCCCCGGTTGGAAATCTCTTCTTTTAACCTTAGAAGCAAACCTGCTTCTCATCAAGCTCTGATAGTGTGCCACTCTTAGGCAGGCTTTAACCCGTCTTTCTTCTATTAAATCAAGTTGATTTCTGACGGCCATCTCATTAGCATGTCCGGAGAAGTTATGAATACGAAAGGAAGGGAGTGTCTTCTCTATGGGGGGCTACTGCATCCATTCCATAGACCAAGGCAAAGGGAGACTCTTGTGTTGCAGCCCCAGGTGTCGTCCGGTAGGCCCACAAGACCTCTTGTAGATAACTAGGCCACTTCCCAGTAGCCCCTTCTAGATTCTTCCTTAAACCGGACAGTATAGTTCTATTAGCCACTTCAACCTGCCCATTGGCTTGTGGGTGGAAATGTGAACAAAAGCAGTGCTGTATACCCCTTGAGGCACAGAAGCTTTCCATTTCTCTATTGTCAAACTGTGGCCCATTGTCTGTTGTTATCTTCTGTGGGACACCGAATCTGCAACATATGTTGGACAGAATGAATTTTATGACAGCTTTCGATGTTGTCCCTGCCATGGGAGCTGCTTCTATCCACTTTGAGAAGTAGTCAATGGCCACAATTATAGTTTTACGCCCTCCGGACGCCACAGGGAGAGGCCCAACCAAGTCCAATCCCCATCGAGCAAAAGGGATGGGCTCAGAAATTGACTCCAAAGGAATGGCTGGTACATGAATTTCATTGTTGTACCTCTGGCATGGATCACACCTTCTTACCAGCTCCTTAGCATCTTTCATTATTGATGGCCAATAGTATCCGGAGAGTAACACTCTTCTTGTTAAAGCTCTGAATCCACAATGGGCTGATCCCTCACCATCATGCAATTCGGAGAGGACCACTTGTGACTCATTATCCCATAAACAACGTAGGAGAGGTTTACTATAGGATTTTTTGTACAATACTTCTCTCAACATAATGAAACCACGAGCTTTGTGTTTCAATGTTCTGGCTTGTGACTTATCTGAAGGCATAATACCATCGGACAGATATTGTATGAGAGGAGATCTCCAGTCTTGAGGCTGACTCACTTGTATTTCAAAAACTTCCTCTTTTCCACCCTCACTAAGTTGAATAGAAGGGCTTTCAAGCACATGGATCCATGGGTAGGACTCCGTATATGCTATTGTTGCCAATGAGTCTGCTAGCTCATTTTCTGCCCGGGGAATGTGCTCATAGACAACAGCTTTAAACTTTAGCGCTTCATTTTTTAGGAGGAGTAAATATTTTACCAACTGCTCCTTTCTAGCCTCAGATTGGCCTAAGGCATGGTGGACAAGCAACTGGGAGTCACTTAGAAGCTTGACCCTTTTAGCCCCACAGATGTGGGCCAACTTTAACCCAGCTATAGCTGCTTCGTATTCGGACTCGTTATTAGACGCCCTGAAAGCAAAACAAATAGCTTGGTACATGTTGTCCTCATATGGGGAAGTGAGACATATTCCTGCACCACATCCCATGGTGCTAGACCCTCCGTCTGTTCAGACAATCCACACTTTCTTGTCTTTTGAATCAGTAGGTTGCTCTGAATCCCTATCGGAGTGGAATTCAACCAGAAAATCAGCCACAGCTTGGGCTTTTACTGCTGTTCGGGGAGCAAAGTCTATGTCGAAGTCCCCCAACTCCACTGACCACTTCGTCATTGTGCTTGAAATGTCTGCTTTTTGAAGGACATTCTTTAAAGGGAAAGATGTCCGGACGAAGATAGGATGAGCCTGAAAGTAAGGCCTCATTTTTCTTGGAGCTATCACCAGAGCTAATGCCAGTTTTTCGAGTTTCAAGTAACGCCTCTCAGCATCAATCAAGCTTTTGCTGATGTAGTACACTGGGTAGGGACAACCATCGACCTCTCTTACCAACACAGCACTGATGGCACAACTTGAAACGGCCAGATACACAATAAGAGTCTCCCCGTCAACTGGTTTGAACAAAGTTTTGGGAGAGGAGAGATGTTTCTTGATTTCATTGAATGCCTCACCACACTGTGGGGTCCATTCGAACCCTTTTGCACCCTTCAAAGTTTGAAAGAATGGAGCACACCTGTCCGAAGACCTGGAGATGAATCTGTTCAAGGCAGCTAATCTCCCCGTTAATCGCTGTACTTCTTTAATGTTTCGAGGAGGCTCCATCTGGAATAAGGCATTGAGTTGGTCCGGGTCGGGCTGTATTCCATGCTCACTTATGATATACCTTAAGAACTTCCCGGACTGCACTCCGAACACACACTTTTCAGGGTTTAGTTTTAAATTCACTTTTGCCAAGTTGGCAAAAGTTTCTTGGAGATCGGACAAGTGCAACTGCTCATCCACGCTTTTCACCATCATATCGTCAATGTAAACCTCCATATTTCTTCCAATTTGATCAGCAAATGCCTTGTTGACTAACCTTTGATAAGTAGCCCCAGAATTTTTCAAGCCAAAAGGCATCACCTTGTAGCAATGTAGACCCCTATCAGTGACAAACGTGGTATGTTCTTGATCTTTTGGATCTACTTGGATCTGATTGTACCCGGAGAAGGCATCCATGAAGGAGAGCAGCTTGTTCTTAGAAGTAGAGTCTACTAACTGATCTATCCGGGGAACCGGATACAAATCTTTTGGGCAAGCTCTATTAAGATCTGTGAAGTCAATGCACATGCGCTATTTGCCATTTTTCTTCTTTACCAGGACAGGATTCGCAGTCCACAAAGGATATTGAGATTCTTTAATATGCCCCATCTTTGTGAGTCTATCAACCTCTTGTACTATGACATCAGCCTTTTCTTTTGAGAAATCTCTCCTCTTTTGAACCACTGGTGTCACATCTCTCCGGACAGATAGGTGATGGGATATCACCTCTGATGGAACTCAAGTAACATCAGCATTGCACCAAGAAAAAACGTGTTGATGGTCTTTCAATAACTTCAACATCTCTTGTTTCAATATTTGTGGCATCTTTGACCCTATCTTGACACTTTTACCTTCTTCCAAACAGTGTGTTTCAACCTCTTCAATTGGGATCAACACTCCAAGGGTCTCTCTGGGGTCATCGATTTCACCCTCACCCCCAGAAAGACCCTCAAACTGCTATTGATCATTTATACGGACTGCCCCCAGCGTTCGTGGAGCCAAGGCAGTGGCATAGCATTCTCTTGCAATCTTTTGGCTGCTCCGGACAACCCCAACCTGTCCCTGAACAGCATACTTTAAACACTGATGGACTGTTGAAGCCACTGCATGCATCCTAGAGAGCCAAGATCTTCCTAGAATAACATTATAGCAAGTGGGACAATCCACCACGATGAAGAGTATTCTAACCATTTTCTTGAAAGGGCCCCTGCCCAATAACACTTCTTCTTCAAACTCCCCGATCACATCGGCTGAGCTGCCCGTGAAGCCCACGATTGATCTGTCTGACTTTTGAATCACAACTGGATTTTTCATTTTCTTGTAAGTGGTTAGGAAAAGGATATTGGCAGAGCTTCTAGTATCCACCAGAATTCGCCTTATCTCATTGCCCCCTATAGATGCTCCTATGACAACAGCATCCTCATGAGGGCCAGCAATATCTCTCAAATCATCCTCATCGAAGACTATGAATGGGAATGAGTTTGGTGATTGATAAGATGTCATGCCTCCTTCTAGCTGGGAGGCTAAATTATGAACATGCCTTTTTCTTGAAGAAGCAGTAGGAGCTGTCATAGTGTCCCCTCCAAAAATCGTCAGTGACTCGAAGAATTTAATGAGCCCGGAGACCGTCCGAGAACACTCCTCTATAGCACCCACCCTATTTCGTGTTGGATCAGGATCCAAGTATTCAGACTCCACATCAAACCTTTCAACTATTACCATGGCCCCCTCCGGGGCAGCATTACTTGGACCAACCCGGTGAGTGTTGTCAGGCCTGTTGCCTCCTCTTCTTTTAACGTATGCTCCTAACTTTCCCCTTTCAATCAAGTTTTGAACCTCTTGTTTCAACGCTATGCAATCATCAGTGGTATGGCCAATATCATTGTGGTATTGGCAAAAGGAGTTGTTACGATGATCTCTGGGAGACTGCAAGGTTGCTGGTCTCCGGTAGTGCACCTCATCTTTTGTTTTATCGAAAATGGTGGCCACGCTTTCTTTGAGCTCTGCGAACCACTCCGGTTGGACCCATTGCCCTCTTTTGTTTTTGGATTGTTGACTTTGAGCAGGAGCAGCTGGCTGAGACTGAGCTTTTGCCCTACCATGCCCCTGTCCGGTTTCTCTTGCTTTGTTCCCGGACTGGTTTTGATTTGGAGTTGGTGCCACCGTGGTGGATCTCACCTGTCTGTGCACCCTGGTTTTCTTTGTTTCATCAACGTTTATTTGCTTGCCAACCTGATTTAGCAATCCCCCCCAGGTCATGGCCTTCTTTCTGGTCACCGAATCAGCCAAATTGCCTGGGTTCAAACCTTACCTTAGGGATGCTATTGCCACCTGTTCGAAGCAATCAGCCAACCCATTCTTTGTGTTTACAAAACGACTTATGTACTCCTTCAAGGACTCATTTGGATCCTGGGCACAATGGATTATTGTGTCTCCATTGCCCTTCAGCTCCTTACTCCCTACAAACTGCCTTCGAAAGGCCACCCAAAACGTATCAAAATCTTTAATACAACCTTGAGGCAGGCTGTTGTACCATTTCAGAGCACTCCCCGTAAAATATTGGGAGAATGCCCTACACAGTAGTTTATCATCGTCATCAAAGTTCATCATGAAGTTCTTGAATTGCTCCAGATGATTGTCCGGATCAGTACTGCCATCATACTTCTCCATCTTAGTACTATCAAACCTCTTGGGGAGGTTTCCGGACAGGATTTTAGAAGACAGTGGAGACTGCCTCCAATTCCTTCGACGACTGAACACAGTATCCTCATTGGGAGTTGCAAAGATACCTGGCTCATCGTGGAAAGCAAAGGGATCCATCAGCATCTTGTCCATATACCTCCGGTGGTGAGATGACCCCTTTCCAATATGCCTTTTCATTCTTCCATAGTGATCTCTTTTTCTTGAATATTTCTTAACCTGCGTTTGCTTTTTCTTGGTTCGACCCTCATCGCTGCTAGAGGACAAGGATTTTTCATTTCCCTCACTGTCCGAAGAGCTGTCTGAAGATTCTGAGCTTGAGTCAGAGCTCTCCACAGGCTTGGATCGGTGAGACTTTTTAGAACTGGCATGTGTCTTTTGGGTACTCACATGAGTTTTCGAAGCCTCAGGCTCCTTAGGGTTGTCGGTATGATGAGCAGCTGATGCTTTGGATTTTTCTTTCACGCCTATCTTGGCCTTCTTAGCCTTCAGAGCTTCTATTTCAGCCCTCAGCCTGTCACGCTCTTTGATAGTGTACTCGTCATTCTCTCCCACCACTTCGAGCAAAGCTGGTGGCACTTCTGGATTGTCCGGATTCATACGGACAGAATTTCTTGGCAGGTTTTGAATGCTTGATTCAGGCACCTCTCTCCTCCCACTGTGGTCGCCAATTTAGTGTGGATAATAATCGCATGAGGGTAGGCTAGTAATTTTAAGTGGAGTTTCAAGGTGGTGTATGGGTGTTTAACGGTGGTGTAAGGGTGTTTAACGGTGGAGAGATAATTAAGCAGCTTGGTAGCAGTTAATTTTCATTACCCATAGTTAATGCTGGTGGTTGGGTATTTATAGTATGATGTTTGGGCCCTTATGGGCTTTCGGGTCATGTTTAATGGACCCGGGTCATGTTTAAAGACCCATGAGTTCTAAGCAGGAGGGCATGTAGCTTAGTCAAGAAGTGTTTAGGTTTTTTAGTACTTTAGTCATAGTTCGAACAGCCTTAAGTTTACAGTGTTCAAAGTGATCTATCCGGTCCGAATGATCTGTCCGATTTATGTCCTTGTAGCCTGTCCGGTATTTGGAGAGACTTAGACTGATTTGCCCTTCCGGGGAGCATGCTGAATTCGGACTCATCAAAGATGAGTGACTTTTGCTGCATCAATGATATCCCTATCCTCTTTAGAGTTAGTAGACTGGTAGATAGTTTCCTTATGATCGATGATCTCTTCAATCTCTTTAATAGAATCAAAGATGTTTCTAAACATCTCCCTATTCCATACCTTAAGGTCAGCATTGATACTTCTTAACTTGATACAGAACTTAAATATAGGAATCCCATAGGTATCAACAGCCCAGCTAGATTTGACCATGTTTAGGAAACCATCATGAAGAGCCCGCATATTCATGAATTTGAAAGAAGACTTAACTTTGAGAGAATTAGAAGAGATAGTAACACTGAGTGGATCATGATCAGAGCATGTCTTAGGAAGGTGTAGAAATTTAGTAGATTCAAATAAGTTTAACCAAGTATTATTGTAGACTACACGATCAAGCCTTTTCTATTGTCTGCCATTAGTCCGGGTGAACTTGTTCCCTGAATACCATGCATCGAATAAGTTGCAATCCAACATAAAGTTGTTAAAATCTTTAGCACTAGATAAGAAATTAGAATAAAAGTTCAATTGTTCATTAGAATTAGAAATGGTGTTGAAATCCCCCAGAAGCATCCATTCATTAGACCCATCCTCAATGTCTTTAAGGCTATCCCACATAGGAATTCTCAACTTCCTGGAACACTTAGCATAGATGACAGACACCCTAAATTCTTGTTAGAAACTTTATGCTTTACATTGAGGTGAAGAAACTGCTCCTAATTGTGAAGAACATCCACTGAAAAGCTATCTTTCCATAGCACCCAAATCTTATTAGAAACATTGTACCAGAAGCTTTGAAAACCCAATTTCTTAGAAACAGAAGGAAGGTTAATACTGGTGACTAAAGGCTCTTTTATAGACAATAAATCAGGCTTCTCATACCTTTTTAAAGATTTTAACCTGTACATTGTTTTCTTGTTCCCCAAACCACGGACATTACAGCTCAACACTTTAATAGTCATTTAGAATTTGAAGAGTTTGCAGTTCCCTTGAACTGCACACGTTTGGATGAAGTACGAATCTTTTTGTTGATTGCCTTTATCTTTTTATTTTTCGTTATCTCCAGTTTTCTCGTTTCTTTAATAAACTTTGTGTTTACAGGAGAGCAACGGAGACTCCCAGTAGTATGCCTTGTAATAGAAATGGAATCTTGAAGGGACAAGTTAGAATTCTGGTTGCAAGTACCCAATTCTAACATGTGAAGTGCTTCCATCACTTCATGATTTCCAAACTCATTAGGTACCTTCTTCATAGAATCATTAATAACCGTATTTGTTTTGAGATTCAACTGCGAAGCAGTATTTTCAGGGAGACTTTGATTTATTATTGATCTGATCTTTGGGGGTGTGACAGAATGACTAGTTTGATTTGCTCTCTGTTTCGGGTGAGACAGAGGAGATGGTTCAAGATTTTCTACAAGGCCACACCTAATGGTTGGATTACTTGGAATAGGACAGTCACTAGATACTAAGGGAATAGCAGCTATAGAGACCCTAAAAGGAGCAGGTTGATTCTGAGGATCGGTAAGTTTCACCTTCTTTGAGTTTTTATCAGAATGGCCCAAATGGTAGCATGTTTTACAGTATTTAGGATAAGCTTCATACACCAGTTCTTGCCCAAACCCCTTACTACCAAATGAAACCCATAACTTTTTAGGCGTAGGTTTATAATCAATTTCTACACAGATTCTACACTAGTTGATCCTAGCCTTGTTCTTTAAAGGGACCCAAACTTTTCGAGGAGACCCAGGGCCTTTAGAAATGCTGAGTATGGTTTTCTAGTTTTACATGTACTCAAGCGGATTGGGGAGATTAATGTAGACAGGTGTGATAGGGTTTTCATATTTAACATTAAAGAATGGCCCCCATTTTAGAAGCCGCATAGTTTTGTTTCCCATTGGCCAGACATTTTTGCGCCATAATATATGAAGATCATCCAAGAATCTGAATTCTATGAACACATGTCTAGGATTAACATTGGTGAAACCATAGTTATAGAAAATGTCGCTGCAACACCGCCGTAACGCGCGACGACATGTTATGCTAAAAAATCATTACGGCGAGTCACGTAACGGTCCAAACGGAAAAACACCCGCCGTAGTAGTGTTATAGAGGCGTAGCGTCATGTTGCGTCGCGAGCATTATTCCACTGCTTACATCTATTATTATTTTTATTATATATAGACAATTTTTAATTACTTAAACTGCTATAATTGAACTGAAACTTTACGCGTAAAGTAAAGTAAATCCTTTATGAAATAAGGATTACTGTTCAACTTTCAAACCATTCGACTCGAAACTCCTAACTTATCTTAAATATAAACTAAATATTAAACTACTGATTTATTAAATGTCTAATCATTTTATTTATGTTTATAAAAGTTATTCATAATTAAAAACAAATAATGGCTAGTACCCGTTTGTGTTAAGTATGATATGTTGCGTGATTCGTAAATCATTTGTATAATCTAGGAATGTTAAGAATTTTTCCATCAACGCCATAGTTTTACTAGTCTAGCATCATTAGTTTTTTCTTCTTTTAAAAGTTGTTCCATATGTGTCCCATCATTAGTTTTTTCTTCTTTTAAAAGTTGTTCCATATGTGTCAGGCTTGGTTCCTTATTCGCCGCACACTTGTAATCTATTCTACTTTTAGAAGTAGTTATCTATTTCAAAAAGCATCGCTTCTTCAACTTCAACCTCGTTATCTTTCCAACGAGAAGAAGATGAATCTCGAAATAAACTCAGCAATAACTTCTTTAAATTTCACCTTGTAAATTAAGAAAACATAAAATATTAGTTAATACTCCGCAATTCGTAAACACGTATAAATGGATCAATTTAAATGCGCAGTTGATTCTGAGCCAAATTCTAGATATCAACTTTTTATTTTTTTTCCAAAATGGTAGTTGAATCCCAGATTCGGTTTTGGAATCAGCTTCCATTTCAAAAAAAATGTAGTTGATTCCAAAACTGAATGTTTAAACCAACTGCATTTAGAAAACAATTGCAGGCAAAAAAGTCTCACGTATGTTTTGGATTATACTACCTCAAAAAAAATTAAAACTTCATAATACTACCTCCAAAAAAAATTAAAACTTCATAAAACACTTACATCATATCATATAGTTTAAAATCGAGAGTTTAAACATTATAATCGAAAACATCATATACAAAAATTATAATCAAAAGCAGCATATACAAACATCATGATCAACCCTATCAACGTCTAGCATATAAATAATCATATACGACGTGTATATAACTAAAAAAATCCACATATATTATAAAATGTACTACTATATCTCTAGCAGATAATAGATAAAAAAAAATTAATGATATCTTAAATCTGCGAGTTTTAAAATGTTTATGATTCACTTTTTTAATTTATCTTTCAACGTCACTAACTGGTATATAGGGTAAAAAACACTAGTAGTCCTCCATGTTTAGCACTTGTATCAACATAGTCCATTTCGTTCATTTCTGCATTAAACTTCATCCCCTTCGTTTTAAAAATTTGCAAATATAGACCCCCGCACGTATAAATCATTTAAAAACTGACACGTGACAATTAAATTCTAAGTTCTGTATCACTTTTGGTTCCAAATTCCAAGGTTTGTATCACTTTTGGTCCCCCAAAATATGCGAAGGGACTAATCGTGCAAATTTTTAAAATGAAATGGATAAATTTTATGCAGAAGTGAACGAAATGGACTATATTGATACAAGAGCTTTTTAGCCTAGTATATATTATAATATTTAATCAAGTCAACTTCTTTAAAACAGGGACTTAAAATATCTTATAAATCCAGAGTAGAATATGGTGGTTTAAACATGCGAAGAAAGAAAAAGATAAAAAAAAAGGTGAGTTAAAAAATTAAAATTTTGTCAAAACAGATGAAAAATAAAGTTAAAAATCTTATATCTATATTTATACGAAGGCTTAAATCGCTGCGTCGTCCCTCGACTATCACATTTTGTGTCATTTAGTCCTTCAACAAAAAAATCACGGCTGAGGGTCCCTCGTTTATCAAAAATCTATAAATTTAGTCCCCGCGCGTGGTTTTTGCTGTAATGCTGCCACGTGTCACTATAGTTAAATGGGTTTAGTTCCGTAGATAGTCCCTTGACTTTGAGTCAACCCTGTTTGTTGCCCAAAATGCTTAAATGTCTGCTTTACCCTTCACACTTGCACATGTGGCATCTATGTGGCAAATGTTTCCAACGTGGACGAATAGTTGATCGTTTTAGTAGATGAACCGATTTTATTTGTGACTCAAACGATTTAATTCCCAAATTAAAACAACAAACCCTTGTAAGGATCGTCAACAACGACAACTATTCTTTTGTCAAGCTCGCGTTGACGTTGATTTAAATCCGGTGGATTCAATCAATAATTTAATTTCCGGAAACCCTAATTCCTTAAGACTTTCAAGGTTGAATTCGATCGGTGTTCACTTAAGCTCTGATTGAGCTTCGGATTTATCTAAATTGTGTTTCGGTTCTTCGTTAAAGTTAGATTTTGATATCTTGTTCGTTCGTTCGTCGAGCTCCGACTCCAAGTTTCGATTGTTGGGTCATACGTTCGAGGTTGATCTGATAAGTTGTATATACATATTTTCGTTTTCCGGAGGATTCTCCTTTGCTGATTAATCGAGTTGGGATCGAAATGCTACAAATTTAGAGTATTTTAAAAAGTGAATCTTCAGGTCATGAATGAGTACTTTATGATTTTGGTAGCTTGGGGTTTTAGTTACCGATAATTATACATAGGTGTAATTCCGAATCAAAGAACCAATGGGTTTCGTGAGAGCAATTTGTTTCGTTCTTTGGGTGATTTTGCATTGTGTGTTAATCGTGAGCAGTTTCGAAGCCAATAAGAGGAGCGAGAAAGTGTTCGCCCATTTAGTCAATCAAACAACAGGTGAAGTTGATGACGAATTGGTAAAGTTCTCTTACTCTGATTCATACGATCGCACTTGCTTTACTTTATATATTAGTTTGAAGTATATGGGTTTTCATCAAAATTGCACTTCTTTAAGCAGTTCTTGAGTTTTGAAGTTAAATGCAATAAGGTTAGAGAGTTGAGTCTGCTTTAGTTTAGTTGGAAAAGAATATCTAGCTATGGTTAGGGATTAGAAATGAAAGGGTTATTCTTAGCTTATGATTAGGGTTTGTTGTTTTAATTTGGGAATTAAATCGTTTGAGTCACAAATAAAACCAGTTCATCTACTAAAACGATTAACTATTCGTCCACGTCAAAAACCTTTGCCTCATAGATGCCACATGTTCAAGTGCGAAGGGTAAAGCAGACATTTTGGGCAACAAACAGGGTTGATTCAAAGTGAAGAGACTATTTGTGGAACTAAACTCATTTAACTATAATGAGTGGCAGCATTACAGCAAAAACCAAGCGCGGGGACTAAATTTATAGATTTTTGATAGACGAGGAACCCTCAACCGTGATTTTTTTGTCGATGGACTAAATGACATAAAACGTGATAGTCGAGGGACGACGCAACGATTTAAGCCTTTATACGAAGATAAAAGATAGTATTTAATAAAAATATAACAAAGTGAAAATAAATCGTGGAGCATGTAAAAAAAGCGAGTCACGTAAAATATCTGCTTCAATGGGATAACAAAATGTCCAAAATTTACTATCTGGACTGTGTTGGCAACTCTTTTAACAATTCCAAAATAACCCGAGACATGATGGGCTAGATGTTAGTCATTTTCTTAAGGTCAAAGAATACAAAGCCTGGTAGAAAATATAAGAAAATCCTGATAGGCTAGCTAAGATTTAGTTCTATTAAATCTGTGAGGAATACATTGTATCACCAATTGGATTATATGTGATCTATTATCGGAATCAATAAAAAGAATGCAATGGCCAAGTGAGATTAACAAAGTTACAATTGAATATCCAAACATGTCACCTAGACTACAAAAAGAAATAAGCCAAAAGAAGATGCATGTCAAAACTATAAGGAGCAACAATTAGAACTTGCTAAACTAAACCTCAAAAGTTGCATACCAATGTATGGTATAAAAGTTACGCACAGATATCAGAAGGAAACAAATATAAAACGATAAAATACTTTATGGATAATAAACAAAACACGGAGTAGGCACAAGTGACTCATGCATCTACGCATCTGCCTGAACAGGTGGTGGTGGTCCATTAGATCTAAATCCACGGCCTCTTCCACGATATCCCCTTCCACGGCCACGTCCTGCCACCAAAAAGCATACCATGTGTCACAAATACCGCGACAACATCAATTTAATAAGAGGATGCACATAAATCTTCCCATTTACTAACTTTCAGTGACTAATATCCTTAAAGTTCCAATTATTTTCTATAGATGGCATACAGCAAACATCAGATAGGGATTAGAGACTAGGATAAAGATTAGATTGCCCATGGATTATATCAAATGCAAAACTTCTCTATGGGAATATTACTCCTGGCTAGGACTAATCCTAGACTTATTTTGATCAAGGATTATTAAGTCCTATATCGAATAGATAGTTTAATTTCGTTAGTCTTAAAGATTACAAAACACAAGATTGGACTATGAAATAGTCCAATCCCGTCGAATATAGCTCATATGTACCAAACGAGTTCTAAAGTTAAAATAGCCAAAGGCAGTAGACACAAATTGTTTCCCATGATCATATGTCTATAAAGGTATTAGTTTGGCTAAACTACTCAAGAAGAAAAGGCAACTAGCGAAAATGTCATGAGAAATAAATAACCCACCACGTCCTTGAGGTGCGTCATGGCCATAACCATCACCCTGCTGCTCATCAAATTGAGGCCCATTGTATCCACCACGTCCACGGGCATAGGAGCCACCCTGCTGCTCTTCATATTTAGGCCCATCATAGCCACCCCGACCACGAGCATAGGAACCACCCTGCTGTTCTTCATATTGAGGCCCATTATATCCACCTCGTCCACGAGCAAAGGAACCGCGTCCACGGCCAAAGGAACTGCGTCCTCTCCCGCGTCCTCTTCCCCTTATGTAACCCTGAGGGTGATCATAACCTCCATCCTCATACTCAACAGAGACAAATCCATTCCCTGAAAAATAAAATGAGCCATTATCAATCAACCTGCTTTTAACAAGCTTAAATCACCAATATTTAGCAAACAGTCCTATTTTTCTGGAATATAAATGAAAATTCCAATAGCCAATTTCAAACTGAAGACATTCAAGGACATATACATTCAAAACACAACTTATAGCATGAGACTAGTGGGATCTAAGCAGTGTACCTCTACCTCTTCCCCTTCCTCTGCCACTGCGGCCACGGCCACTGGGTGAGCGTTCTGTCATCAACAAAAAAGAAGGATTAGAAGATGCGGCATTAATTTGACAAAATCTATAACCATTAGACAGCTTACTACCTCCTTCATACTCAATCTCTCCAGATGCCTTCACCTGATCAGCAGGTATTGGAGGCTGGTACCTGCAAGAAAAATCAATTCATCAGTAGGTTAACTTCACAGCACTAACCATTATTTAGATTAATCTTAAAGACGACTGATGCTGACTATGACAAATTGAATAAAGACTCAATGCAGCCCAGTGACACATGAAAAGGTAAAAGAGTAGTGTGGAATATAGCACAAAAGTGTTGTGGAAACAAACATAAAGACCAGTCATTTAACTCTCCCCAGTAAAGCAGAATACTTGAAGGGCCTTAATATTCTCCTTGGTGAACAATGATTATTATAATATTAAACAACCCGATCATATCTTCAAGTATCACTATGTTTTTGTATTGAAGCTATAAGAATTTCATGTCTGCTGGACACTAGAGACTCTCGGAGCAAAAAGTGTGAGCAAAAGTAGTAGATCATATTTTAAAGTTGTTCCTTTCACTACGATGTGAGCAGTGTCTTTTGTTATTGTGTATTGGTCATAAAAGTCAAATCAATGACTTCAAAAACAAGCTAACTCACAAAATCAGCATATCTGACACTTACAATTTATATGGCAATGCATTACTTTTAGAAGGAAGCTTATATTAGATAAGATTGCTCAAGTCAACTGACCGGTGATTTAAGGAAATTGGAAATTTCCGGAATTTCATCACAGGATCCGACAAGGCAAGGATCAGACTATGGTAGCAAACACAAGAAATGGAAACTTACCCAATTGAAGATGTATTCAGTTCACTCTTTGAAAGGGTAATTGTTATCATAGACACATGCCTTACGGTCTCCAAACTACAATAAGATATATCATTATCAGAATATAACAGAATGTTCATTAGCCAAAATAATATGAGCAATCAATATTGTGCTCAACAATCCTGCTAGAAACAAGGTCACAATTATCCTTACGCCTTAAGGCCTTCTTCTAGGGGTTCCCATGTATCTTTTATGTCTGTAGATCCAATTGATGTGTTCTGATGAAGGTCAGGGATTCTTCGCTGCATCACAGATCATAATTTATTAAGTCCCAAAAAAAACTACAATGATACAATGACTTCGACAAGTATTTATAGAATACGGTATTACCTTGATTAGCTCCACAATAGTTACAGTCTTGTTTATAGCTCTTCCCATTGCCTTGAATACAATTTCATTCGCACCTTTCTCCTGTAGAGGGGCAAACAACCGTAGAAAAAGTGATGAGCATAACCACAAAACTAAAATACATGCAAGTATACCAAACACTAACCTAAACACGTCCATCATCCATTGAACTAAAGAGAACATCATTTTTAGCCATTTTACTATAGAGCACAAAGACTTAAAGCAGACACAACAGCTTGCACCCACTGACTTGTGTCAGAGCGACCAATTTACTTATAAATATATATATATATATATACTATATATAAATGCCATATGACCACCACGTACTACAATGTACTACTACACCTACAAGCTAAACTCAAGTTCTCCCTTAAAAAGTCAACAAATTAAACTCTACCTCCTAACACTAATACCCGAATTCAAAACCTAAACCTCATCCCTCAAAGCAAAGCACATCAAATCACATTAACATACAACTGAAACGATACAAAAACGAAATCAGTTCAAAACATGGAGAAAGAACCTGAAGAAGAGTCATGGCGTAAGTGATATAGCTTCGCATCCTCCCTTGACTGGTTATCCGAATCTCATTCTCATCAATCGGTGTATCGGCTTTAGGTTTCTCAACCCTATGGTACCTCTCCATCTTAAAACTGGAGCAGCACAATACCATCAAAAATATCAAATTATTTAGAGAAAAACATCCTCAAAATCATCGAAATCAACGATAACGAAAGAAACACACAAATCGAAACAGATACATAGAAGTTAGGGTTTAATAGATGAGATAGAGGAGATGAATCCGAGGATTTACTTGGTCCTTGTCGAAAGATAAGAGTATCGAAGAGCCTTCTTCAACAATTGGCTAAATTGATTTTTGTGACGCCCAAAGAGAGATACAGAGAGGAGTTGCGGTATATATACTAAGCCGTGCTCCTAAACTACCCTAACCGACTATTTATCCGGTTTGACCGGGTTTCTCTTTCCGGACCCTATTAGAATCGGCTAAGTTGGTAAGTGGTAACCCACTCGTATTATCTTCTAATGTCTATCTTTTTACTATTTCGTCAAACATAATGTCATTTTTTTTCTTTTCTTCACACTAAATACACTTTTATACAGTGAATCAATTAGATATCTAAATTAATTATTTTTAAAAATTTAAAATTTAAAATTTGAATACAAAATAACTTAATTGAGTGTAATTGAATAGTCGAGGAAGTTGATTAAGTCAAGCGAGATTATGGTTACATTAACTTTTACATGCATTCATTACGTTTTTAGAAACATAAGGAATTATGAGCTCCTACCATTACTAATATATAATCGAAACAGATCTATATGTAACCTTCCAAAATTGGGAGAATTTTTAAATCATTATAAATTGTGAATTTTGAATTTTATATTTCGATTCTTTTATGGAAAATTATAATACAGGAAATTAGATTTATAAGTAGTTTTAAACAAAATTAATAGTCAACGAGATTAGAGGAAAATTTTAGTTTTTTATATAATTAATTAAAAAAAACATATTATTCTTTAAAAAATAATTAAATATTTCCATGGTGGATAATTTTAGAAAAAAATCTTGGTACGTGCAGTTAGGGAAAAATAAAAAAATATAGTAATAAAAGCATGAAATTTTTTGAAGATCAATGAGGATATCAAAGGACAATGTTTACATGAATATGCTACAAAGTCCATAAAATATGCTACAAAGTCTCAGCATACATACACATACGTCATTTGGGATGAGTTAAATAACGACAACCTCTTTCGGCCTATCATATTGAGACACTTAAGAAGTAAATAGATTTAGTATTGTAGGATATATAATAGAGTTGCATCATTTAATGTGGACATTTAATTTTTTCTTGTACAATAAATAGAACGACAAGTGGAAGATGTGTATAGATTTAACATATTTCAACAAACATGTCAAATTGATCCATTTTAACTAGTGAGGATTGACTAGCTTGTAGATGCTGGAAACAAATGTTGATGACATGTATGTAAAAAACATTCATGAAAAAGATCACCCAACAGACACCAAGGACATATTAAAAAACTTACTAATTTAGCAGCAATGGAGACACCAAGACATACTAAAAAATTATAAATCTTGACTAGAAAACTAGTAATACTTAACATGTTCTAGTTAAGATCCTCGAACAAGTGTCAACCTTTCTTTCAAGTCTTGAGAAAAACATAAAAGTTTAAATAAACTTCAACATGTGATGAGGCATCTTTAACAACATAAAGATTTGTTTGGCTTCATATCCGAAGTGTTAACCAAACATCGGCCATGAGAAACTTTGTATATGCAAGTGTGGTACCAATCAGGAACGAAAGAAATGACTCTAAAGAAGTATATTATGTAAGTACATCTTTATTACGAGTTGAAATTTAAAAGTGTTATTAAGTTATTAAGTTAGTGCTCATAAACTACTTTAATCGACTATTTATCTTGATTGACCGGTTTCTCTTCTAGACCCATTAAAACCAACTATGTTTGTAAGTGACAACCCACTCGTATTATGTTTAAATAACTATTTTTTACAAATTTGCGAAACATAATGTTATTGTTTTTTTATAGTAAAAAGTAACGATAGTTTACTAAATACTATTTTTTCATAAATTAAATTAATTATTATTTAAAATATAAAAAATGGAATATAAAATATTTAAAAGATTATAATCGAATGGTGATGAAGTGGACTAGGTTAGATGTGTTAATGTGGTTATATTAACTTTTATATGTATTTATTATATTTTTTAAAACAATATTTTTTTATAAAGTTAAAAGTCCCAAAAAAAACTTAGGGATATATAACTAATATATATATATATATATATATATATATATATATAAAGCTTTTAAAACTTTGAAGATTTTTGCGATTAATATTGGGTGCCTAAATTTTGAATTTTATATTTTAAGTTTTGAGTTTTTTTCAATAATTATAATACGAGGATTTATAACTAACTTTAAAAAACTTAATAGTCTACCAGAATTGATAAAAAAAATAGTTTTTTTATATAATTAATTACAATTAAATATATATTATACGTTCAATTATTTTGTACATTTAGTATGGATAGATTTTAGAAAAAGATCTTGTTCGCGTAGTTAAGGAAAAATTAAAAAAAAAAATTAAAAATTATGATACAGTAAATGACATTTATATGTAACTTTGAAAAAAATAATGGTCAATCAAAATTTATGAAAAACTTAAATTTTTTTATATAATTAATTATAAATAAAAATATATTATCTGATTAAAAGAATTTATAAATTTCGTGTGATGGATGACTTGAGAAAATGTTCTAAGTCCGTGAAGTTATAGATATACAAAAAAAAATATAGTAATAGAAGCATGAAATATTTTGAAGATCGGTTGCGCTATCTAAACCGATTTCATATATAAAATTGTTAATGTTTTCAAAAAAAATCAATTGTGGAATGATTTTAAAAATAATCTCCAGCACCCTATGTAGTCCAATTACCCATAAATCAAACAAAAAAACTAAGTGTAACATTATTTTAAGGCCAAAGCTATTTCCTCCATGTTATTTTTTATTTCCTCCATCTTTCAAACTTTCAAAAACACTAGTGACTTGCTTTTACCAAATTACCCTTATTTTTATTTCAAATTTATCGTTAGATGCCATTTATCTAATTAAAAGTCTTAGATAAAAGTCTTATATGAAAAAACACAGCATTAACCTACCTTTAATCCAAGATATATGATTACACCTCTAAAATTAACCTTAAAACAAAGAACTTCAATTTTATTGAAGATTAATCATGGAAAATGAAGAAACCCAAACAAAGCCGGAGAACAGCACTTAATCGACAAACAATGTAATTTAAACTTGTTTTTACGTTTTACAACTTCGTAGTTTGAAAATACCTATTTCGAAACTTATTTTTTTCAGCTAAACCCGTTTTTACAGTTCTGAAAAAAAACAACTATTTCCGAGCCGGGAATTAGGAATCAGGTGTAATTTTTTTAAAAAAATGTGCATCTGATTCCGAGTGGCCCTCTCGGAATCAAGTGTAAAACACCAGTGTAAGAAAAGCATGGTGCTCGCTATTAAATATAATCAACCTATTGCCGTCTTCAATTCTGTGATAAATAAGATACGAAAAAAGTAGGCAACATAATGCACTTACGTAGACGTAGTACAGACTTCTAATCCCTGTTTTATAACCACCTAAAAGGTTCTTCTTTTTTCTACCATCCATCTACAATATCAATCACACACACTATTCTGAATCACATGCTCTGTTGGGAATATGCGGTGTTGTGAATATGGGGTTCCGCATATTCCGCCTCCGTATATAAGTAAGAACACAACCGATCTCAACACTAGTATGATATTGTCCGCTTTGGCACTCGAAGGCCCTCACGGCTTTGCATTTGGTCCACTACCAAAAGGCCTCATACTAGTTGAGGTATGTTCTTACTTATATACCGCTGATCTTTCCCATGTTTAACCGATGTGGGATGTGGGACTTTGGTCGCCACCCTAACAAGTCCTCCTCTCGAACAAAGTACCACTTAGCCTCCTCTCAATTGACTTTCATTCGCCCACTCTAATCAGGTTGGAGACTACCTGACCATAGAGGCACTACGGATGTTAATGCTCACCTCCTCTTAGACCACACTGTCTTGTTCCTTAGTGCCACTCCAATCAAGCCACACTGCTTGATGAGCCACGAGCACTCCGAACTAGGATCTCTAGAGCAGATCACCTTGATCATATGGCTACTGGTTCATCATGTTCGACCTCCGAGCCTGACACTCTGATACCACGTGTTGGGAATATGCGGTGTTGTGAATATGGGGTTCCGCATATTCCGCCTCCGTATATAAGTAAGAACACAACCGATCTCAACACTAGTATGATATTGTCCGCTTTGGCACCCGAAGGCCCTCACGGCTTTGCATTTGGTCCACTACCAAAAGGCCTCATACTAGTTGAGGTATGTTCTTACTTATATACCGCTGATCTTTCCCATGTTTAACCGATATAGGATGTGGGACTTTGGTCGCCACCCTAACATGCTCAGTGGGAAAAAAAATTCAGAACAGTAGGATATCCAAAGGCGAACCCAAGATCAAACCCTAATCGATTCTAACAATGAAATCAAACCCCAAATGAAACCCTAATCGAATCTAACATAGAAATCTAACTTCAAACCCTAATCAAAATCGAACAACAAAATCTAACTACAAACCCTAAATTTGATAATGGGGAAAAACCTAGAATTTCTTTCTCCAAGCTTTCTCTATCTTCGAATCAGCTGTTGTAAGGTAGTGATAAGTGAAAAATGGGTTGTCTTCTTTGTAAGGTAGTTCTCTAGGGTGAAGAATGGGTTTTGTTGTACTAAATTGGATGGGTATGTTAGGGTAATAGTTTTGTGAAGAAAAAATAGGTAAAAGGGTAATTTTGTAACTTCTTTTATGGAGGAAATAACATCATGGAGGATTTTTCAAATAATGGAGGAAATAAAAAATAACATGGAAGAAATAGCTTTGGCCTCATTTTAAACATAACCATCAACACTTGAGGGAGTTCACATACCTCTCAATAAAACAAAAAAACCTATGGTGAAGCTATTTCATCCCTAACATTTTTTTATTCCCCCATATTTCATAAAAGACTCCACTTTGTTATTTCATCCATAAATGAAATTATTAATTTACCATTTTTAAAAAAATTATTCTAAAAACTCGTATTTACCTTCTTCTCAAACAATCACCCAAACACCATATCTACCTTAATTTTTTTCCAGCAACCTTCTACCCACCATATTTATTTCTACCCATAAACTCTAATTCTATCAATATAAATACATAGCCATCAGTTTTTTAACCGAGAAAAAAAACGAAAAAAAAAACATAGCCACCACTTTCGATTGAAGCAGGTGTACTCTGCATAACGAATTTGCACTTCACGGAACTCTCTTGCTATGGATTTAAAAAAAACATTTCATGTATATTGAATTCCAGGAAAAGATATCTGGTTTTTTTAGTATCGAATTAATTTTATAAAATTTTGAAAATCTGTTTTTGATTTGTTATTTTTTTTAAAACAACTTTAACTTGTTTTTTATTCTAACTTTCTTATTTTTGTTTGTTTCCATTTTTACAATATTAAGTTATCTTGTTGGTGGATTGGATGATGTTGTGAAGTGTTGAATCTTTGTTTTGTGTGTCTTCCTTTTCTACTTTTCTATGATTAATTTTTAAGAAAATTGAGTTTTTTTGTTTATTAAGGTTTAATTTGAGAAGTCAAATGATACATGTTTGATGTAATTTGACTTAATGATATGTTTGTTCGACTAAGGGTTGTATAGTGTATAATGGCATCAAAATATAAATTAGAAAGTAAATTAAGGACAAAAAAGTAAAAACAAGTGTTTAATATATTTTTTTAAGTTGAAATGGAGTAAATAATAAATCTTATGAGAGAAATAGCCCCACCCAAAAACCTAAGTGTCAGATGATTATAAAAGTAATATTCAACACATATAGAGTCGTGAATCTATAAAAAAAATTACAAAAATATGGATAATTTTAGATATTATCTTAGATATAAAGAAGCTCATATTCTTTACAAAATTCTTTGTCGGAAGTGATGACTCTATTTGGAACAACAAAGTCTAGGCAACACATTGTTTTCTTCTAAAAATCAACAAAATTATATATTTAGTCTGAGGCAATTTAGAAAGCGCGACTAAAAAACAAAAACAAATGAAGTAATTATACTTAAATAATTTTACACTAGAAGAAACAGTTGAATAGTACAAGTTCCTTCAAAAAATACCTAGTCATTTGGGACTTTGGTTCAAAGAATTATCCATATTGCACAACAAATATAAAATCAAACAAATTAAAATTAATGAGGAATGTTAAATTGCTCAGCAATGACAACAGTTTTAGATTGGTTAGAGGGAGTCATGACCGAGGTTTTGTTTTAGTGGCAAATTAAGATCACCTGCATCTACGACAAAAACAAAAGAGATGTCTTGATTAAGAATCATATTTTTATTATCAGCATCAAGTATAAAAATGAAAACCTTATGACCATATTCTCATAACCAACAATGCATTTTTTATTCATGGAGGAACTTTTTCATTCAATATATTATGTTTTTAATCATTTGGTACATACGATAATAAAAGTACAAGTCAATTTTTGGAAAACCATTATGGATTGCAATCACTAATCTTTTTTCAGCAGCATCCAACTTGTCAGCAACATCTTGTATATGAGTTTTCATACTCACCATAAAAATGTATTTATACTTCAATGCTTCATTTAAACCTGTCTACAATACTTCACATATTTTATTGTCACCTCATACATCATTTAACAACTTATATTTCTCAGGTTTTTATAGCTTTCATAAAATCTTCATGATTTTTATGCTTATTTCCATTAGATCATTCTCCATCTTGACTTCGACATAAACATTAGAGCTGCAATAATCATACGTTGAACATATGAAAATCTTGTGATACAATATATAAAGATCTTACATGCATACAATTTTTTTCTTATAATATTTAGATAGTTTTTCAGTCGTTCCTTATATTTAGTCTTAACTTGAAATTAAACCTTCAATTGTCTCTCAACTTTAGCTTTAGCATGGAGATCAACTTTTAATTGTGGCTTAACTTTAGTTTTATCTTAAAGATCATCATTTACTTCTTGGTTGTTTTGAAAGGGTCCAGCTACAACTTCAAGTAACGTTCAAAGATTACGGAAAACTAGCAGAAGACCCATATACCAACACAAAGGTACTAAATAATTATTCTAAACAAAATAAGAATTAGTAAAGTATATCCAGATGTAAACTATAAATAAACAAGTATGTGAGACTTACTTTAACTGCAACTTTATTTTCCTTTTGACTAACTCAATATGAGAGAGACGAGTGAGTAACACCCTCATGCGCGTTGAAATGGGAAAGTAGATGAACACTTCTGAAACTTGATCTAAAGGAAAATTCTTAATTGCAGTAGTAGGAGGAGTCTCAATCAAAAACACCAATCATTAACCATTTAACAATCCATAAGAGAAACTTTATTTACAATAATATCATTGGCCACAACTTTAATAGTTTGCTCGAATAAGCCAACAACTTTAATAACAATTTCCTTCATACGTTGGGTTGCCATAACAATAAAATTTCCAGTTGTTTTTTCCAAAAGGACATCAACCATTAACTCAACATTTTTAAAACTACCATTCGATGGATATGTACCACTTGTTTTTATTTTCAAATAGAAAGATGAGTCTTCTCAATAATCTGGTATCAATCCCTAGCTATAACAATATCCTTGTTGGTAGTATGATGCTGATTTAATATTTAGTCAAAGTTTCATATAGGAAAATCATCACCAATAATAAGAAACTTGAGCGCACAAGTTTTAAAAATAATAAGTGGATCATCTTGACCAAAAGAAGCAACAACATAAAATTTAGTAAGAGAAGGCTATGACGAAGATATATTTACAAAAGAAGTTGTTCATGCATTATGGGGAACTACTTTATCTGTCGATTAGCAACTAAAGTCTTAACAACCTTAGTAAGAAGATCATAATTAACTTGAGACAACTCAACATAATCTTATGTTAAATGAGTATGCACAAATTCAATAACTGTGGTCTTTAACTCATAAGGTTTGTCACCAAATTTCACTATAGGTTATCATTTAATATGTCAATTATTTGTCTTTGAATCATCAACAATACTAGGCATGGGCATTCGGTTCTTCGGTTCGGTTCGGTTTGGTTCTTTCGGTTGTCGGTCATTTTGGTTTTTCAAAACTGGTACCAATTTAAGAACCACATAAAATTCGGTTTGGTTTGGTTTGGTTCGAAATGGGTATTTAATTCGGTTCCAAATCGAATATTTTTGGATACTTTAAATTTTCTGCAATATTAACAGATATAAAACTCATTTTATAAATCAAAACTATAAATTTGTGTTAGATTGTAAGAAAACTAAATATTAAATATATGAGAGATTTAAAATTAATATATTAGATAAGAATGTTAGTAATATAAAAAAATGACAGTTGATATCAAGTCTATTAGATTATATAAAGGTTGATATTTTATTATTTTGTATATAGGCGTAATTGTTTATAAATATGTCGCCATTTTGAATTATGTTGTCATTTATTAAAGATAAGATAATCAGAGGTTAGTGATATACAACAAATTTAGAGGAATCTAAGTTTGTGAAAGAGAAATATATTTTCAAATAATGTTAAATTAAGGGTTAATACATATGTTCGGTTCTTAATGGGTACCCACGGTTCTTCGGTTCTGATGAGAGAATAAATGACTAAGAAGAATATAGGATCTTGGACCTGATGTGACTAGAGTGAGAATGTAGAAAGAGAAAGTGGAAATAGAATATTATATTGCAGAATGTCCCACCTACCAAGAATAATGGGTCTCCTTTTATAGTAGGGAAGGGTGGACCCATTAATGTCTTTGGTGGACTTGTTTTATTTCTCTTTTGGTCCTTCATTAAATACTTTGTTTACAAATTATCCTCTAATAAGCCATTAATACTATTACAGTCATATTAACTTCCTTTTATTCACAATTAACTCCTTATTATTAATTCTGGCGAATTATTCCCTTATCAGTAGCCCCCCAGTCTTCGAGAGCAACGGGAACGAAGACTTGTAAAAGAATCAACCTGGAATGCCGCTGTCCCTTACCCTCTGGACTGATCACTGGTCTACCCGGACCAGACCCTTCCCTTCCAGTGTGTCCGACCCTCTAGGTTTTTATTAAGCGATCGGGCGCGGAGACTTTCTTCCAACTGATGTCCGACCTTCTAGGTCTTATTAGGCAACCGGGCTCGGACACTTTCTTCCAACTAAGTTTAGCCCCGACACTGTTTATAAGCCATCTTGGGTCTGCTTCCGATCCCTCTTGGCGGTTTTTCCATGGGCCCAGGCCGGTAATCCGGCTTTGAGAAGTGAATCGGGTTAAAGTGGCCCATTTAGTGTCTTCGTATGAGCTGGCTAGTATAGGCTTAGCGTGCGTGTCAGAAGAAAAGCGACACGTGTTGCCCGATAACTCGAAGCGTGCTTATGAGCACAGTCTCTTAAGGAGTCCTTTCGACTTCCCGCTGCTTTTCGTCGCTTGGACTTCCCCGTACATGCAACGGCTAGGTGGGGTTGCCTATAAATACCTCACAAATACAAATTACTCTCAAAGGCGTTCTAGAGAGAGAAAGTGCTATCCAGATTTTTCTAGAGAGAGAGAGCTTGTTTTATGAGACACAAGTACCCGAAGCAGAAACCAAAACCCAAATAGAAGAAGGAACCGGTGTTCGGATTTGTAGATTGGGCTAGCATTGGTGACCGTGTTGAAGAATACCGACGTGCGGGATTAATTTGGAGTTCTGACACCAAGCCATTCACACCTGTACCGCAGCCCCACGACCCCGTTCTTGCTGATCCGATCCCCGCCGAGTCCTTTACCTTGCCCGAACCATCTGGTGCTCGGACCCCAGAGCCCATTGTCATTCCTTCCAGCAATAGCTCTCCACACTTCCCAACTACTCGATTAAACCGTCCGACGCCTTCATCAGTTAATTCTTACGCCGCTCCGCCCCCTTTTCCGCCCGACGTCGCGGCAAAGCCAAATTTCTTTCTATGGGAGAAACTAGCTCTCCAACTTCTCCCCCGGGAGGTAATTCTCCTAAGATGGTTCAGCTTACTCCCTCCATACGAGGATACTGAACCGGTACTAACACTGCTGTGACTTTTTTAGGTCTTAATCAGCGGCCACTGACACCTGCGGAACTGGATCCCGAACGTGCTCGTCAACAACAAAAAGAGGCTCATCTGGCCTAAACTGGCAGCAGTTCTGGCCCCGCGGACCCTCTTGTTCGACCATCCGACCCATGCGCAGCCAGTGCCCTTAGTTCTGACAAAATTCCGGTAGTAAATACCAAAGAATCAGAGGTGGATGTTCTGCCCGTAGAAGATATTATCGTTGCTGCTGGCAATACCGCTGCCCCTCCCGAGGAGCCGCTTCCCGAGGAGATAGAGGCGGTCATAACCACTACATATCATCGTTGGTTTCCCGGGAGCAATGTTATCTATCTTTTTGAGGGCAAGTATCTTTACTTCCCTGCTGCCGAGCAAGAAGAGCTGCTGATCCGGTGGGGCATTCCAGAGTGCGTTACCGTTCGGTTTCCCATTCCTGGGGAGACTCCCGTACATGTTCGGTCACGGGAAATTGTGATTTTTACCGAGCTGTTCAACTGGGGCCTCAGGTTCCCCTTGGATCCTGAGATTGCTCTGTATTTCAGAACTCTAAAATCTGCCCCTCTCAGTTGACGCCCAATGCATGGTACACGCTGATGTCTTGCATAATAGCCTCACGCTTTTCGGGTCAGGTCATGCCCATGGAGGAGTACATAGCCATGTCCGGGCTATCGAAATCTCCCATGTCCCATTTCTTCTATTCTTCTCTAGCAAATACATGGAAGATAGTAAATGACTTTCTTGAGGGCGACAAGGGTTGGAAACACCGCTTCGTCTTCCTTAGCGGCTGCTGGAAAAATGGCCGCCCTTATAGTAAGGAAAATCTGAGGCAACTACTGTGGACATGGGTTCCTGATGGTAAGCTTCATTTTTTTATTGAACCAATCCTTTGTGTAGTATCGAAGGAATTCGTCCAAGGGCTAAGAAAGGATTACTTCAAGCCGGGCAAGGTTACCTTCCAAATTTTGAAGGACTATGCCAAGAAGCATCGGGGTCGGGCATTCCATCGGGCCTTTAAAAATACAAATTTGATCATGAGTAACCTCTGGCGTTGCTCGTCGGAACCGCTCACTATTGAGCAACTGCGCCAACCCCCCAAAATGGAGGACTTGGTTGCCAAGACGGATGCGCCCGATGCCCACCTGTTTCTTCCGAAGCGCAACAAGGTGCCCAGCAAACGTCCAAAATCAGACAATGAAGCCGAGTTGGACAATGCTGGGGATGAAGGGACCGGTGTGGAGGAGCATCAACATGAATTTGCCGCTGAGGATGGTGAGACCCATCAGTCCTTAGAGCTGGCGAGGAAACGGAAAGGGAAGGCTGATGCAGAGGAGGCTCAAGCTAAAAAGCCTAGACGCTCCACGAAAGAAAGCGGGTCTGTCGCGGGTGCTGTGGGTACTGACAATGCTACCGTCCCGGAGCTTTTCGAACAATTCGCGGGTGTTAAGAGTGGTACGTCAGTCGACTCTGTTGTGGTCATTCCCGATGATGCTAGCCCCCCAAAGGCTTCCCAGATCGGCGCGGCATCATCAAGTGGTACGAAGCTTCCGGTGTTGTCCGTACCTTGGAGTCTGCATACTTTTCCACTACGGGTAGCCGACGGATTGGCCTATTCTTTGTACAACATGATTGTTCCTTTAGCCATGAAAGAGCATCGAGCATAGAAGCGAAAGTTGACGTGCTGGAAGAAGAGGTGCGGAAAGCTAAAGAGGCTTAGAAACTTGCAAAGGAGCGGCTCAAGGCGACCGAAGAAACCCTGGCGCAAGAAATTGCTAAGCTGAAGAAGGCGAACACCGATTTGAAGAAGGCCGGGGATGATCGGGCCATGGGTTTGGGGTAGGAAATCACGGACCTGAGGAAGGCCAACACCCTTTTTGCTGAAAAATGCAAGAAGTGGGTGGAAAAAGAAACGGCCGAAGCCAAAGCCGCCTACGTGCTGACTTTCCATCACTACTTCCCTGATCTTCCCCTCGGGTCCATGTGGCTAGATGTTCCAGAGGACGACCGCCCTTCTGACGCGGTTTGTGAAGACGATGAGTCCGATGGCACCGAGTCAGAAGAGGACGATACTTGATCCCCGACGTCTCGTGTTTTTGTTTTATTTTTTTCTTGTTTTTTTTTAATTTGTAAGTGCGGGTACTGGGGAATCCCCTGTAAGTCCTCTTTGTAATCAAACTTCCTGAATTATTTATATTTGACCCGTATTGCTGTTTATATGACTGTTACATCCAACTCAAGTTTTATAAATCTATGGTTGGTCGGGAACCCAATTATGCACTGGGTCTGTCAACAGATCTCGGAAAGTGCGAATCTGTTCGAACACTGAAAAACCTACTAATGTAAGATCCTATGAAAAACTAAAAATCCGATAAAGAGTCTGTAGTTTAACGTAAAATTAAAAAATCTCCCTTGGGGTCGGGAATTAAGATGTAGATCAGTGTGAATACTGAAAAACCTATGACGGTTCTGTTGATCAATGTAGCATTGAAAATTTTCCTTTAGGGTCGGGAATTAAAATTTAGATCAGTTTGAACACTGAAAAACCTATGACGGTTATGTTGATAAATATAAAATTGAAAATTTTCCCTTATGGTTGGGAATTAAAATGTAGATCAGTTTGAACACTGAAAAACCTATGACGGTTCTGTTGATCAATGTAAAATTGAAAATTTTCCCTTAGGGTCGGGAATTAAAATGTAGATCAGTTTGAATACTGAAAAACCTATGGCGGTTCTGTTGATCATGCAAGATTACTAAAAAGAGTTGTCAATCAGCTTATCAGCTGTCAGGATCGTTTGTAACGCTTCAAAAATGGGAAGACAAATTTTTTTCGATTAACAGGGTCGGTTGCTAACGATGCCTCGTTAAAACCTTCTCGCGCCACCGAGGTAGGAAATAGTGCATCCCCGACCAAAAGGTTCTTATACAAATTATGCTCACAGAGTTTACAAAATGCAAAATCATTCCAAATACAATTTCAAATGTCCAATGTTCCATGGTAGCCTTAATGGACGCCCGAACTTATCTTGCAAATGATATGTCCCGCTCTTGACTTTATCTATCACTTCGTATGGTCCTTCCCAATTTGAGGCGAGCTTACCGAGGCTTTTATCTTTGGTGTGCAGAAAAACGCGTCTTAAAACCTTGTCTCCGACTTTGAATTCCCGCCGTCGTACTTTAGATGCATACCGACTCCTCATTAGGGTCTGATAGTGTAGAGAATTTAGCTGAGCGCGATTCCGTTTTTCTTTTACGAGGTCGAGAGCTAACTGTTTGTCACCTTGATTTGTGTTTTCATCATAGGTACCGATCCTAAAAGACGGAAAAAATGGACTCTGCCGGGGTGACCGCGTCCATACCATATACCAGAGCATAAGGTGATTCCTTAGTTGCCGTTCGAGGTGTAGTTTGGTAAGCCCACAACACTTCCTGCAAATAGTCCGACCATTTGCCAGCTTTTCCTTCGAGGTTCTTTCTGAGTCCGTCCAGAATGGTTTGGTTGGTGACTTCGACTTGCCCGTTCGCTTGAGGATGGAATGGGGCAGAAAAACACTGCCTAATCCTATGAGTTGTGCAAAAAGACAGTGGCGGATATTGGACCATATAAATTTGATGATGTCCTTGGTCTTAGTGGCGGATAATGGTTCGGCTTCTACCCATTTGGAAAAGTAGTCGATAGCTACTACGATTGTTTGTCTCCCATCAGATGTCATTGGTAATGGTCCTACAAGATCGATTCCCCATCGGTCGAAGGGTAATCCTTCAGATATGGACTCTAAGGGAGCTACGGGCACGTTGATTGCGTTCGCGAATCTTTGACAAGTTTCTCAGGTTTTTACTATCTGCTGAGCATCTGTCGTTATCGTCGGCCAATAAAATCCGACGAGAAAAATTCTCCTGTAGCAAAGATAACAATTGTTTCCTGAAGGTTGGGGACAGTCAGACTCCGACCTGCAGAACTTTCCCCTCGGTAAATGAGTGCTTTTCACACTTTTCATCGGTGGTTAAAAAGTTGGGAGCTTCCCTAGGATCATCGACGGGCAACGACCCCAAGGGAAGTCCCTTTAATTGCTAGTCCCTCACTTGTGCCATCTCTTGATCCTTTTTGGGTGCCAAAGCCGCTCGGTAACACTCCCGTGCCGCTATTTGGCTGCTCCGGACTATACCCACATTGTTTCTGATCACGTATTTCAAACATTGATGAACCATGGATGACACCGCATGCATCTGCGATAACCATGATCTGCCAAAAATTGCATTATGAGAAGCCGGTGCGTCCACCACCACAAATAAAACAGTGACCTATTTCTTGAATGGTTCGCGGCCTAGCTGGACGATGTCCTCGAACTCGCCAACCACGTCGGCTGCTGACCCTGTAAACCCCACAATAGTCCGGTCCGACCGCGTAATGACCGGAGGTGTCCTGAACTTCGCGAACATGGACGCGAAGATTATGTTAGCTGAGCTACTGGTGTCTACCAAGATGCGTCGGACTTCTTCCCCCGTGATGGCCGCCCCGATAACGATGGCGTCTTCGTAAGGGCCGGCGATATCTCTCATGTCGTCGTCGTTAAAATATAGGATCGGTGAAGGGATGCCTTTTGAGTGGGGGAAGTTCCGAGCTTCCAACTGGGTGGCCAAATTCACGATATGCCGTTTTCGAGAGGAGTGTGTGGTACCTGCCATAAAGTCTCCACCGAAGATTGTTAGTGATTCGAAAAAGTTGCAAAGGTCTTTAACATTCCCAACACATTCCTCAGCTCTGTCTTCGATGATCCCGATGATGTTGCGATTCACCTCTGGGTCGAGGTATTCGATTGAAACATCAAACGGGTTGGTGACCTTAGAAATGGTCATGGTGGTTTCGGACTTCGGTATTGTCACGACTTCTTTCAAAGTGGTACCCTGTTAAGCTTTCTTTTTCACGTACTCCATGAGGTTCCCGTGTTCTATCAACATCTGTATCTCCTTTTTGAGGACAATGCAATCCCTAGTGTTGTGCCCCACGTCTTCGTGGTAACGACAATACCGGTTGTTCCTCTGTTCCCGAGGCATTGGGATATGGAAAGGCCTCCGATACATCCCGCTTTTCTTAGTCTTATCGTAGATCGAAGACACGCACTCTATCAAGTCAGCGAAGTAAGCGGGTCAGATCCACTTGTTAGATATGGGTCGCGAAGCCACTTGACTCGTCTGCTTCGCTTTTTGGCTCGGGGGGCCCGAAGGCTTGACAGGCAAGGATTGGGTCGATGGTATCATGCTGACCGGTTGGGCTTGCTGAGCATAGCTGAATTGAGCCCCTTGTTTTATAACGACTGACGCTTGTGCGCTCTGCTGAATTTGCGCTGCCAGCTCGGATGCCTCGGTTTCTTCTATCAATATCTGTTTTTCTATTTGGGCCAGAAGAGCGGAAAAGGTAAATGCTTGTATTTTAGTAACTGCTTGCTTCATCGGTCCTGGAAGAAAACCCAAGCGATACGCGGTTAGGGCCACGTTTTCCTCGCAATGGTCCAGGTCGGTATTTGCGTCAATAAAACGCCTGGTATAATCCCTGAGGCTCTCTCCCAACCTCTGCTTACAATTCATGATGGTGTCTCCATTAGCTCGGAAACTCTTCCTTCCGACGAAGTGCTGTCGGAACATCGTCCAAAACATCCTGAAGCTTTTAATACAACCTTGCGGTAACCGGTTGTACCACTTGGACGCTCGATCTTTGAAGGTCATTGATAACGCCCGACATCAAAGTTTATCGTCGTTGTCGAAACTCAACATAAAGTTCTTGAAGGCTTCCAAGTGATTATCAGGGTCTCTCTTTCCGTCATACTTTTCTAATTTGGAAATGTCAAACCTCTTCGGAATATGCCCCGTTCATATCTCGTCGGACAACGGTGAAGCTCTCTAGTTCATTCCGAACCCGAACGCTCCGCCTCCGAGCCCTTGGGTCTGAATTCCATAGTGACCTTTATCCCCGGGATTGATGAACTGGCTACTAGTCCGGTACCCCTGGTTCTGGCTGTTCGAAGGTTGCCACTGGACCTGAGGTAGAGCTACCCGTTCTTCTCTGCTACCTGTTTGCACCTCTTCTTTCTCAAAGGACTGCAGCGCTCTTTTCTCGGTACTACCTCTCTTGTACTTAGGGGAATCTGAACGGGGTGCCCTATCCCTTCGGGAGCGGTTTCTCTATGTGCGCTTGTTCAGCCTTTCCTTGCGTCGGTACTCCCTTCCCGATGAGTCGTCCAATGTGTAGTCGGCGGAGATGTCGCGGTCAACCTCTGGGTATCGCTCCTCTCTGCCATCTCGCCTGTCCTCCGGGCGAGGCTCCCGATAATATCTAACAGGTCGAGCCTCGATGCGGTGTCCCGCAGTCGGGTTGCCTTCGTCGCGGTTATCTATGAGTGGTTCTTTACCTTTTCCTTTCCGAACTTTTTTTCGTCTAAAGCTCGCCCTTTTTTAGCGTTTAACCTGGAAATGTCTTCCAACAGTTGTTTCCTAGTCATGATAAGGGTCGAACGCTTGTCCCGACCCTGAGCGTAGTACATCCTACCCGGGGGTTCTTCGCCTTCAGATAGCGAAACGGCTCAGGCCACCTCTCTCCCGACCCTCTCTCCGATAACTTCGCCATTCATTCTTTAAGATCAGATCGCGATTTTCAAAGAAAAAGATTCCTTTTTTGTATCACGGATTCCCACAGATGGCGCCAATGATGAGAGAATAAATGACTAAAAAGAATATAGGATCTTGGACCTGATGTGACTAGAGTGAGAATGTAGAAAGAGAAAGTGGAAAGAGAATATTATATTGCAGAATGTCCCACCTACCAAAAATAATGGGTCTCCTTTTATAGTAGGGAAGGGTGGACCCATTAATGTCTTTGGTGGGCTTGTTTTATTTCTCTTTTGGTCCTCCATTAAATACTTTGTTTACAAATTATCCTCTAATAAGCGAAAAATACTATTACAGTCATATTAACTTCCTTTTATTCACAATTAACTCCTTATTATTAATTATGGCGAATTATTCCCTTATCAGGTTCGGTTTCGGTTCGGAAGCGGGAACCGTTAGTAATTAAAACTGGAACCATTTGGGTATTATGAAATAACTGAATCCACTTTGGTTCGGTTCGGTTCCGGTTAAAATACCCGTGCCTAAACAATATTTTTATAATAAAATTTATATTTCATTTTCAAATATTGGATCTTGAAAAAATTTATAAATATAAATGTTATTTTATAAAAACTTTAAAATATATATGGATTAGTTAATATATATATATATATATATATATATATATACAAATAAATAAGTATTTGTATTGAATATTATAAATATATTTTTAATAGAAATAATTTTTTATATATTATTATTTAAAGTACAAATTTGGTGAACTATCATAAATACCCAGATCATTATCTCATTATCACTTAATACCCAAAATTGGTAAACTACCAATAGTACTAAAAGTAACCATCGTGTCATTCATTGAGCCAAACCTTCTCCAGCCTACCTTTTTTATAATAAAATCCGTATTTTTCAAACCGTACCTTGAAAAAAAATGAAGGTACCATCAGTTTTGCTTTTTTAAGACGAACAAAACTAGATCTGTGGGTGATATTTATTGATTTTTTGTGATTTTTTTCCGTTAGACCCAGTGACCGTGGTCTCGTATCTCTTCACTTCATCATGTATGGTCTCTCCACTTCCATAATGTATCGTCTCTCTAGTTAATCGTGTATGATCTCTCAATTTTCATCATGTATGGTATCTCCAACTCATCATGAGTGGTCTCTCCACTTCCATCATACATAGTCTTTCTACTTCTATTATGTATGGTATGTTCACTTTCACCATGTCTAGTCTTTTCATTTCATCATGCATGGTTTATTCTCTATTTCATCATGCATGGTCTCGCGTCTCTCCACTTCATCATATATGATCTCTCCAATTCATCATGTATGGTCTCACATTTATCCACTTCCATCATGCCTAGTAGCTCCATTTCCATTATACATGGTCTATTCACTTCCATCAGACCCAATTTTCCAGTTCATCATATTTTGTCTCATATCTCTCTGCTTCATAATGTCTGATATCATATCTCTCCACTTCATCATGCATGGTCTTACATATCTTAACTTGATCATGTTTGGTCTCGCATTTCTCTACTTCATCATACATGGTTTCTCATCTCTCCACTTTATCATGCATGGTCTCTCATCTCTTCACTTTATCATGCTTGGTCTCACATTTATCTATTTCATCATGCATGGTCTCACATATCTCCATCACATCATGTGTAGTCTCGCATCTCTCTATTACATCATGTGAGACTATAGTAAAACAAAGTATGAGATGCGAGACCAGGAAAACGTAATGCGAGATCAGGATTACTTGGTTTAACAAAAAATTTAAAAAATATTATCCATGGATCTAGTTTTGTTCGTATTAAAAAAACAAAACTGATGGTATTTTATATTAGTTTTTTGAGATCCGATTTAAAATATACAAACCTCTTAAATAAAAATAAAAATATAAAGTAAGAAAGATAAAATTTGGTTTAAAAAGGAGAATATGGTTACGTGGTTGGTGTAAAGTCTGTGTATATGAGGTATTATGGAAGTAACTAGGTAATAAATGATTAATAAGTTCAATATTTAGATATTATGGGTCAGTAGTGATATTTGAGGTAGTATATTGTAGTAAAATTAAGTGTTTGGTACCTTTGGATACAATCTCTATATTTTAACATAGTTCGAAAAAGTATATTTAGAAATATTTATTATTTATTATTGTTTTATTTTGTTATTATCTTTTTAAAAAAATTAAAAAATATTCTTCATTTTAAAAAAATTATCTTAACAAATAAAATTATGATTATAAATATAAAAATAGACTTTATAGAGTTTTTTATATTTTTAAAAAATATACTTATAGAATGCATATCATCTTTATTTTAATATATATATATATATATAATCAAATAAAAAAGTAAATTAAATATTTTAAATACGACTTGTGAGATAAATTTGTGTTTGAGATGATTATAGTGGATGAATTACGTTTTGGAAGAAATTTTATCGCCGAAGAAGAAAGTAAACAGATTGGCCGAAAGTTTTTCTGGCGGTAGTCGAGAGTTGAATAGTGTAGAAGTGAGAGTTATTGAAATATACTAAAAGCGAATACGTGATTTTTTTGGCCAATAGTTGAATATTTGGAGAAGTGAGTTGAGAAGTTATTAAAATATAATAAAAGTGAATAAGTGAATAGATGTCACTTTAAGAGAAAATTGGACAATTGTCAGAGCATAAGATATGTAAGTGTTTGAATTAGAAAGAGTTTATATATTTAACTTAAGATAATATTTTGTCTTAAGAATCAAATGATTATCCATCTTATTATAATTATAGGGATGGACCTATGCCAATATATTTAATAGGCTTTTAAATTAAGTCCATGAATGACAATTCGAAGTTATGACCAAAGGCTTTATGATACAACTATGAACTTAAATAGGTTTTAGCCCTTACGTTTTGTATCCTTATTAGTAATCATAATCCTCATGAGAGAATAAAATTAATTAGTATTATCTTAAAGTACTTTTATTTAGCCAAAATTTTATTGATTACCTTTTGTATAGTATTGTCGAAGCTTATGCGATTCGTAGTTTTGAAGTTGAAATTTTATGACTATTGATTATTTGTTGAGGCGAGCTACTGAGTCAGTTATGCTTAGACTCATGAGAGTCTTGAGACTTTCTGACATTAAACTTACCTCATTAAAAACCTTTCACCGACTGAAATCTCACTTAAGAACAAAAAATTATATTTTATATAGGGAAAATAATAGAAGTATAAGTAGCATTTCTCATATTTTTGATTTACTAGTAGTTGGTTATCTTATAAATATAAAATTTTACTTATTTTGAGATTTTTATGAAGTTTAAATTAGGTATGGGAATCACCCTTACAATCATTTCAAAGTAAGAAGGAAATATTATTTAGTTGAAACTACATTCTAGGCATGTAATTTAAAACTTCATGTTTCAGCGTGACTAAGACTTCTTTTGTAATCAAACATTGTTAGTGAGACTTCATGTACTTGTGTTTTTGTTGGACTTTTTATTTTTGAAAATTTATCAACATAATAAGGAGTTTATTTTGTAGGCACTAGAAATATGGAAAGCCACATTACACGTATTAATGCCAGAAAGTCTAAAGACTCTCGTGAGTCTAAACATAACTGACTCAGTAAGAAATAGTATAAACATTTTATTTTGTAATGAATAAAAAGCTTTGGTTTACTAACATTTCTTTTAAATATAATTTTTTTATTTTATTATTTTTTCAACTTATCATCATTTTTCTTTTTATGAAGTTTTTTTGTTCGTATTTCCATATTTCATCTATTATGCATAAAGTTTATCACTTCATAATTATTTTTTCACTATAGTTTATAAATATTTGTACTTTTAACTTTTCATTATTATAAAAATGGATAGAACGAAGAATGTGCACATGTGTGATGGTGATGGTGAAGATGAAATTTTTGATAGCAAAAATTTGGGTAACAATACACCTTTTGGGACGTAATGAGATGCCTTTGATGGAATAGATGGTTGTGATGAAAGATCTGTAGAATCCCTTGAGTCTACTAATTTTCATGCTATGGAAACTAAACATTTACGGGTAGTACCTCAATTTCTAAATTTTTACACTGAGAATCTAAATACTTGTACCCATGTAGTATTTAGCTCTGTTGGTGTTTCTTACGAACATATAAACTGGGGATTCTTCGATTTTGAACCCATAAGATGTATTTTCTTCCACTTTTGTTAAAATAAATATTGAAAGAGATAAAAAGTTATGAAAAATAACTAAAATAAGAATAAATAATATACATATATCAATGAAGAATAAATTTGAATGAGCGATCCCCACTCATGTTGAGATTTGGCTTCCAAAGGAGGGAAACATTCATACTAATGTTATGGTTGATGAAGTATTGATTTTCACTTCTTTGTTTAATATTGGGCTTCAATTCCCTCATAATGAAGACTTGTTTACTTTCTCTAAAAATACTTGTATGTGTCTCATTCAGGTGGTTCTCAAAATGAGGAGGATTTTTATGTCATCAATTATTATATCTAAACTGTTTTTAGATTTTTTAGCATTAAAGACTTCTTAGCGATGACCATCCTTAGTTGTAGCACATGAAGTCCTTACGACTAGTTGAAGATATCAAGTAGTATTAAGATTGTAAATAATATTCCATATTTCGATAAAAGATTAAAACAATAGTTTCCTTTTGTATATGACAAGTGGGAAACATGTGATATGGAAACTATTATAGTCTATTAGTGGTGGAAATTGACAAGTGCGTATTTTCCTTTTTTTTAGTTTTATGTTTTATTAGAATTAATTTTTCATTTATGAAACTTGGTTATATTCAGAGTTTCTACGCGCTAATTGTGCAGAATGGAAAAAGCTTTATCACAACGTGTTAATCGAACCCAAATGACTTGTGCTCTCATTGTTAATTCTGTTACGCAATGGTCCAACAAGTATCAAGCAGTCTTAGTGGATACAAATTTCACGTCTAATGGTATTTGACATAATCGTGCTATAAATTGTGCTACCAATGTTTCAAATATTTTAACCGAAACTAATGATGAGGCATAATTTTGATACCATAATGGGCAGTGTTAAGATTGTTTCAATTTCTATTAATGTGAGATCTTTTTAGCTTAAAGTTTTTGAACTTAAATAAAATAATGTGCTAGTAAAAGTTCCTATTTTCAAATATGGTGGTAATACCTTTGTGCAAAAACTAAAATTGTTGGAGCTACATCTAGCCGGTTAATAAAAGGCCAATCTAGCGTGCCAAAAATAAAAACGAGTACCTAACATTTAGTCCAAGTTAGAAATCATCCTCCTACGATGGTTGTTGTATCTCAAGTGGTTGATGTGAAGGTAAAGCTTACTAATCCTAAGTTACAACCGTAACTTGTCATTAAAACGTTTATTCGCGAAGGCCTTCATATGTTAAAGTCTATGCTGTGATTGATCATCCTTCCACCAAATATACTTAATCAGAAGTGGCTTATCTAAAGGTATAACATGCTAATAATGAGGCTGAAACAATAACTTCCTCTATAAAGGTATATTCGTAAAATCCCTTATTCCTTATAATTTTAGTTCTTGTTACGCCTATACTGAAAAGTTTTATTGGAGTTACTAATATGTATGCTCTAAGATTTTTTTTTTGTTGGTGTAGAATTTTTTAGTGAAAACTTTAGATCTATTATTAATCATCTTCCATCTACCCTTAAAGGTGTATTAGTAATCATGTTCCTCGGGTTGTTGAGAAAAGTCTTGGACCTTAAAGATTGATGGAAAACTATTATTTACATGATAGCTTTGGATATAATAAATTGATGATTGATTCTACGCCATACAAGTTAGTTAAAACTTCAGTTGCTAAGGTATTTTGTACGTGGAGGAAAGAGAAAGGTTAAAATATTGGAATAAATATTTTACCAAGGGGTCCAATAGTATGAAGGTAAGAAACGACGAGCTTGTTGAAAGCGAGTAGACGCTTGATATTGGACTTCATGTCATAGCTAATGAAACTTATTTGGCCTCAAATATTCTTAACAAAGTTATTAATGTTGTTATCACTCATCATGGGTAGACAATTGATAATTCGAATACTCCTTAACTTGCAGATGCAACAACTCATATGAATGTCATTAATGAACAAGTAGTCGTTGATGGTTAATTTTACTATGACCTCTCATGATGCTTATAAATAAAAGTGGATTTCACCCACTTGTTTTAAGCCTTGTATCACCTACAACTTACATTGCCGAAGCTGTCATGGCCAAAACTGTCATTGCCGAAGCCCGTGGCCATATTTCACCCAGTCAAAGATCTTTAGGCTCACACAATAGCATTAATATGAATCATCTACAACATCATCAAGGCTCTGGCGGTCACACTTTTACTATATTAAACATATGTATATTAATGTATTTAGTTGTCATAATTTTATACTCCATTTGTTCCATATCAATGATCGTTATAGAATATAATTCATTTCTATTTTAATTGTCATTTGATAGAATCAATGTGATATTTAATTGCATTTGACCAATAATATTTCATTCTTTTGTTGTATTTTATAAGATGGAAACCATCATTACATTTATTGGTATGTGTTTAAAACTTTAAAAGACACTTAATATGGAACAAAATGAGTAAAATTAAGTAAACAATTAATAAGATGTAATAAATGTAACCCATTATAATATATCCTATATAAAGAAGAATAAATATCAATAAAAATATTTACAACTTTGTTATATCTTATACTCACAAAATTTGCAACTCTGTTGGAGATGAGTGATTCCCATTATCATTTTGCAAAAAATTATAAAAGCCAAAATACACAAAAAATGAAACAAGAACCATTTGAAAATGGTGGAAATAGAACATGAAGAAGAAACTCAATACGAGGAAATTAGCAAAAGAAATCAACCGAGTGGAAAACTCGATTCATCCATCGAGACAAGAGAAATCATGGAGATATAATTTAACATATTAGAAAAATAAATCAGAAAATGTAACTTGGGTATGATGAAAACATACCTCAAAGCACTATCTAAACCAGCCAAATGCCCACATACACACACACACACATATATATATATATATATGTATATTTCAACATATAAAAAATAGATGTAATCTTTATTTTACTAAATACGGATATGATGCAACCAAATTGAATCAGACATCCTCAAATAAAAGCGACAAGCACAAAAGCACAAATACCGCATGAGAAAAAAATAATCTTAACCCCAAGATCTTAGCCGAATACCAAAAAAATACGAGAAGAGAATCCTTTCGAGGAGCATTCTGCCTATGAAAATGAGAGAATAGATCAAATAGTTCCATCGGCCCATAATATGTCTCATACAGTAGCTCATCCAACACGCTAACAATATCAACAAACACCCCTTTTCATCGGCTCAATTCCCTTATGAATTCACAAAGCATTATTTTACAAACATACTGCCACAACGACCCAAATATGAGATATCTCCGGAAATGTTCCATGTTCGTCGACCCCTACTCAGCCATCACAACAAAAATATCATCTCGATGCTTTCCCTCACCAACCTATATATACAGGTATGATAGTTACCTATTTTGGATGAAGAACAACCCATTCGGGCCTCTGCCAACATATACAGGGAAAAAACCACAACAAGGGTGGAATCTGAACATGCTTATGATGCCTATTTATTACCATTTAGGCCAATTTGAGGCCTATCAATGCAGTAATCAGGCTTCGCAGAATAAATGAGCAATGTTCGACGGACAACATACGTTCATGAAAGAAGTAAACATTGACAAAATATTATATTTTATAATGCTTATAATGAATTCTTACAAGAATCACCATTACATCATAAATTGAACAAGAATTTCTACCTTTATTTTTTAACATCAATAAAATTGGCAAGTTAACCAGAAAAAAAAGACATGTAACACCCATGAAATTGAACAAGAAATGTTACCCTTATATTTAAACACCCATAAAATTGACAATTTAACCAGAAAAAGTTACCTATATCACCATGTAGAGAACTTCTTAAATGAAATATTGAGGTATCGGGGGGCGGATGATGGTTTTAAATGTAAATATTTCATCCTAACATTGAAAGAAGCTGCTCGCACTTAGTTAGGTGGCTTGTGCATGAGCATCATCATTAAATCAAATTTTGGTTGCCATTTATAATCATTGCATATTATCCAAAGTCCATTATGAGAGATGCGATCTCCATAATACATTACAAACAAAGACCGAACAAAATTTGGTAGTAATACACAAAGCTATTCGTGGAGACAAGAGACCGATTGTGGGATTTTCTAGACAATGTGGCATGTAAAAAAAATTAAGAGGCGTTTTAGACCATGCCGTCAAAAGCGTTTTGGTCAGAGAGAAATATAGAATATAATGCATAATTTGAACTTGGAAAATTTAGTTTTAGGACTGGTGGTGGCAAAAAAAATAAGGCCGTACTTCTAAAGTCATATTATCATCCTTCACACTTTCTTTCCTTTCAAGAACATCCTTCCAAATTATGACATATCAAGGCAACTTATGCGGTGGTCAATCAAGTTAGACGAATATGAGATCATGTACGAGCCTCGTACATTAATCAAATGCCTACCTGTGGCTGACTTTATAAACAAATTTATGTCTGATAGAGTCAAAATCATAGACGATACATCAGTCGACTGGAAAAAAAGTCATAAGGGATGGTCGAAGTGGATGGTACTTCTAATATTTATGGATAGGGAGCTGGAATCATCATACTAGCATCATTTGGGAAGAAAATAAGACAATCAATAAAATTATGCTTTAATGACACCAACAACGCCGCAAAATACGAAGCAGTAATATGTAGGCTCAAATTAGCTCGTATCTGTGGAGCCAAATTTATACGCATCCGCTCTGATTCATAACTAGTTGTGAGTCAAGAAAAAAGTGTATACGAGGCATAACACGATAATATAAGGAGATACCTATAAGGCTTAGAAGATTGTGAAAGGAAATTTGATCGCCTCCAGCATGAGCAAGTGACACATTTGGGTAACTCGAGAACACATTCATTGGCAAAATCAGAAGCTTTAGGAGACAACCTTCACGTTATTTTAAAACAAAACCTAACTTGAAATGACAACACGGACGCATCCAAGGTCATGGTTGATGAGATAAGATATTTTAGCTGCTGTGTTTTGACTTAATCCGCTGGGCAGTTCGGACCATAACCACTATTGTAAAAAAACAAAACAGGACAAATGTAATAAATACCGACTAAGCTAGTTGTTGGTCACTTCACACCAGATTATTAATGGGTCCTTAAACTTGACCTGACTTCATTATCTGACCCAATAGGCCCATGGGTCAGTAATTAAGTATAAATACCCAAACCACTTTCGTTAATGAGGGTAATCAAATTTACTGCTAGCACACAACTTAATTATCTCACTATCCACTAATCTAAACATTAAATTCCTCAAAACATCCAAAATACTTTACAAAATTACCCTAAGACTGAAATAAACCACCCCAAATTGGCGACCACAGTGGGAGCACGACGGTGCCTGAATTTCACAATTCAAAACTAGCAAGAAAAGTTGTTCGGATGGATCCAAATGAGCAGAATGTTCCACCTTCTAAGGTGGAAATTGCAAAGGAAAACAAGGAGTATACTATCAAGGAGCGAGACCAGTTGAGAGCTGAAATAGAGGCGCTAAGAGCAATAAAACAAGTAGAAAAAAGTAAAGGAAAAATCTGGAGCGTCATTACTTCACCCCACTAACAATCCTGAAGAAAACGAGAAGTCTTTGAAAACCCATCTCAACTCCAAGAAGACACACCATTCTAAACCTATTGAGAGTTTAACATCTGGGTCATCCAACAGCTCATCTAATAAGGCAGAGCTTGAAGAATCAGTATCTTCAAGCATTGATGAAGGGCGATCAAAATTGAAAATAAGACTGACCCAAAAACATTCAAGAAAGAGGGATTGGCATAGCAGGCTTAAGAAGCACCATGGCAAGAGTAAAGGGGTCAACCCACCAGCATATTGACCAATTATTGATTGATCATTTGCTTTTCAGTCCGAACCAGGTATTTTCGCAACCCCTAATGAAGACACTGTTTTAGCCGTAGCAAAAATTGGAGGCAATCGCCTTTGTCTACAAAAATACTCTCCAAACATCTTCCTAAGAGGTTTGATCGCTCAAACATGGAGAAATACGATGAGAGTCAAGATCCGGATAACCATCTGGAGCAGTTCAAGAACTTCATGATGAATTTTGATGACGATAACAAGCTATTGTGTAGGGCCTTCTCCTAAACTTTCACAGGAAGTGCCCTCAAATGGTACAACAGTCTCCCTCGGGGGTGTATAAGAAATTTTGATACGTTAGGGGTTGCTTTCCAAAGGCAATTTGTTGGAAGTTAGGAACTCAAGGGTAATGGGGACACCATTATTCATTGTGCTCGAGAGCTGAACGAGTCCCTAAAGAAGTACATCAATCATTTTCTGAACTCAAAGAATGGGCTAGCAGATTTCTTTGAACAAGTCACAATTGCTTCCCTCATACAAGGATTAAATCCAGGTAATCTAGCCGATTCAGTGACTCAGAAGAAGGCTATGACCTGGGGTGGTTTGTTGAATCAAGTGGGAAAGCAAATTAATGTAGAAGAGACCAAGAAAACTAAATTACACCGCCAAGTGAGGTCTACTACTACAACAATAACTCTTATAGCTACTGATCAGTCCGGTTATAGGGCAAAAGAGACTGGACAGGGGCTCAGCCGGTCAAGGTGGAATCAGTCTAACCAGACTCAGAGCCGACATATCAGAAGTAAGAGGGGTCCCTGGGTTAAGCCCGAGTGGTTTGCTGAGTTAGGGGAGAGTGTGGCTACAATTTATGACAAGACTAAGAATGAGGTGCATTTCAGAAATCCAACAACATTGCAGTCTCCCAGAGAACACTGGAGCACTCGCTTCTGCAAATACCACAATGACATAGGCCATGATACTCACGATTGTATAGACTTGAAGCATGAGGTCCAAAACCTCATTGAAAGAGGCAAGTTATAGGCCTACGTTAAAAATCAAGGGGGAAGCAGACTGGATAATGCGCAAACCAATACTCCCCGAACTGGTCCTTCGAACAATCTTGGGACATCTACACAAGATGGTGCAATGGTAATTATTGAAAGATTTGATGTAGACTCTGAGTATCTTGATCCAGAGCCGAGTCAAAATCAGATGAGGGTGATAACAAATAAAACCAAAACAGTTTCTGGTCTGATTAGCTTTTTTGAGGCACTAACTATTTTTAAAGAGGATACTGTGACTGCGTCTTCAACTTCATCAATGAAGATGCATGCCCATAATTTGGCCACTTAGTTGGACGGTGTAATGTCTACCCACCGGTATCAATCCTTATCGCCCTTTATAGTCTTTGATGAGGATGACCTGAGAGACATTGCAGGGCCTCATGAAGATGCGGTAGTAATAGGGGCATCAATAGAGGGAAACGATATACGCCGAATTCTGATTGATACAGGCAGTTCGGAAAACATCATATTTTTAAGCTCCTATAAGAAAATGAGAAACCCTTCGGTTATACGACGTTTGTATGAAACTATTATAGGCTTCACAAGAAGTTCTGTAGATGTGATTGGGGAGTTCGAAAATGAAGTGTTGTTGGGCAAATGATCCTTTAAAAAAATGGTAAGAGTACTATTTGTTGTGGTGGATTGCCCCATATCTTACAATGTAGTATTTGGGAGGTATTGGATCTCAATAATGCATGATATAGCCTCTACGGTCCACCAATATTTGAAGTATTTTGTCTAGGGACAAGTAGGTATTATCCGGAGTAGCCAGAAGATAGCCATGAAATGTTATGCAACAGCCCTTGCCCCTATGACTTTAGGGGCAGTCAGAGTTGACAAAGATTAGCAGCTAATGGAGCTTTCTATTGAAGAAAATGAAATTGATGATCCCAGAGACGCTGCCAGTGTTATAATACCCATTAAGGAGGTTGAAACCTACTCCCTCGCAAATGGAAATAGTGTTAAAATAGGTTACAAGCTGACACTGGAGTTAAAGCACCAGTTATTATCCTTTTTTATAAATAACCAACATATTTTGCATAATGTAATAGTGATGTCACTGGTGTGCCAGCTGATATAATTTCCCATAAGTTGTCAATTTAAAGTGATATTGCGCCAGTTGTATAGAAGAGAAGGTCTTTTTCTAGGGAAAAACAGATATGATTGTTCAAGAATTTGACCGTTTAGCCAAGATGGGTCATATTAAAGAATCTCAATACCCTTTGTGGACTGCCAACCCCGTTTTGGTCAAGAAAAAGAATGGAAAATGGCGCATGTGCATTGATTTTACTGACCTTAATAAGGCATGCCCTAAAGATCTTTATCTTGTTCCTCGGATAGATCAATTGATGGATTCTACCTCTGGAAACAAACTATTGCCTTTCATGGATGCCTTCTCAGGGTACAACCAGATACAAGTAGATCTGAAGGATCAAGATCACACTACTTTAAGCACAGACAAAGGTCTTTATTATTATAAGGTGGTGTCGTTCAGATTAAAAAATGCTGGGGCCACTTATCAGAGGTTAGTAAATAAAGCTTTTGCTAATCAGATTGGCAGAAACCTGGAGGTTTACATAGATGATATGATAGTTAAAATCTTAGAGGAAAATTCACATATATTTGACTTTCAAGAGACATTCTTCAATTTAGAGGCTCTAAATTTGAAATTGAACCCTGAGAAATGTGTATTAGGGTCCGATCTGGAAAGTTCTTGGGCTACATAATAAGTGAGAAGGGAATTCAGCCTGATCTGAATCAGCTTAATGCTTTATTAGCAATGGACCCTCCTCAGAATATTAAAGAAGTTTAAAGGCTAACAGGACGATTGGCTGCATTGAATAGGTTTATCTCAAGATCATCATGAAAGTATGCTCCATTATTCCAAGTTTTGAGAAATGCTAAAGACTTTAATTGGTCTTCACAATGTGATCGGGATTTTATTGAAATCAAGAAGCATTTATCTTCACCTAAAACTCTTTTCAAACCTGTTCGGGGGGAGGAGCTCTATGTATATCTAGCTGTATCAGAATATGCAATAAGTGTTGTGCTAGTAAGAGAGGTGGACAATTACCCTCGTCTGGTGTATTACATTAGTAAGAGTCTATTGGATGCTGAAAGAATATATTTGAAGTTGGAAAAATTAGCATTGGTCGTAGTAATTGCACTAAGAAAGATGAGACCATACTTCCAAGCTCATTCTATTATTGTTCAAACATCTTTCCCCTTAAAAAGCATTCTCCAGAAAGCTCATGTGTCAAGCAGAATGACCAAGTGGTTATTGGAGCTGGGTGATTATGATATTGAATTTGCACTTCGAACATCAACTAAAGCCCTGTCAGTGGCTGAAATCTTGGTAGAATTCCATGCTGATAGATTCACTAGATAGGATTCAGAAAATCAATTTAAAAAAGAATGAGTAGTTCGAACTGATGGTGGATCAAGTACTATGGCATGTGGAGCTGGCGTTTGTCTAACTTCTCCATATGGTGACAATATACACCATGCTACATGTTTTGGTTTCAGGGCCTCTAACAATGAATCTGATATGAAGCAGCTATAGCTGGTCTCAAGCTGACTCTCCTATGTGGGGAAAAAAGAGTGCGATTAATGAGTGATTCTTAATTGCTGATTCAACATGTTCAAGGAAAATCTGAAGCAAAGAAATAACAATTGATTAAATACTTGCTTATGTTGAAAGAAGTTGCCGCAAACTTGAAAAATATCTGCTATGAGCACATTCCTAGATCGGAAAATACTCTGGCAGACTCTTTGGCAACTATAGCCTATTCTAAATCTTATCCATGGATTCTTGTACATGAATTTCCATCCGTACAGACATGTCAGTAAAAAAAGAGTGAAGAAAATATGAATATACTTGTTATTCAACCTAAATATTGGAGATATGTTTTTCTCTATTACATCTCCGATGGGATATTTCCTCTGGATAAAAATATGGCAAAAAATATTAAGTACAAGGCTTGTAGTTTTTTGATATTAAGAGAAGTTCTTTATAAGAAATATTTCAGCAGACCTCTCGTATGTTGCTTAGGATTTGAAGAATCCCAAGTTGTATTATCTGAGCTACATGATGGAAAAGGTTATGCGCACTGTGGCTATAGGGCCTTAACCAGAAGAGTCCTATTAGCAGCATACTATGGGCCAACCATAATGACAAATTCTAAAGAGATAGTGAAAAAAGTGTGATCCTTGTCAAAAGTATGGGAATTAAATTCATGTGCCAGCAGTTTCTATGAAATCCATATCTGAACCAATAAACTTTGTCATATGAGGTATGGATCTAGTTGGGCCTCTTCCTATGGCATCCAGTGGATGTAGAACAATGATATTCGTTATTGACTATTTTTCTAAATGGATAGAGGCAACTCCTTTGGCTGGAACCACTTCGAATGCAATTTTTAAATTTATTTTGTCTAATATATGTTGTAGATTTGAGGTTCCCCGAAAGATTACTATAAACAATGGACCATATTTTGATAATAAAGACATGAAAGCGTTCTGTACCACTAGAGAAATTCAACATTGTTTTTCTTTACCTTTATACCCTCAAGCAAATACCCAGGTTGAGGTAGCAAATAAAACAATCTTGTCCGGGTTGAAGAAAAATTTGGAAGGGGCTACAGGAAAGTGCCCAAGTTATTTACAAGAAGTATTATGGGCCTACCAAACTACACCTCGGGTTTCCACACAAGAATCTCCTTTTGCTTTGATAAATAGGATAGATGAAATAACTCCCATAGAAGTTACTTTACCATCCCATAAAGTCCAAAACTATTCCAAAGAGGCTAATGATATAGCAGTTAGGAATCAGTTGGATTTAATTGAAGAAAAAAGAGTTAAAGCACATCTGAGAACATCGCATTACCAAGGCTTAATGAGGAGCAGATTTGCCTCTAAATTAAAAGAAGGTATTTTCAAGTAGGGGACAAAGTTATAAGAAAAGTCTGTTTACATACCAAGGAAAAACAGTTCGGTAAGATGGCTTCGAACTGGGAAGGCCCTTACATGGTATGTAGGAAGGTTAAATTAGGAACATACAGGCTCTAAAACAGAGAAGGGAGAGCACTAAAACACCCATAGAACATTGAACATCTCAGGTTTTACTTAGAATAGAACTCTTTTGTAAATATTTACTTTTCAAATATCGATGTAAATATTAGGGGGCATACTATTTCCCATCTTGGTGGCACGAGGAGGTTTTAATGAGGTGTCTGGGTTTTACAATAATATATTATGCCTTATTCAAAAGTCTGGTGCAATTTTATTTCAGTTCGGATATTAAACACTTATTAAACACCCCAGCTCTCAAATAAATTTGAGGTGATCAGATTCATTAAACATATGTGGTTGAGGATGTTTGATATTTTTAGTCAACACATCTGAAATATTGAAGGCTATTTAAACATTGGCCATAAAGAGTTGAACAAAAATTTTAACAAAAAAGAATATGATATTAAAATCTGATCGGATTAGAACCGATCTCTGATACACAAAATGCCTAGACTATTCAAGGAATTTAAAATTTTACAACATAAAGATCAAACAAACAATGCAACAAAATGCCTTCTCCATCCAAGGAATTTAGTTTTTCAAGCAAAAAGTACACAATGTAACCTTAGGGTTTTTTCCCTTCGGTCTTTTCTTCACCGCCATATTTTTTGGGACTTTTGAGTTCAGCACTTGAACTCTCACCAACTTCTTCATCATCATCTTCGGAATCTATCCCACTGGAGTAGTTGCGCTTGTCACAATCATCCATTATATGGAAATGGAGATCATCATAGTCCACATATTTCCACAAAAGACCAAGGGCCCTCTTAGAAAAGGTCTCATGGAACCGTAAGACCATATCAGACTTAATTCCATCATCCCTCTGTTCTAGAGAATCCACTAATTCACCGACATACTTCTCTATGCCTATAGCTATTGCTTGAGCTTGTTGGTGTTCTAAGGAAGTTTTCTCTTCGATCTTCTCACGGACAGTATTCTCCAACTTGACTTTGTCATTGGATAAAGTCTGGATAATATTGTCCTTAGTTTGTAGTTGCTACTTCAAAGCTGTGATATCATTTGTGGAAGAAGTCTCCATATTGGAGTACTTGGTTTGGATCTCTTTGCTGTTCTTTTCTGATTCTAGTAGTTTGGCAGCTAAGTCATTTTTTTCTTCATCAATAACTATATCCTTTGTTGAGCGTTGAGAATATCGTTTGTCAAGTTTTGCTTTTTTGTAGTCATGGTGTTGATGGTAACAGTTTGATCCATCACTTGTCTCTCCAGATCAAGCACTGGACGAATGTAACCCAATAGGGCATGGCTCAAGGTATCTTACTCGCTTGAGGTGAACCGTTTGACAAAAGTGGGCCACATCCGTGAATCAAAATACCCGTTATGGATGGCCAACCCGGTCTTAGTAAAGAAGAAAAATGGAAAGTAGCGGATACGTGTAGACTTTTCTGATCTGAAGAGGGCCTGCTCTAACGATCCTTTCCCGGTCCCCGGAATAGATCAATTGGTTGACTCGACATCTGGAAATTGTTTATTGTCCTTTATGGATGCGTACGCTGGGTACAATCAAATCCAGATGAACCCAAAGGATCAGGAGAGCACAACTTTCATTACCGGAAGGGGTCTACACTGCTACAAGGTGATCCATTCGGGATAAAAAACGTGGGGGCAACATATCCACGATTAGTAAACAAAGCTTTTGAGAGTCAGATTGGTAGAAATATGGAAGTGTATATCGATGATATGTTAGTCAGAAGCCTCATGGATGAGGATCACTTAGCTGACTTGGAAGAAACCTTCGCCAATTTGGCCACGATAAACTTAAAGTTGAACCCGGAAAAGTGCACATTCAGGGTAAGATCCGAAAAATTCTTAGGCTACATAGTTAGTGAACATGAGATCGAAGTTGATCCGATGCAGTTTAATGCTTTATGTACCATGGATCCACGAAGAACGATCAAAGAGGTGCAAATTATGTCTGGAAGGCTGGCTGAATTAAACATGTTCATATCGAGGTCATCTAATAAATGCGCCCCTTTCTTCCAGGTACTGAGAAAAGAAAACTGTTTCGATTGGACACAAGAGTGCTCAGACGCCTTTAACCACAAAAAATAACATCTTTAATCCCCGAAAATCATGGCAAAGCCACATCCGGGGGACAAGTTCATTTATCTGGCAGTGTCTAATTTCGCGGTAGCACAATCTTAATCTAAGAAGAAACAAAGGTCCCAAGGCCGATCAACTATGTGAGTAAGAGTCTTTTGGATGCGAAAAAGCGGTACCAGCTGCATATTCGTCAAGGCGTTATCTCTGCTCAGCCTCGAAGTTTTTCTTCAAAGATTCATTTTCCGCTGCTAACTTCTCAATATCTGCGACCACATTCTCAAATTATACCTTTATTTTGCAATAAGACTCAAGGAGGCCATCCACCACCGTGTTGTATTCGGTATCTTTAGTGATAAATGTTTCCCGTTCATCGTCAAACGTTTTCTTCTCCTCGAAGAGTTCAGTCTCAAGAGAAGTAATGGCAGCTAAGCAATCCTCAAAAGTCTTCTTCTCTTTAATAAGTTTGCCCTCGAACCCCTTTAACTGGGAGGAAATTCTGATGTCTCGGCTAGCTCATCGGTCAACTATTTCACTTTATTTTTCAATTCAGCTACCTCGAAGGTCAAGGAATCCACTTGGGAAGATATCTCTGACTGCTTGACAAGCTCGTCGTTTAAATATTTTACCTTGATCTTCAACTCATCCACCTCGGAGGTTAATATCTTTACCTCATCCATCTTTTGAAGGACTTCACTTTTATGGTGGTATTTGCGGTTAGCTTGTTCGAGGACGACATTAACGCGAAGCATCTTGTTCAACTTGTTTGCAACGTAGTCGTTCTCATAGACATCAAAGTAAGATGAGGCAGGGGAGGGATACCTTCCTTCCTCAGAATCATCTTCTTGCGCTTGCCTTCGCTGAAGAACGAACTCCCCCCCCCCCCTCCTAAAATCCGAGTCGACCACTTTGACTTTCTTTATCGGAGGCAAGCTTGAACAGGTTGTATTGTCACTCTCTCCCCCGCTTTCAACCATCTTTTTCTATTTTTCTTAAACAGTAAGTCTTCTTGGCCTCACATTACCAGCCCGACCATGTGGCCTCACCTCAACGGCATGGTCAGCCTCATTCAATCTGTTTTCCTGGTGGTGAGCTGGAGAGACAATCTAGGGGCTTGCTGGGACCTCTTGTTGTATTTTTAGTGACCTTTCATCTTCTTGAGAGCCCACCTGAGTTACTTCTTGGGGGAAAACTTGAACATCCTCTAGAGGACCATATTGCATCTCACCTTGGGTACCGTCCTGAGCCTCATTTTGAGAACCCCCTTGAGTGCTAACTTCTTGCTCTTCGGGAACGTCACCCTCTGAGTCAACATTCTTTTTTGTCTCCTCTTCGCCCTCATCGGGTTTTTCTGCATCTTGATGGCTCGGAGCCCGAGCGCGAGTAGGAAGGTAAACTGCGTTGTCTAAACACTCTAAGCGTTTGAGGATGTCATCATTCGGAGGAGGCACCATAAACTCGGATATGGATTTTTTTCTTACTTAGGATGCACCTCCAGAGATTAATTTTGACAAAGTTCATTGGAAGGAAGCTCTGATGAAACTTGTGATCCCAATGCTCACCTGCCCAAACACTTAACTTCTTGAAAAAATCTTTGGCCACTTTGGCATGACATTTAAAGGGTTTAACAATCCGATTCATGGCTGTAAAAGAAAAAAATGTTACAACCACCCAACTATGACCAGTAAAATAAGAGAACAGACAAAAATACTTACCCTGCCCGGACCATTTTAGCGTTAACCGATGCGAAAGGTCCTTGGAGTCCTTGAAGCCAGTCTCCCACAACCTGGATATAAAAATAAACCGTCTCCTCCACTTTTTGTCCGCCTCTGAGAATCATTTGATTGCTTTGAGTTGCCTGGAAAAACCAAGAGAGTAGAACGGGTAGTGGGAATTTTTAGCCGCACTTGAGATGGAGACAAACTGCTCCATGGTAAATGTAATCTCCGAGAGCCTGGAAGCAATGAAACAAGCTATAAGCGTGTACCACATGTTGGCTCCAGCTTGAGAGGGACACAATCCGATCAGGTGAAAATACTCTACCAGAGCATGGTCAAGGGGCAGACGAAGACCCCAGTTCATGAGCTTAGTATAAAGGACTAGTTTATTGTTCCGAGCAGATAATGGAGTCTCTCCGGCGGTGGGGAGCCGAATTGTGATAGTGTCTGGAATCCCCCAGCGATCTCTCAGCTTGACTTCCAACGTCGGATGAAACTACTTATACTTCACCCTGTACAGCGCCATAAGATGCTTAGAATCGATGCCACGAAGGTTGTCACTTAAAATATCCTCTATGTTCGAGGGAAAATCTATTGTGCGCTTCTTTTTCTTCTTACTTTTTACCAATGAAGTTTCACCGCTTTGAGGGGGTGGACCAGTGGCAGGCTCCGGTGGAGGAGAGAATACACCTTGACTAGGCTCGGATAGTCCGGGGGGAGGAATGGTAGCAGGAACGGGTTGAAGAGGTTGCGCTTCAACCACCATCATATAAGGCCGCTCTCGATCGTCGTCGGGCTCATCAGCCAGATTCCTTTCGTGGAGTTTAGGGATGGACTTTAAGACTGGCTCAGATCGGACTCCCTTTGTCGAAGGTCTCCTAGGACTCACTTCTGGAGTCATTTGCGGCCAACCCTATGGAGTTACCTGGAGGGGGGGGGGGGTCACAGTTGAAGAAGAAATCTTTGTCCGAACAGACTTTATCATCGGGTCGGGAGACCTTTTCCTTTTAACACTATCCCTGGTATCCTTGGAAGTCGGTCTTCCTCTTTCATCACCTATAACTATGAAGGGAGAAGGTTTAGAGGGGAACCCAAAAGGTGTTGCAGATGCAGAAGGTTCAACCCCGCTATCACAAGGACGAGCTTGACCGGGGGACGAAGTAGCAAGATTCAATGAACCTTCGCGGATAGGAGACCAGTTATTACGAAAGGTGGACTCCCAAATTTCTGCAGGTGAGGGATATTCTCTTGTACCAGGGGGTCTGCAAGCACCAATTCAGTTGGAAATGGTAAACCACCTCCAGAGCTTATACCGTTCGAGGTTGACAAACTCTTCAAGCATGTAAATCCAGAGCGAGAAGTTCGTTTTGAGACTTTATCTCTCTTAGACAAAGGCTTTCAAATCAAAGATAATAAGAAATCGAAAAGGGGAAACCTATACTCAGAGAAAGAAACACATTGTTAAGTTCGGTGAAAGCGTGACACGCGTCCAGCTGTGACTCCGCCGCCTAATTGTTTTTTTTACTCGATAACGATGAAGCAGGGGCACACGAGCCTAAGGAAAATGATTGCTTAGGTGAGGTCATCACGACTAAAGATGAGGTCAGCAATACAAAAGGTTCCGATCCGAGTAGGCAATCGCTAGTGAACAAAAGAATCCGACCCGAGCAGATGATCACCGAGAAGCTAAGGTTTCCGACCCGAGTAGACAAGTACCAAAGTGCAAGGACATCCGAACCAACGAAGGTCCAAAGGCAACTACAGTCCACACTCAGAGATCTGCGCATAGACTGGAGGGCTACTGATAAGGGAAGGAAAATATAGGTGATCACTATGCAATTTACACCAAGGATAAGACCTAGACTTGTATATTTTGTAGTTAAGGACCAAAGTAAAGCAAACATAAGATGTAGAGGGGTAAAATGATACACCCCAAGAACTTGTCTATAAATAGTCAAATAATGGGGGTGAGAAATCCACTTTAGTGATGGTAATTATCTAATTTTTCTACCTACCTCATTTACTATATAAAGGACATTCCCTTTTGAGGAAAAGGGCCGACGAATAGTTAATGATTGCTACATTTATTCTTTTTTGTCTCTCCTCTTTTTCTACCAACCACCGATTTAATTATTTTCTTTCACTTCATACGAATATTCTCTAGTCTAATCCTCCCCCACGAACATTTCCTCTTATGAGTTACACTAAGGATTCTCTAAGTTCATCAGCTCTGACTGCAATCAAGGAACAAACCGCAAATGACAAAGAGGTTGCATTCGATGCATATGCTGAGGAAGGCCTAAACTCTATAAATAAGAGATGTTTTAAATCCAAATCCAAACTGGTGGTCAACTTTCATAAAACTTACATGAGATATAAGCTTTGGTTCTTTTTGCGACATGGTCCCCGAGGGTAGTCGTCCTGCTGACACATCGTTCAAAGATGAGCTAGAAACAACATTGGATTTAGAGAGCAAATATGGTGAGTCTGAGGATGCTGAATCTAAAAACAGAAGTTTTGGGGAGGACCGTCAGCCAGAGAATCTTGAGGATGATGGCAAAACGACCAGTGGCCAAGCTAATGAAGATAACTCTGAAGGCTTTGGATAATATTCCCTTGTGGCCAATGTTGTAACCCTTTTTTTATCTCATCAATTTTGTAGCTTTGAGAATTCTATGTCCCTGGTTAGCCAATATATTTTATATTCAGATTTGTTGAATATTAATTATTGTTATTCAGTTTTCTTCTTGCTATTATATAAATTTATTTATTTTGAAAATTTATTTAGACGTTTTCTAGTTGAGGGTGATCAGTCCCCAACCAGTCACTGAAGCACTATTCAAATGTGAAAAACTGGTATTGGAACCCTTTAATTGTGACCAACTAGTGTCGGAACCTTTACACTTAACCAACTAGTGTTGGAAGTTTTTAATTGTCACCAACTAGTGCCAGAACCTTTACACTTGACCAACTAGTGTTAAAACCTTTTAATTTCAGGTCGGAAATATCTCAACCAATTAACAACGAGATATGAATATAAAAAGCAAATATTTTTGTAAAATCCGGCTATGTTGACGCCTCACTAAAATTTTGTCGTGCCATCAGGGTAAGAAATAATATGTCTCTAAAAATTACATCATAAATTAATTAATGTAGACTCAAGTGCTCGATGTTCCAAAGGTTCTAAAGTGCTTACATTATTGATATTTAGTCAGTAATTTTCAGGTTTGACCCTTTCGGTAACCGAATAAGGCCATTCCCAGATTGGCCCTAATTTCCCCAGTCGTTTGTCTCTAATGTACATGAAAACCTTTTTTAGAACTTTTCTCCTACATGAATTCTCTCCGTCAGACTCGGGATGCAACTTTGTTTCTCATTATAGCCTTATAATGAAGGGGTTTTAAATGCAATTTTGTTATTTTTTTCCTCAATTAAACCAAGTTTCGTTATTTGGCTTTCATCTTTACCCGCTTCAGAGTAGTTTTCTATTATAAAATATAGGAGGGTGGCCTCTACTAGAGTTACTGCATCCATCATAGGAACCAAGGAAAAAGGATATTTTTGAGTCCCTGACTGAGTTGTAACTCGATAAGCTCACAATACGTCTTGTTCATAATCTGGCCATTCTGGTGCCCCCTCTAATTTTTTTATTGCAAGTCATCGAGGTTAATTATGTTCATAACCTATAATTTCCCATTAGCCTGCAGATAAAAATATGACGAATAGAAAGGTCGAATACCTCAGAAATAACAAAATGTTTCAATGTCATTGTTCTCAATTTGAGGGTCATTATGTGTGGTGATTGTTTTTAGATTTCAAACCTACAATATATGTTAAATAAAATAAATTTGATAGTATTTTTTCTTTGTTTCTAGACCAAATTTCACCTTCCACCCATTTAGAGAAATAATCGATACCTACGATGATGTTTGGCTTCCCTCAGAGGCCATATGCGAAGCTCCGACTAGATCCTAACCCTATCCTTCAAAACATAATGTTTTGGAAATTGACTCAAGTGGCACTGGTAGTACATGTATTGCATTCGCAAATCGTTGGATGGTATTTCATAGTCTTTTAACCAATGTTTTATTAACTGGGCAAGTCCTTCTGATTAGTATCTTTTTAAGCTCGTATCTATAATCTTTCTTTAGGTTTGTCGAAATTTAAAATACTTTTCCGGTCTCTGATTTATGTTCGAGAAGTTGTGTTATCGAAGGGTGTTCTTGTTCAAGTATCCACAGATATCATTAAGTATATGCGATAGTTTTTACGAAATCAGCCACATAATATTTTCCCCAGTGAACATGCTCATGCCTGATGTACTCAAAGAAATTTGTTAATTCTTTCAACGCTTTTAGGAATTTTACCAAATTGTATTTATTTGCTTCAGAATTTTCCGATGCATGGTTGATAAGACTTTGTGAATCACTTATTAAATGAACCTTCCTAGAACTATAGATTTGCATAAGCCATCACCCAACCAATGTTGATTCGTATTCTACCTCGTTGTTAGATGCTTTGAAACTAAAGTGTATTGTTTCTTACATCGCTTCTCCGGTTGGGGCTACCAACTGAACCCCCGCTCCACAACCCGAATTACTTGAACCCACATATGTTGGAATCACCTATTCATTCTGAGACACATCAATATCCGGCTCCGGCTCAGGTCGTTCATGATGAGTTTGGATTATATAGATATAGCCTACTGCATTATCCGGACAAGGGCAATTCGGACAATATCATGCCACTAAACTATACAAACAGGACAAAAGTAAAAAACACTTAAACACCTTTTGATTAAGCTGTGTGCTAATCTACTTAAAAGATTAATGGGTCCTTAAACTTAACTCGGTTTCATAACTTGACCTGTAAGCCCATGGGTCCTTAATTAAGGGTATAAATACCCCCAACTACTCTCATTAATGAGGGTAATGAACATTTAATACAACCAGGCTGCTCAATTGTCTCACTATTTTATACACCAAACACTTAATACTCAAAATACTTTACAAAACACTTGATAAAATTACCCCCAACCTAAAATAAACCAACCAAATTAGCGACCATAGTGGGAGAACGAGGGTGCCCGAATCTTGCATTTAAAACCAGTAGAAAAGACCAGTTCAGATGGATCTGAACGAGAAAGGAACTCCACCACCTATGGTGGAAGTAGTTGGGGAAAACAAGGAATACACCATCGAAGAGCGAGACAAGTTGAGAGCAGAAATAGAGACGTTAAAGGCCATAAAACAAGCATAAAAGGGTATAAAGAAGAAGTCAAAGACGTCAGCCATTTATCATACTGACATTCCTAGGGAGAATAATCCATCAGCAAAGACTCATTTGATTTCAAAAAATACCCATGTCAGTTCTAAGAAGACTCACTGGTCTAAGCCGGTTGAAAGTTCAGATTCTGAGTCCTCCAGCAGCTCTTCAAACGAGGCTGAGCTTGAGGAGTCTTTGTCATCAAGCAGTGATGAAGGGAGGTCCAGGAAGAAACTTAAACTAGTTAAAAAATATTCAAGAAAGAAGATAGGCATGGGAGACTTAAAAGGCATCTGGGCAAAGGGTCATCTCGCAGCCACAGTCACAAACATCTAGATCAGTTGCTGATCGATCCTTTTGTTTTTCAGACCGAACCAAGTATTTTCGTAACACCTAATGAAGACACGGTCTTCAGTCGTAATAGGAATTGGAGACAATTACCTTTGTTTTCCAAAATATTATCCGGAAACCTACCCAAAAGGTTTGACAGCTCCAAAATGGAGAAGTATGATGGAAGTAAGAATCCAGAAATCATCTGGAGCAGTTCAAGAACTTCATGATGAATTTTGATGATGATGACAAACTTCTGTGTAGAGCCTTCTCCCAATCTTTTACGAGAAGATCTCTTAAGTGGTACAATAGCTTACCCTAAGGGTGTATAAAAAACTTTGATACGTTCAAGGTTGCCTTCCGAAGGTAATTTGTAGGAAGTAAGGAGGTGAAGGGAAATGGAGATACTATTATCCATTGTGCCCTAGAGCCAAATGAGTCCTTGAAGGACTACATAAGTCGGTTCGTAAATACCAAGAACGGGTTAGCAGATTGCTTCGAACAGGTGGCAATTGCTTCCTTAAGACAAGGGTGGAACCCTGGGAATCTGGCTGATTCGGTAACCATGAAGAAGGCCATGACTTGAGGTGACTTATTAAATCAGGAGGGGAAGTAGATTAATATGGATGAAACCAAGAAAAATATGGTGCACCGTCGGGTGAGGTCCACCACAACATCTCAGAGCCAGCAGTCAAGGAGTAAAAGAGGTCATTGGATTCAACCGGAGTGGTTTGCAGAATTAAAATAGAATATGGCCACAATTTATGATAAGACCAAGAATGAATTCCATTTCCGGAAACCAGCAGCACTGCAGTCTCCCAGAGACAATCGAAATACTTATTTTTGCAGTATCATAATTATATTGGCCATAACACCCAAGACTGCATTACTCTGAAGCAGGAAATACAAAATCTCATTGAAAGAGGTAAGCTGGGAGCTTATGTCAAAAGAAGATGTGGAAACAGGCCTGACAATGCTCCTCGGACTGGCCCTACGAACAATGTGGGAACATATGTGGATGGGGTAATGGTGATCCTTGAAAGATTTGATATGGATTTGGAGTACCTGGATCCTGATCCAACCCGGAATAAAATAGGGTCATAACAGAGCAAACTAAGACGGTGTCCGAACTCATTAGTTTTTTTGAGTTACTCACTATATTCTTAGGGGATACCATGATAGCGCCCACTCTTTCTCCAAGAAAGAGGTATGTTCATAGTCTGGCTACTCAGTTGGAAGGAGACATGTCTTCTTATCAATTCCACATCCCTTTTCCATTCATAGTTTTCGATGAGGATGATTTAAGAAATATTGTAGGGCCTCATGAGGATGTTGTGGTGATAGGAGCATCTATTGAGGGCAATGATATCAGACGAATTTTGATAGACACATGCAGTTCTACAAATATCCTCTTTTTAAGTTCCTACAAGTAGATGAAAAATCCGGTCGTTATTCAACGGTCAAACTGAACCATTGTGGGCTTCACGGGGAGCTATGCGAATGTAATCGGGGAGTTTGAGGAAGAGGTGCTGTTGGGCAAGGGACCTTTTAAAAAGCTGGTTAGAGTGTTATTTTTTGTGGTAGATTTCCCCACATGTTACAATGAAATCTTTGGGAGGTCCTGGCTCTCTAGAATTCATAATGTGGCCTCAATACTCCACCAGTGTTTGAAGTATGCGGTTCAAGGGCAAGTGGGTGTTGTCTGAAGTTGTCAGAAGATAACAAGGGAGTGTTATGCAACTGCACTTGCTCCTAAAACTTTGAGAGCAGTTCAAAGTAATGAAGATTAGCAGTTACTAGGGCCTTCTGAGGGGGAGGGTGAGATTGATGACCCCAGAGAGGCCCCTAGTGTTATAATACCAGTGGAAGAGGTTGAAACCCACTCTCTGGTAGAGGGTAGAGTATCAAGGTTGGCTCTAACATGACGTTAGAGTTAAAAAAGAAATTGTTGTCCTTTTTATCAGACAATCAACATGTTTTCGCTTGGTGCAATGGTGATGTAACCAGAGTATCTGCAAGCGTTATCTCACACAAACTATCAATTCAGAGTGATGTTGTACCTGTTGTGCAGAAATTGAGGGCGTTCTCTAAGGAGAAAGCTGATGTAATAGTCCAAGAATTTGATCGGCTTACCATGATGGGGCACATAAAAGAGTCTCAGTATCCTTTATGGACTGCCAATATGGTGTTAGTCAAGAAAAAGAACGAGAAATGGAGTATGTGTATTGATTTTACTGACCTTAACAGAGCTTGCCCAAAAAATATTTATCCAGTCCCCTAGATAGATCAATTGGTGGACTCAATGTCTGGAAACACGTTACTGTCCTTCATGGATGCTTTCTATGGTTACAACGAGATTCAGGTGGATCTGAAGGACCAAGTACATTTATTATAGACAGGGGTCTCCATTACTATAAGGTGATGCGTTTTGGGTTGAAAATGCTGGGGCTACTTACCAGAGGCTGGTAAACAAAACATTTGCTAATCAGATTGGCAGGATTATGGAGGTGTACATAGATGACATGATGGTTAAAAGCTTGGAGGAGGATTTTCACATAATTGACCTTCAGGAAACTTTTGCCAATCTGACAATGGTGAATTTGAAACTAAATCCAGAAAAATGTGTCTTTGGGGTATGTGATAAGTGAGAAGGGATATAACCCAATCCGGATCAGTTGAATGCCCTATTAGAAATGGATCCTCCTCGGAATATTAAAGAAATCCAGAGGCTTACTGGAAGGTTGGCTGCCTTGAATCATTTTATTTCAAGTTCTTCATACAAGTGTGCTCCATTTTTCCAAACCTCGAAGAGTGCTAAAGACTTTAATTGGTCTCCACAATGCAGCCAAGCTTTTGATGAAATAAAGAAACATTTATCTTCACCAAAGACCATTTTAAGCCCGTACAAGGAGAAACACTGTATTTATATACTTGGCTGTGTCAGAATGCGCTGTAAGTGGAGTATTGGTAAGAGAGGTGGACAATTACCCTCGTCCGGTGTACTACATCAGCAAAAGTCTGATAGATTCTGAGAAGAGATACTTGAAGCTTGAAAAGTTGGCACTAGCCTTAGTGATTGTTGCAAGAAAAATGAGGCTATATTTTCAGTCTCATTCCATCATTGTCCGAACATCTTTCTCATTGAAGAATGTTCTTCACAAGGCAGATATATCAAGCAGGATGACTAAGTGGTCAGTAAAATTGGGTGATTATGACATTGATTTTGCCCCACGAACTGCTATCAAAGCTCAATCTTTTGCTGATTTCCTGGTAGAATTCCGATAGGAGTTCTAAACAAATTTCAGAAGGAAAAACCAAGAAAGAGTGGGTAGTTTGGATTGATGGTAGATCAAGCACAATGAGTTGTGAAGCTGGAATTTGCCTAACCTCTCTGTATGGTGATAAAATATACCATGCTATATGCTTTGGGTTCATGGCCTCTAACAATGAGTCCGAATATGAAGCGGCTATAGGTGGTCTCAAATTAGTTTTCCTATGTGGGCTAAAAGAGTTAGGTTGATGAGTGATTCTCAGCTTTTTATCCATCATGTTCAAGGTCAATCTGAGGCCAAGAAGGAGCAGCTGATTAAATACTTACTCATCCTTAAAGAGGTGGCAGCGAACTTCAAAAGTTTTGTTATGAGCATATTCCTAGATCATAAAATACACTGGCAGATTCCTTAGAAAACATAGCATATTCTGAGTCCTACCCTTGGATTCATGTACAAGAATTCCCATCCATACAATCAAATCAGAACAAGGAAAAGGAGGAAAGCTTGACTATACAAGTAGTTCAACCTAGAGATTGGAGATTTTCCCTTCTTTAATACATTTATGATGGGGTTTTGACTATACATAGCATATTCTGAGTCCTACCCGTGGTTTTTTTTTATCATAAGGGAAGTTCTCTATAAAAAATATTTTAGTAGACCTCTCTTGCGTTGTTTAGGGGTTGAAGAATCTCAAGTCGTTTTATTCGAACTACACGATGGAGAAGGGTCAGTGCATTGTGGCTACAGGGCACTAACCCAGAGGGTATTGTTGGCTGGGTACTATTGGCCATCCATAATGGCAGATGCTAAAGAAATGGTAAAGAAGTGTGATCCATGTCAAAGGTATGGAAACGAAATTCATGTGCCAGCAGTACCTATGGAGTCTATTTCTGAGCTAATAGCTTTTTCTCGTTGGGGTATTGGATTTAGTTGGGCCTCTGCCAATGGCGTCCGGAGGGTGCAAGGCTATTATAGTTGATATTGATTACTTCTTGAAATGGATAGAGGCAGCTCCTTTGGCAGGAACCACTTCGAAAGCTGTCATTGAATTTATCTTATCCAATATATATTTGCACATTTGGGATTCCTCAAAAGATTAAAGATAACGGGCTACAGTTTGATAACAAGGATATGGAGATTTTTTGTGCTTCTAGAGGCATTCAACATTATTTCTCTTCTCCTTTCCATCTAAAAGAAAACGGCCAGGTTGAATTTGCCAACATGACCATTTTTTCCGGATTAAAAAAGAATATAAAGTGAGCTGCAGGGAAGTGGCCAAGCTATCTGCAAAACGTGCTGTGGGCATACCGAACTACTCATCGGGCTGCTACACAAGAATATCCTTTTGCTTTGGTGTATGGGATGGATGCCATTACCCCCATTGAAGTTACCCTACCATCATACAGGGTCCATAACTATTCTGAACAAGCTAATAAGATAACAGTCAGGAATCAGTTGGACTTAATAGAAGAAAGGAGGGTTAAAGCTCACTTGAGAACAACCCACTACCAAGGCTTGATGAGAAGCAGGTTTGCTTCCAAGGTCAAGAGAAGAGATTTTCAACTAGGAGATAAAGTTTTGAGAAAAAATTTCTTACACACCAAGGAGAAGCAATTCGGTAAGCTGGCTCTGAATTGGGAAGGCCCCTATGAGGTCTCCGAAAAGCTTAAGGCTGGGACATATAGGCTTTAGGACAAAGAAGGAAGGGTTTTGAAGCACCCATGGAATATGGAAAATCTCAGGTTATATTTAGAATAAAAGTTGTGTGTAAATATTTACTTGTTAGATATCAATGTAAATATTAAGGGGCGTACTCTTTCCTACCCTGGTGGTGCGGGGAGGTTTTAATGAGGTGTCCGGTTTTTTCATTCAATAAAATGTGATGCCTTCTTAAAACATCCAATGTGGTTTAACTATAGTTCAATTCAAGTACAAATCATTGGTTCAACACTTTAGATCTTTGATAGATCGGATAAACCTGGTTGAGTGATGACCATTAAATACATGTCATCGAAGATATTAAACACTCCCACTATAATACTTCTGAAAAACTAAGGGCTATTTAAACATTAGCCATTAAATTTTAAAGGAAAGAAAGTGTTAAACAAAGGAAGATTTGATAAATAAACCTATTCGGACTTTAACCAAATAGGTAGAACAAAACATGCCTTGGCCATCCAAGGACTTTAAGTATTTCAAAGACTTATCAGAACTCTGACCGGATAACATTACAAAATATGCCTTGGCCATCCAAGGACTTTAACTGTTCAGAAAAGATAAAAAAAAAGATTAATCCTTAGGGCTTGTTCCCTTTGAATGTCCCTTCACCACCACCACCTTTCTTGGGACTTTTGAGTTCAGCACTCGAACTCTCACCAGTTCCATCTTCATAATCAGTAGTGAAATCAATTCCACTGGAGTAGTTGTACTTGTCACCAGCTGTCATGGTGTGATGAGGAAGTTCTTCGTATTCCACATATTTCCATAGGGGACCAAAGGTCCTCTTCGGAAAGGTCTTATGGAAGAGCATCACCATGTCAAACCTGACTTCATCGTATCTTTTCTCAAGGGAATCTATCATTTCGTTGGTATATTTATCAATACCTGCCTGAATAGCTTGCTCCTGCTGCTTCACCAAATCCTCTTTCTCATTGGCCATCTTTGACACAATACCTTCTAAGGAAGTCTTCTCACCGGATAAGGTTTGAATGACACCATATTTGGTCTTCAGGTCCTCATTTAATGTTGTGAGATCCTTTTCTAAACTAGAATACTTAGTTTGGAGCTTAGTACTGGCAGTCTCCGAAGTGGCCAGCTTGGTTGATAAATCTTTTTTGTCCTTTCTCAATGCTTCTATCTCTTTATTCAGTTCTTATATACTCTGATTGGCATTAAAAAGGTTGGTTGATAGAGATTATTTGTCAGTGGTGATGGAATTTATAAGAGTGGTATGGTTTTCACTTGTCTCTCCAAGTCAAGCACTAGCTGGATGTGACCGAGAAAAGAATGGCTTAGAACATCTTGCTCTCCGGAGACGGAGAAAGACTTATCATTAAAGGTCACCATGTTAGCGGAGCTCGAGGGGCGGTAGGGACATGCGAAATCATCCTTCTCAAAATCATTGAAGTATAAATCAATGTCTTCAAGGACACTAATGTCCACTTCTTCAGTCCCTCCCCCAACAACCTCTCCGGACTGTAAACCTATTGGGATCTTCTCTTATAAAGTAGGATAAACATGGGATGGTGGAGGTAGAGTCTCTGAAGGGCGAAGAATTATTTCTTCTCCCAAGGTGACTCTATTCTTTTTGCCAGCATTTTTGTCACTATTGGCCCTTCTTTTCCGATCCTTTCTGGAAGGTTTTGGTGGGTACCACTTTGAGCAGCGCAGCATCAATTCCCCCAGCGTCATTTTGTTGGGAGCTTTGGCTCTGGAAGGTAAGACCAATTTACCATCCTTAGCCTCCGTTCGTTTAAGAATTACACCAGGAGGAGGCGGTGTAGTTAGCTCTTCCCATGAAAGGTCCCTTCGACCTGTGGTGTTCCACAGATGGGACCTCACAAAATTGCCCGAGGTGAAGCAATTGTGGAAGGCATTCCCCCAGTACTCCGCAGCCCATGCGTTAAGCTTGGCACAGGTTATTTGCCCCTTCTCTAGGTGTTTAGTGAACTCCTTTGGCAGCACTAAAAAAGGAGTGACAAATTAATCAGAAGAGGAATACTTATGATTTAAAAAGAAAATCATGAAAAACAAATATAGAAAAAACTCACCAGTACTCTTCCACCTGCTAGTTAACATGCAGGAATTGGTGTTGACCCTTGATCTTCCTACCGTTCTCCCATGTCCCACTGATGAATAGAAACTGTGTCCTCCAGTTCTTATCGGACTCCAGCAAGTCATCTACCACCTTGAAGTTGTTCCCCATATTATGATGGTATAAAGGAATCTGGTGATTCTTGCATAGACTTGCCACAACGGCAAAATTCTCCATTGGGAGTGGGATTTTTTATAACCTTGATGCCATTATGCAAGCAATGATGGAATACCACGCATTTGGGCGAGCTGGCTTGGGCAGAGTTTAACCAGGTGGAAATATCTGACGATTTCTGTGTCCAATGGGAACCGAAGTCCCCAGTTTAGCACCTCAGTGAAAATAACCACCTTGTTGAGTTTGCAGTCCATAGAAGTCTCCAGAGTGACATGTATCCTTACCTTCACTGACTCTGGAATCCCCCATTTTGTCCCAATCCGGCCTAACTCAGTAGTGTGGGTGTAGACGAAGTTTATATTTTGTAGAGGCAACATGTATTTAACACTGAAAATTTTTAAAGCAAGGGCCTACCTTTCCCTCCAGGCACTCTAGAAGCTCCGGATAAGTCAAACAGACCTTAACTTTTCTTTTGCCCTTGCTGTCAGAAGCAACATCCCCCTTTTGACCTGATGCTTCAGTTTCAAAGGGAGCCTCCTCGATACTGTCTTCCATTACTTCTTTCATCACCGTGGAAGGTTTATCAGTTTCTTTGGATGGATGGGGATCAGCTTTTGGCACCAAAGGATGTTCGGATGGATGAACTCCTGTTGTTTCTGAAGGCCTGGTGTCCGGTTGAGGTTGGGATCCGAAGGGCTTGGCCCTTGGGGCTACTTTAGATACCTCCGATCTGGAGGGCTTATCTCTTGAGGTTGATTTAGATGCCTCCGATCCAAAGGACTTTGGTAGTGAAACAATAGTTTGGGCTTTAATTAGACGAGTCGTCCGACGAGGGGTTAACTTCTCCGAAGACTTCTCAGTGTCAGAACCCATGGCTATGAAGGGAGAAGGTTTTCTGATACTCAAAATAACTTTTTCTTTCATGATATGGGGTTGAGACTCTTGAACAGAAGAGCCTGAGGGAAGAGGGCTAGGTTTGAATAATTGTCCGGGCCTGGGGTTTCTGGAGGAGGATGATCCTTGGTCAGCTTCTTGAGTCGGTTCACTAGATTTCTCACTTGGAGAAATGGAGAGACCAGCAGCAATGCGATTCTCTCTCTCTCTCTCTCTATTTGTTTTGCCTTTTCTAACTCTGATAAGTTTAACCAGCCGCCTTTAACAAGTGCGTTTCCGGCTATGAACATAAAACCTCTCAAGAACAAGTTGAAGGTAAGAGTGAAAATCTCTCTAGAAAAGCTCTAAGTGATGAAGACAATGAAACAATGAAACAAAATTTATATAACAGTAAAAAAAATAACAGTTACCTAGGAGAAGTTGAAGAGGATTTTTGCAATGATTAAAGGTTGCGCAAACGTGTGAAGGATTAAATGCCTAGGTAACTTTCTAGACTTAGTGGGTGCGATGATCGAGGAAAAATAACGGTTGGTAGGTCGAACCAGATAATGACACGTGTTCCACAATCCAAGAAGAAAACTCTTAGAATTCTGGAGAGAGAAATCAGTTCGGACAGACTTCGAACTGAATTAATGATGAGAATAAACTTCATAGTACGGACCGTACAAACAGATCGGACGAACCAATTACTGGATTAGTGGATTTTTTAGTCATACTAAATATATTTGGCAAGGCCTAAAAAATGGGCTACTGATGAGTTCAGATTATCTAGACACAGCCCACTGCATTATCCGGACAAGGGCAATTCGGACAATAACATGCCACTGAACTATCAGAACAGGACAAAAGTAAAAACACTTAAACATCTTTTGACTAAGCTGTGTGCTAATCTACTTAAAAGATTAATGGGTCCTTAAACTTGACCCGGTTTCATAACTTGACCCATAAGCCCATGGGTCCTTAATTAATGGTATAAATACCCCAACTACTCTCATTAATGAGGGTAATGAACATTTAATACAACCAGGCTGCCCAATTCTCTCACTACTTTATACATCAAACACTTAATACTCGAAATACTTTACAAAACACTTGACAAAATTACCCCCAACCTAAAATAAACCAAACCAGTTCATAATGAAACTCGATAGAAAATCTACGAAGGCATACGTCTTAATTATCATACGAGGTTCAAACTCGATGTCGTAATATCATAATTTCATTAATAATTTAGTCATCTGACCCGATACATCTACCCTTTGTGACATACTTTTAAGTGTAAAGGATGTTCGAACCTTATAAGTCCATAGAATTCTTAGTTGAGTATTATGTCCTGTTAATATTCATATGAGAATATCTGTCACGATAATGTTCGTAGGCTAGTGATTCTAAAGAGAGAAACATAATGAGTAGAGAGAGAAAAATACAAAAGTAATAATGAGGTAATAATTGACTAATGATTGGATTATTTTCCCCAAAGGAGTTGTCCTTCATACAGTACAACGGGTAAGTTCTTAATTTACAAATTCACCCTTACTTATGTGTGTCTTTTCACCCCATTATTTTACTAATTACAAATACATACATTAGTTATTACATATGGTCCCTTAAACTTATATACTTGTCAATTTTTATACTCAATACTTTATTACATCAAATTAATCCTTTTATTTATCTAATTTAGCTCATTTACCATAATATTTTTCTCATTTTATTAGAACCACAATAAACGGGCTTGGAAATATGGTCTCATTTAGCATCTAATAAACTTATCTTACATCAAGGGCGAATCCATGATTAGAATTCAGGGTGTGCCAAAAATATCATTGAACTAAAAAAAGTCCGAGTAATATATAGTCAAAATACATTAATATACTATTACAACTAAAAATGAAAATCTATTTCTAGTCTAAACGTAATTGCATTCTTCTCTTACTCATGCCTTGAAAGCGCTTGATAGTATCTCGATCATCGATTGTAGCAAACACTTCTTTCTCCACAAATGTCACTAAGCTATCATTAAGCCATGGATTGGACATTCGATTTCTCAACTCATTCTTCACATATTTCATACTAGAAAATACTCGGTCAACACTTGCGGTAGCCACCGGTAATGACAAAGCTAGATTTAAAAGCTTGTACACAAATCCAAACGTTTTGTGCTTTTTTGTACGCACAAGAGTCCTACATAGATCCGAGATACTCTTCAAATCGGAAAAATTATCGTCCATCTTCACACACTCAATATAAGTCTCAAGTTGGCTAGATAACTCTTTATCACTAACATCCACAAAGTCATTTGGGTATAATCTTGCCAAACTCACAAGTGAGTTAGTGTTAAAACCTTGAAATGAAGAACAAGGATTCAAACATGCCACACAATTCAACAACTCAACATTTTCGGGTGTAAATCGATCATTCAACTCTTGCATTACACAATCTATGACATGTAAAAAACAATCATTCTTGAAATGATTGTGATTTGTCAAAAACGTAGCTAGTCTTTTGGAAGAGAGAAGCGGATTTCCACTGCTTCAGTGCTGCGTTTTTTATGTTTGTAAAAGAAAATATGTGATTTTGATTGAGGAGGAGAGGGTAAAGGAGGCTGTTGCGTTTGAGGAGAGAGAAAGAGAGAAGCGGCTGCGCTTGGAGGGAGATAGAGATAGGGGTTGATGCATTTTGGGAGAGAGACAAAAGAGGGCTGTTGCGTATCTTGTATTTGTGTAGATTTAGGGTTTGGGAGAGAGATAAAAGAGGGTTGCTGCGTATCTTGTATTTGTGTAGATTTAGGGTTTAGTTGGGGAAATGAGGAAGGAAAAGAAATAAATAAATAAAAAGGAAAAAAAATAAGAAAAAAAACAAGGAAGAAAAATAAAAAAATAAAAGATTTTCTATATTTGTGTAGATTTAGGGTTTAGTTGGGGGCAAAATAAGAAAGGAAAAAAAAGAACAATTTAGGATGGTCCAAGGTTTGAACTCTTGACCTCAAGGTTAAAAACTGAAAACTCTTACCACTACACTAAACTTATTTTTAGAATTTAAGGTGGTCCATGGCATACATAATTAAGTGGGCATGAAATTTTTTCGACCTCTCTAACTAAAACCGTACATAGTACATAATCCGACACAACAATGTAGACAAATAACTATTCTCTCATGATAGGTTTGGTTAAACTTTATGGAGGAGACAAGAGACAAGTTTCCTTTGTTTTTATTAAAGGCTTCGTCACATTAAAGACTCCAATTGAACCAATTCTTCTTTCTTGGAACTTTAAAAAATGGTGCAAAATTATCAGAAGACCTTGATATGAACCTGTTTAAAGCAGCTAACCTTCAGATTAAATTTGTACCTCTTTGATGAACCTCGAGGGATCCATGATAGCTAGATCTTTCAATTATACTATGTCACTTTAATGCCATTTTCTCTCACTATACAGGCCAAGAATTTTTCGGATCGAACTGCGAAAGTATATTTTTGTAGATGTAGTTTCAAATTCATTGTCTTCAGGTTACGAAACGTTTTTTCCAGATTGAAGAAATGATTTTTATCACTCATAATTTTTACTAGCATGTCGTCAATATAGACTTTGATATTCTTTCAGAAGCGGTTGGCGAAAGCTTTGTTTACTAGATAGTGATAAGTAGCCTCAATATTCTTCAACCCAAACAACATCACTTTGTAGAAATGCATCCCCTACAAGTTACAAATATGGTGTTGTCTTTGTCCCTCAGATCCATCTATATCTGGTTACACCCAACAAACGCTTCCATAAATTATAAAAGCTTATTACCCAAAGTTGAGTCTATCAAGTGGTCAATTCTAGGAACATGGAAATGATCATTAAAAAAGTCGCGTTTAAATCTATAAAGTTAACATACATGTGTCATTTCTCATTCTTATTCTTAACGAGTACCGGATTTTCCGTCTATAACAGGTATTGATACTCTCTTATGTGCCCTAATTTTGTTAACCGATCATCTACTCCCGCAATTTCTTCATACTTTTCGACGGAGAAAGCTCTTTGTTATTGCAACATTCATATTTAGAAGTTATACTAAAAAAATTCTTTTATAAGAGTATGTCTACTGATATTAATCCTTTACATATTCTCTAAAGAGTGAATGAACACTTATGATAATCGCGAACTTAAGATTATTATTTCAAACATATTTATATATAAGTATTAACGTTCTCTTATATTTTATTATTCGTACTCTGTTGTAAGTAGACCTTCAATTAAGTAATATATGCTAAAAATAAATATGTAAGATTACATTTAATACTATTCTTATGCTATGCACCATGATAGATCCATGTAATTGATTGTTGGTATATCAAAATTGCTAATGCATATATTTTCGAATTTTAATGCATTGAAGATGACTTTAGTCCTATACTAGCATATGATCATCCAAGTGAGAAATGGTTGAAAATTCTCCATTGAGTTGGACCGTCACATGTTTTATCGATGTATCAGACTACCATCTATATTAGCCATTAAAAGTGATCATAAAGAAATAAACCAACTAGTAGATAAAATATTTATCATGGAGGTAATTGTATAAATACCAAGTTTAATTCTTAATACTGTGAATGATTAGATTCAGAAATAAAAAACTTAAAAAAACGTAATGGTCTAAGATTATTTTGTAAGATAAAATAATAGTGGGTTATGGTCCCTAAGAGTGGAAGTTTGATAAGGTGTGGTCTTCATTTAGTTTATACGTTTGAATCTGAATTCAAAATTTTGAAGTTACTTAAATGAAGAAATGTTTCTCTTGGTTTTAATATAAAAGTTACCTATTTTTGAAGTTACTTAAATGAAGAGACGTTTCTCTTGGTTTTAGTATAAAAATGAGTTTCTCACTTTTAAAAGAACACAGTGTAAAATATATACGGAGAGAGATACACCTTTTAGGAAAAAAAACCAATTAGTTTTTTCCTTCTAAATCAAACATGAGTTTTGGTTGTCATCTCTTAGAACATAATAACCAGGAGAGAATCAAGGGTTATCTCCATCAAATTTCAAAATGTTAAATTTAAGGATTGTCTGCATCTTGTAAGTATTTTTCCCGTATTGTTACATGATGAATTAACTTAATGAGTTCTTAAGTTGAATAAAAAATCTGAATAATTTGTAACATAAATAGTTGGAGAATTAGTGGATTTGGAGACTTTTCACGTTTCAAAAGTTAAGTTTATGACAAGTATGGTTCAAGAATTATCGAAGAAAATAGAATGCAGATGAGTCACGAGAAATTAATCACCGATGGTGCTTCAGACACAACATTAGAAATGTAGGAAGCATATATTTGTGTTCAGTAAATCACACTTTTATTATGTGTACACTAAATAAAAATATTATTGGGTGAGATTCAACCACTCATTGTTAAAATATATTAGTTTGGAATATGCATGGGATAATGACACATAACTTTCAACGTGTAGTTCGAGAGATAATACATGTAAATCTTGTGTGGTTATCTGCTATAGTTAAGCTAATGGTATGTGGTCACAAAGCTAACGAGATCATTCATATGAGTAAAATATGCTTAACAATGATAAATATTTAAATGTGGAATTTGACTTATTTATGGTGATTCAGACATTGATATCTGGATCTTATTTACAAGTTAACAAGTCATCAATATTGAAGTGTTCAAACAACGGTGTGAATCATGGACTCTCTATATAGTGAATGTTATGACCCAAGCCACGAAACATGGGGAATTCTGGGATAGACTTATGGTTTTTTTCAAATTTTATAGACTCTATGGATTGCGGCGCGTGACTTTAATAAAATAGGAGGATATAAATGAGGGGTCTGTAGGATTACGAGTTGAATGTTAATATTAAAATAATGACGTCACAAGTGTGGATTGATTGAATTGGATTTCAAAGGGCCAAGTTTACGAGTAGAATGTTAATATTTAAAGATTGACGTCATTTGATTCTTAGTGTTACTGACCCGAATATAGTTAGCCAGTTCCGCCCGATAAGCTTGATAAATGTTCATGTAAAATTTATTACGACAGTAATGGTTAACACATTGCGACCTTTGGTACTCGAGCATATTGGACCAAATCAGACAAGTTTTATTCTGAATCGGTCTAGTACAAATAACATTGTCTTGGTGCATGAGGTGGATTATCAGTTGCGTAAAGTCACTATTGATCGTTCGAGAAATCTTTGGAGCATGTTTTTGAGTAAAACAATATTTAGAGGGTTTAATATGCTATTCAGATTATTAGACAATATTTTAGAGAGAGAAAAACATGTTTTTAGAGAGATAAAATCAATATAATAATTGTTCAATCATTTATCAATTACTCATTTCCTAAAAATAGATAGTCTTTTTATAGTACAAGTAGTAGGCCCTACAAGTCTAATAATTCAATAATTGTGGTCTTATCCTCAAGTCCGTTATTTGCTATATATTAGTCTTTTTTTCCTTACATAATTGACAATTTCTCCTAAGAAACTTTCTTTATTAATAAAACACCCTTATATTTCCTAGATCTTTACTTTTCCTTTATGAGTAGCCCCTCAGTCCTTGTGAAAATGTTTTAGACAATGACTGGTTTATACTATTAACTCCACCAGATTTACATAATTGACAATTTCTCCTAAGAAACTTTCTTTATTAATAAAATACCCTTATATTTCCTAGATCTTTACTTTTCCTTTATGAGTAGCCCCTCAGTCCTTGTGAAAATGTTTTAGACAATGACTGGTTTATACTATTAACTCCACCAGATTTTGCACGATGCTCTCTCATCAAATTCTGGCTCCTCAAAGTTTATGAGATTATACACATTTTGGTTCATAAATAATATCTCCGGATTTTTGACATAGATCTTTGCTCCTCGAATTCTAAGGTGAATCAATTTCCTTCAAATTTTAACCAATTGTTTTTATTACTATATATTTCTCAAATTTTACAACTTGTGACGTCACACCTCTTTCTGACACCACCAATGAAAATTCTTCAATCTTGAGAAATGTCAGCTGACATATCTTTAGAGTGCTCTTCTTTTTTACACAATATAGTATAGGGGCAGCGTGACGATTCCTTAGGCAATCATTAAGCCTACTCTGGACAATTTACCCCTAGGAAAACGACTCATCGGTTCTCTGGGCTTCAGTGCTTTTAGGCTCATCTTTCCTTTATAAATACCATTCATTCATCATATTTCTCTCACACTATTTCTAGAGAGATAAAGTTCTAACAAATTACTCTAGAGAGAGAAACAATAGTGTATGCCAAGAAGTTCTCGTATACCGGAGTGGCTAACTATTAGCCAAAAATTCGAAGAAAGAAAAGCTGCTGGTTTGTATGTTGCACCAGAGCCCCAGCCCTTAGAAGTCTTCTACTACGGTACATTTCCTCCCACAAAAAATTCAACAGCTATTATTCCCTCGGATATTTGCTCTCAGCCTCCTAGTCAGTCTTGTTTTCCAATTGACAAGAGTGACTCCAAAATCATGGGAAAAGATAAAAATTCAAAAGGATCTTCTTCGAAAAGAAAGAGACACCATAAGGATAACATAGAATCCCCGTCTGACGTTCCCTCAACGCCTTCTGCCACCTCTCATAGAACTCCAAGGCCAACACTTGAGATACCTCCCTGAAAACTAACACGAGAAAATGTTTCCTGGATGACTAAGCAACCTCTTGAAGTCATCCCATAAATTATTTTTTCAAAAGAAGAAAAAGATCGCACAATTTCTGAAGATAGAAGGGACTCCTATTTTCAAAGAGAATCCAATCATTGTTGCTACTTCAATTCTCGATGAGAAGATTGTTGCTAAACAACTTCATGGAGAAGCATCCTACTATGTTGCTCCTCATAGTATTTAATAACAAATCACTATTGTGGGTCGCCTTGAAAATACATCCGAGGCTGCAGATCCCTCCCTAAAAGAAGAAAACTAAATCAAAAGAAGACGTCCCTTTGCCCCCAGAAATCTATGCCTTGGTAGGAAACAATCCGAAGGCCGTCAAAAATAGAAATTTGCTAGTCTTGCACAAAATCCAGTATAAATACCTCGAGCCTTTCGATGAGGAATTATTAAGACTTCAATAAGGGATCCCTGAATCAATCTCTATCAGTTTTCCTACTGTTGGCGAAACCCCTTTATCAGTCAAGGATAACAAACTGATTGTTTATACCGAAATATTAAAATTGGAGGCTCCATTTTCTGTTAGACCCCTTCTTCGTCGAATACTTTTAAAGGATTAAGCTTTGTCCCACCCAAGTATGTCATAATAAGTGGTTCACCCTTATGGCCTGCATCATGGCCTCTAGGATTTATGGGATCCCCTTCTCCCTAGAGGAATTAATTAGTCTTTCAGGCTTGGCGAAGAATCCATATTTCCCTTTTCACTCTCACCTTTGGGCGCAGTTACAAGGTAGTCAAAAATCTTCTTGAATGAGACAAAAAATGGAAGCAAAGGTTCCTCTTTTTCTCGGGACTTTGGGAGACATGATCTGAGGCCACTACTGATAATCCTCACAAACTCACACTAGTATGGACCAACAAAGGTATGTCTTTTTTCATATCTTTTATCACAAATTTTTCCTTATATTTTTTTATTGAGTTTGTACTTTTTATGAGTAGTGATAGGTGGTATATCAAAACCTTATGCTGATTTTGTTCCTCATGCCAAAGATATTTTTTCTGAATTGAACTTGTGGGCCAAAACTTCTTGGATTAATAAATTTTGACTCTGTTTTACCCCCTCGAACCTTGCCAAAAGTCGTTATTGGAGGTTTAGTCCATCATAGAGGCTATCGTTAGAGAAGCTTATGGTCCCTCCTCACAACAAGATATGTTAGATATGTTAGACAAGAAAGATGTAATCCTTTATCTCCCGACGAGAGATAGAGCTAAAAATCATTTTGATGAGGAATCATATATTCCTTCAGAGATGGTATAGGTCTCTAAAAAAGCTCTAAAATAACCAGTCACAACTAAGAGCTCAAAGGCAAGGAATACTGACAAAATCAACAAGCTTTCCAGTCCCTCAAAAAGAAGCTTTCCACTCAAGCTTCACCCAAAAAGAGAGTTCAAAGGAAATTGAAGACTATTTCTGAGGATATCCCAGAAGCTTTTGATGATATTGTCTCCCCCAAAACAATGAAGAATAAACCGGTCAATGCCTTCCTAGAAAAGGTAACTTTCATGCACAAGTTTAATCCACTTTCATTGGTTAACCAACCTTCTCAAGCGCTTCAAGAAAATGTACAACCCATAATATCATCACCACTGAATACTTTCGAGGAAGGTTCTCTATCAAGCTCCTTCGAGATTCCTATGGAGGATGAATTCTCTCTACGCATTCAAAGTCTTCTTCACTCCTCTGTTTCTATCAGGAAATAGATACATTCTCTCAAAGATCGAATGAGCCAATATAAATATGAACTTTCTAAAGTTAAATTAGAACTCGAATAACTCAAACAACAACATTCAACACTTGAAAGACAAACTGATGCAATTTTTAAAAAAAACTAGTTGTCTCTGAGCATTATATCATGCTCCTCGAAAAATGTTGTCAAGAAGAAATGGATCTCTTCGCACAATAAAACGATGCTAAGGAAAAACTCATTGCTCTTTAAAAAAATTCGAATGCCTTAGCCACAGATGGTTTCAACGGATGCTTTAAAGATTTTGAAAGGGTTGTAAAAGAAAAGCAAGCTATTTTAGACAATGTTGAGAAGGAAAAATACAATGTTGCGGAAAGTTACACTGCCAAATGTGTTGAAAAGCTAAATTCGAGGGATGCAACTGTCAGATGTACGTTGATACAAGAAATTCATGAGCACTATCCTGACCTTAATCTCGGAAGGTTCTGGGAGCATGTCCTTGCCAAATTCCGCCTTTTTGGCATAGAGTTAGATGATAGTGAAAGTGAAAATTCAGAATCTGAAGACAATGACTCCTCCGAATCTTCAAAATAAAGAAAATCCTAAATCTTCTAATATTTCAAGGTATTTTGTACATGTCTTCATGAATTTTGAGGCATTTTTTTAAAAGTTCTCACGAATTTCGAGGAATTTTTGTATAAGTCCTCTTGAATTTTTACAATGTCTTATCTTTTGTTTATGCTTTTACTATACCTCGAATAATTCAAACCAACTTTAATAGTTGAAGATCAACTTTCATCAGATGACCTTTTAGGCCCCAAAATTTAATAGTTATAGGCCAACTTTTGTTGGAAATATAATAGTTGCAAACCAATTTTCGTTGGGAATATAATCGTTGTAAACAAAATTTTGTTGGAAATATAATCGCTGTAGACCAACTTTCATTGGGAATATAATTGTTGTAGACCAACTTTCGTTGGAAGACCCTCTAGGTCCAGCATTAGAGTTTATATATATATATATATATAAATCGGCTTAAAAAGGAACCTCGTTAAAACCTTCCTGTGCCTATCAGGGTAGGAAAGAGCGTGTCATCGATGTTTTACACAAAAATACAGAAAAAAGAAGATATATACATTTTTACATTTACTCTAAGTACAATTTAAGATGCTATATATTCCAAAGGTGCTTGAGATTTCTATCTTCTTTATCCTTGATCTGATATGTTCCAAGCTTCACATTCTCCGTTACTTCAAAGGGGCCTTCCAAATTAGGATCTAACTTCCCAAGATGTTATTCCTTGGTGTGAAGAAAACATTTCCTTAATACTTTATCTCCCACTTTAATTCTCTTCGTTTACTTTAGAGGTATACCTGCTTCTCATTAATGTTTGATAATGTAAAGCTTTAATTTGTCCTCGCCCTTTTTTTCTTCAACCAAATCAAGCTACACCGCTCTGTTTATATCATTAGGCTCCTCAAAATATGTCATGACTCGGTAGAATAGAAAAACAACCTCAGATGGTACTACAACGTCGATCCCGTACACTAATGCAAATGGAGATTCCGAAGTTGCTGTTCGAGGAGTCGTTCGACATGCCCAAAGAACTTCTTGCAACTAATCAGGGCACTTCCTAGTTTTTCCTTCTAAAATCTTCTTCAGTTCATCAAGAATTGTTCGATTAGTGACTTCTACTTGCCCATTCACTTGTGGATGAAAATGAGTTGAGAAACATTGTTGTATCCCCGAGAACTACAAAAGCTCTTCAAATCCTTGTTATCGAATTGAGGCCCATTGTCTGTAGTGATTTTCATTGGGACCCCAAAACGGCAACAAATATTTGACGTAATAAATCTGATTACATCTTTGGCCTTTGTCCCTGCTAGTGGCTCTACTTCACCCATTTACAAAAAACAATCCACTGCCATTATTATTGTCTCTCCCCCCGAAAGCCATTGGAAGAGGGCCCACTAGGTCAATACCCCATCAGTCAGATGGCAATGCCTCTAATATGCTTTATAGGGGAACTCTTGGCTTATAAATTATATTAGCAAATCTTTGACATGTATCACATTTTTAACCAAATCCTTTGCATCAGATGATACCGTGGGCTAGTAATACCCTGCCGAAAATACTTCATCTAATCAATAACTTATACCCGCAGTGTGCAGATCCTTCCCCGTCATGAAGTTCTGATAATATCACTTGTGATTCGTTATTTTCCAAACACCGGAGCAAAGGTTGACTAAAAGATTTCTTATACAATCGACCCCCAAAATAATGTACCCATAAGATTTAAAGCGCACATTTTTAGACAATGGCTTGTCAACTGGTAACTCATCATTTTCTAGAAATTTAATTATGCCATGCCTCCAATCTTTAACTTTACAGCTAGGTTCTTGGCTATATTCATTGATAATCCCAACTATTTGATCCGATTTTTTTACTAATTGATGGATTTTCTAACGTAATAATCCATTGGTATTTCTCAGATAATGAAGTAGTGGCCAAAGAATCTGTCACTTATTTTCTTCTCTTCGAACATGTTCATAACTTATTTTTTTGAAGCTTAGAGATAGGTCTTTTAATGCTTTCAAATACTTTACCAGATGATCCTTTCGAGCCTCGGATTGTGCAGATGCATGACTAACGAGTAGTTGTGAATCGTTGATTAACTTAACTTTTTTAGCCCCGCAAATTTGCACAAGCCTTAACCCCGGTAAAGTTGCTTCATATTCTGCTTCATTTTTTATATCTTTAAACCCAAATGAATGTCTTGAAACATTGCTATTCCTTGTGGGGAAACCAACTGAATCCCAGCTCCATTTCCAGACTTACTCGACCCTTTATTCGTTCGAATTACCCATTCAGCCTTGAAATTATCCTTATCAACATCCATATCCGAACGCTCGGAATGAAACTTCACTAAAAACATTGCTAGGGCTTGAGCTTTAATCACATTTATTGGTTCAAATTCGATATTGAAATCTCCTAATTCAACCAACCATTTAGTCACTCTCCCCGAAATATCAGGTCTTTGAAGCATATTTTTTTAATGGAAAAGATATTCGTACTGGTAATAAAATGAGCTTGAAAATATGGCTGCATTTTTCGAGCAACAATTACTAATGCAAGAGCCAACTTTTCCAATTTCAAACACTGTTTCTCTGCATCCAATAAGATTTTACTGATGTAATACACTGGCCTTGGGACATTCTCTTCTTCTCGAACTAGTACAACACTTGCCGCATAATCTGAGACAACTAACTAAAAAACAATCTCTCTCTTAAAGAAGGTTTAGTGAGAATTTCCGGGGAAGAAAGATACTCTTTAATATGGTGAAAAGCTTCTGAACATTATGTTGTCCAATTAAAATAATTTGTATGTCTTAACAATAAGAAAAAAGGAGCACACTTATCCGACGAGCGTGATATAAATCTATTTAGAGCTTCCAACCTTCCCGTTAATATCTGAACTTCTTTGATATTCCAAGGATGAGTCATAGATGTAAGAGCTTTCAATTGTACTGGGTCAGCTTCAATCCCTTTCTCACTAACTATATATCCGAGGAAATTTCCTGATCTGACCCCAAATGTGCATTTTTATGGATTCAATTTTAAATTGACTCTTTTCAAATCGATAAAGGTTTCCTCTAAATCAACAAAATGATTTTCATCATTCAAACTCTTAATCAACATATCATCGATATATACTTCCATGTTTCTCTTCATTTGTGATTCGAAGGTCTTATTCACTAGACGTTGATAAGTTACAGCTGTATTTTTTAGACCAAATGACATTACTTTATAACAATATAAACCCCTTCCAGTAATAAATGAAGTATTTTCCTCACCCCCCATGATGCATCTTAATCTGATTATACCCTGCGTAAGCGTCAATAAAAGAAATTAGTTAGCTTCAAGATGTTGAATCTACCAGCTGATCAATCCGTGAGATTGGGAAGGAATCTAAGAGAAGCCATGCACAACAACTTATCATCATCATCAAAATTAATCATATTTTTTTTTAAATTTCTTAATATGACTATCAGGATCTTGAGTTCCATCAAAATTTTCCAACTTACAAATATTAAAATGCTTCAGAAGATTGCCAGAAAGTATCTCTGCAGACAAATGAGAATATCTTCAATTATGGCTCGCTCTGTAAACATTAGTTCTTTGGCCCTCATGAGCCATTGCATAAAAACCTTACTCGGAAGGTAACATGTATTGGTTACTTACACGATATTTAAAATTTTGAATTCCTGACTGATTCTATACATTCACATTATCTTTTTTAACATGCTCATCGGATCTAGTATTTCCCTTTCAACTCATTGGTACGATGATTTGATCGATGTTTATTTCTATACCTCTTCGAATATTTCTTCCTATCATCTTTCTTTCTATGATACTCCATTTCCGACGAATATTCACTAGATTCATATATTGAACAATTACTTGACTCAGATGATTCATATATGTACCTTGGGTTCAAATTCTTCCTCGGAGAATTACGACGATGCCTTCAATACATGTCCTTCTTACTACTCCGATTATAGTGATCAGGCTCATCTTTTTTAGTCTGATTTTCTCTCCGGACTTTAGATCGAATTTTCGTAGCAGCAATCGTTGCATCTCTTTCAGAATTCAACCTTTCAATTTCTTCCAACAACTCATTTCTACAAGCCACCAACATAGAAGTTTCTAAAATTTCACTAGCATGTTGATTATCATGTTGTTGATCGATTTCTATATTATTTTCCACAGGATTTTCCTCGATTTTTTTTCCAATTTCCAAATCGTTACTCATGCTTAAATCTCCTCGGATTTCTGTTACCTTTTTTTTAATTTCAGATTGTTTTTGGAAGACGATTCCTGGTACCAAATCGTTCCCACAAACGACGCCAATGATTGTTCCAAAAATCTTTGGAGCATGTTTTTGAATAAAACAATATTTAGAGGGTTTAATATGCTATTAAGATTACTTAGACAATATTTTAGAGAGAGAAAGACTTGTTTTTAGAGAGAAAAGATCAATATAATAATTGCTCAATCATTTATCAATCACTCATTTCCTAAAAAGGAATGGTCTATTTATAGTACAAATAGTATGCCCCACAAGTCTAATAATTCAAGAATTGTGGCCTTATCCTCAAGTCTATTGTTTGTTATACATTAGTCATTTTTCCTTACATAATTGGCAATTTCTCCTAAACAACTTTCTTTATTAATAAAACAACCCTATCTTTTCTAGATCTTTAATCCTCCTTTATCAACTGTGACACAGGTATATGTGACAGTTAAGATCGATCTAGCCAAAATGTGTGAAAAACTCAACTAGCAGTTCATTGAGGATAATGTCACTTAGTTTGGGCTCCTAATGATATGATTGAGGCTTATCATTACTGGCATGAGGTCGAATTCAATGAAAAATATATGAAATGGAGAATCATTTGAACCTTTCATATTGCAATGAGGTATCAGGTTATGGGATTTGCTGGTTCATCATATTTTTATCATGTGTATTGAACGATTATCTCTTATCACTCAAAGTCTTTGTAGTAGTGGCGACTTGAGTCCACTCTGACCCCATAGGCAAGCCCACCGATCTCTCACGTCTTCTTTACATTCGATTTAATTTTAATTACAAAGGCTTCAGAAGAAACAATCCACTTGCGTAAAAAAATATTACCTATGTTTTGTGAATGGATCCGACCAATTGGTAAGCGATGAGATTTTATCGGTAACTCTAGCACAATCGATTTTGAATGCAATCCTGATAGGGTTTTATCGGTAGATTACTACAAAGATGAGGGAAAACTTACCGAATTGGAAAACACATAAACTCTCTCTCTCTCTCTATCAGGTCAGATAACTTTGGCACAATCGATTTTTAATGCAATCTTGACTTATATTATGCAAATAATGAAGTTACCAATGCATGTGTGCAATAAAGTCGATCAAATTATTAGATATTTCGTTTGAGGTTCATCTGATGAGCGTAAGAGGATACATTGGATTGGTATGAGACAAAATGTGAGACAAAAAAAATGAAAAAATAGAATTTGGGGTTACAATGAGTCATGAAGGGGCTTTATAAATTTATGAAAGAGCTTCGACAACATGACGCTTCTATAAGAAGAGTGTTAGAACTTCAAGGTGCACAACGATAAATTTATATTGGCGCAACAGTGGATGAACGAGCATATGTAAAAGATTTTAGATGGTGGAGAAAATAATTAAGGTGTCGGGGAAAATCCAAGAGCTTAAAAAATTAAATCTTGGATTGACTATAATATGACATATATGGTTGAATATTAATAACATAATTTTTGAACCTAATGCGAGACAAAATTCTATTTTGTAACACGATCAAATATTGTGTTTGAGCTTGGAGTAAAGAGGTTAACATGAAACTTATAGTTTCGTCGGGTAGTCAAATGTTAAAATGGACGAAGCCAAATGTTGAAATTAAACTCAACGTGGATGGGTGCTTGTGGCCGGATTGTTTGACAACGGGTGTATGAAGAGTGTTCCGAAATGTGAATGACTCATTTCAAGTGGATTTGCAGGCTCAAGCTAGGTAATTTCAACTTTTCAGGCCGAGTTTTATGTGTTATATTCTCGGACTAAATATGGTGTTGCACCGTAAGTATATGGTGCTTGTTGTAGAGATAGACACGTTAAAATTACACGCGCTAGTGAAAGACGATGACGGTAATGAAAATCGTTGGGAGGATGCGCTTATAGTTTGTCGAGAGATTTTAACGAATAGTCCAGATTTTGAATTCAACCATATTTATAGATAAGCTAATTATTGGACTTAGTGGATTGCTAGATCGGAGATGATTTCCATGATGAATTTAACATTATACGAAGATGTGCAAAAATAATAAAAATTTTAAATATGAATGCATTATTTTTAAACTTAAATTATACACTTCTTCAAAAATTTAATTTATTTTACCGATATTTATATACAATAAAATAAAATTGTGAAATATTTGAAATTATCCTTACATGTTTTATGTTAATTAGAGATTTTGTACTTTTCAGACTGAATGAGGATTCCCGCTCTAGTTTTCAAATGAATAGTAGACACACGCTTAACGAGTTTCAGTGCTTCGTACCCATGGCCATGGACCATGGTTGCTTAGAAGAAGAAGTGGGAGAGTATTACCGATCGATTTATTCTATGCATAAAATCTAAAACTTTAAAACTTCCGAATGTTCAATCAAGTGAAAGGTGTATTCTTTTTGGACAAATTATATATAAATAAGGGGTACGGCTATATATACCCAAATGTGATTTAAGTATACCCAAAAAACGCAGTTGACTTTTGTTTGATTTTTTTAGGACGAAAAAACCCTTGAAATTTCATTTAATATCCGAATTGCCACTAAGTAAAAAAAAAACACTAAGTATATCCTAGATACACCCAATTCACAAAACAATCTATTTGGTTATGTATACCCAAAAAAACACAACTCTCTACTAGATCAAACCCCATATTACTACAATTTTGTGAAATTCTTCAAATTGTTCTTTAACATTCAAAGTTGCCTCAAGAACATTCAAACTCTTTTTAATTTTTTTAAACTTCTTCTAATAAAAACACAAAATCAAAACTTGTTTTTTTGAAGTTTTTTTTTTTAAAAAATTAAAAATTTAATTACTAAAAAATTCATAATTTTCGGGTGTTTGGAAGCTATTTTCCGGCCGAAATTCGGCCGGAAAATGACTATTTGCGATGGCTGAGGGTACCATAGGTACAGAGGGGGTGTACCGACCGGTACACCCCCTCTGTACCTATGGTACACTCTGTACCGACCGGTACAGAGGGGGTGTACGGTCGGTACAGACCCTCTGTACCGACCGTACAAGGGGTACGCACCAGCCGGCGCGTACCCCCTGTACGGTCGGTGCAGAGGGTCTGTACCGACCGGTACGCTCAGCCTTCGCAAATGGCCATTTTCCGGTCGAATTTTGGCCGGAAAATGGCCTCCAAACACCCTAAAATTTTGATTTTTTTACCTAATTCAACCATAACCCTAAATTTTGATACTAAGACTAAGTTTTTATATTTTAGTTCGCCGGATTTTAGTTCGCCGGATTTTAGTTCGCCGGATAAATTAGAGAGAACTTGAAGGTTTTAGAGAGAAGTTAGAGAGTGTAATTGAAAAAATGAGGTGGATAAGATTAGTAAAAAAAAAAAAACCTTATATACCTAGAAAATGGTATTTTTGTCAAAATTTGGGTATACTTAGATCATCTTTGGATATACTCAAAATTGGGTATACTTAAACCCGAATTGGGTATATATAGCTTGACTCATAAATAAGTTAGGGTAGCAGGTCTTCTTAGACACCGGTTAACGAGCATCTAACAAGTTATTATTAAATATTTATATAAAATCAGTAACATTTATCATGTTAAAACCATATATTCTCGTGTTTAAGAAGTTTATTAGCTTATTATTTATAACACAGTATTTAACCATTAGATTAAATTATTTTATTACATGCATAATAAAAATCTACCGAAACTAAAAGTCATAATAGATTAGTACCAATTGTTTGAGTTTCTATTGTTTGAGTTTTTTTTTATTTAAATCCGTGGCAGATCCGTGCTGGGATAATTTTTTCGCATACAAATTTGATAAGTTTATTTTGCGGGTCAATCCGATCCGGTTTGCAAATACTATTTTACTATTTGAATTGTCCGATCCGTTCAACTCAACCCAAATCTAGCTTAAACTACTTTACTTTGTTTATTTAAACATAAATTAAGATATAACATTTTTAAACCAACACAAACCTAACTAAATAAGCAATTAAATGTTAAAAAAACAAACATAAATATTCAACAAAAAAAGATCAGGATTTTTTATAACAATGGCTTTCTCTATGAGAAAGTAGTTCTTGAAACTATTCATGAAGAAAATATACCAACACCATCTCCCTGATGGTAGGTCCAAACCAATGTTTCAATAATTCAGCCACAACCCTATATTTAACTCATATATTCAACAAAAAACCCATTATATTCATCCACCATCAAGAAGCAAGGCCAACCAAGAACATGCTACTGAATATTTTTCAACCCTAACTCAATCTTATCAAGACAATATACAAAGGAATTCCTCGATAAAGCATCCTCAATACTCAAAATTAAGGTCCAACCCTGTATTCGAGCAATATATTTACCATCACCCTACTTCAACAATGCAACAACAGTCCATTAGGCAACAAATGAAAACTTTTGCAGATATGGTCAGAGTACATACTAAAGAATTTATCCATGAGAATGTAAAAACCAATATAGAGATGACTTCGTAGCTGTCTAATTCCAGAAACAAGATAAGAGATCATTAGAATCTATGACAAGATATACATTAATTGGAAAGTCCTCTGCAAGAAGATCACCTATGTCTAAGATTCTTTTTTTTCTTCAGGGCTATAAGATTGAAAGAAAATGTTAGTTTGCAACTATGGGATCCACAATATGTAAAGATAGAATTGGACTTACAAGAGGACATTGAAAGAATATGGAGGAGGAATGTATGGAGTGTGGGCAAACATACAATGCGCATCCTAAAATGGGCTCCAAAATTTCAACCAAGAAGAGAGTCCCCTATCACGCATGTCTGGATAACATTCCATAATCTCCCACACTACCTATAGAATGAAGATACAATCAAAACACTAGCAAAAGCAATATGCAACCCTATAAGTATTTGAGTCCCTTTTAAGAACAAAGTCATGTACAATTGATTTAAGGCTTGATTTGGATTGCATATATCAAATACTCTAATGTCAAGACTCTGGATAAGTTTTGGAAAGTATAAAATATTATGGATTGATGTGTCATATGGAGATAAACCAAACTATTTTACATAATATCTTTATATAGGTCATAACAAAGAAGAATGTAAGAAACTACTAAAAGTTAGTCAACTTCAAGAAGTTGAAAAACCAGACTCTTAGCCCCCTAACAACAAAAGTCAACCTATACCGACAGATATCTGGAAACCTAAGATGAATTGTATCATAGTTAAAGACTCAACCTCTCATCACGAGGAAAATAAACCCAAAGACAAACACCAGCCTAGTTATGAAACCAACACCAGTACTGAATCAAATGCTCATCCATTATCACTTGCAATCCACAAACTCCCAATGTATAATACTTGAACTCCACAAAGCTGAAATCACTGAGGTACTGGAAACTATAAAATTTGTAATTACATTGACATATGCAAATCATTAGGATTTAGACAAATAAGACATGTCATCCCCTAAGCCTTAACACTTGGGAAGTCTCCCTTCCTCACCTAAAGTCATAGTATAAGAAAACAACAAATCCAAGAAATATTTAAACAAGTAATCAAAGGAAATTACATAAAAAACATCAACATGAATCAACACATCCAAAGCAGTACATCACAAAAGGTTTGCCATACCAAAACCTGGCTCTTCTAAATGACCATATCAATCCTATGCTAGAAAGTTCATGGAATCAGAAACAAGGCCACAAAGAGAAAGTTAAAATCAATTACAAGATCTTAGAAGTTAGATTTTTTGGCAGTCCAGGAACCTATGATCTCAAATATTCACCTGAACATCACAACCCAACTACTAGGTTTCCAAAATGCAATAACTAATTCTTCAAAGAAGATATGGTTGTTTTGGAAAAATGACTACGATGTTCACCCTATTATAGGCAAAGACCAGCTTATTCACATAAAAGTATCACATTCTAATCTTGAAAAAGAAAGTTTTGGTCTCAATAGTTTACGCAAATTGTATAAGGGACCTCATGATGCTTTTATGGAACAACTTAAGAAATATAGCAAACTCATCAACTGAATGAATAGTCATGAGAGATTTTAACTACATCACTAATCCATCAGAGCAGCTTTCATGTTCTTATTTATGCCTAAGGAGTATCGATGAATTCAATAACACAGTTAGTGACTACAATCTAATGAAGACATGGTACAATAGCTCCAAATACACATGGACGAAGTCTCATGAGTGGAAGAAACTTGATAGGGTTATACAACTCAGTCTGGTATAACTAGTTTCTAACACCTCAGTTATCAACATAGCTAAAATGGGGTCTGACCACTCTCCATTATGCATCAACATATGAAATCACTCCTTCCAAATTAAGTCTACTCTAAAATTCCAGAACATGTGGCTTCTACATCCTGAATTCACTACTATAATGAAGAACAACTAGAATGTAGTCATGCATGATTCCCTTACTTAAATTTTCTGGGAGAAACTTAAAAAACTCACGGCTTATTTCAAGCCTCAATTCCCCAATCTAAGGATTGTTTTACAGAAACAAAACTCTCAAGATGATAAGATAAGGCTTGCAAAAGTCGAAGTAATTTATCTCCAGCTTCTGGCCATATATGAGTCTTTTATAGAGAAAAAGTGCAGTGTCATGTGGACAAAACAATGCGATAAAAAGATTTTCATAGTTATGTTAAAAAGAAAATGAGAAAAATTAAAATTATAAAAAATACTGGACAACAATACCTGAATATAAAACCCTCAAGAGCTAGGTGACTCTGCAGTTCACCACTTCAAGACCCTGCTTACTGAAACCTTATTAACTTTAGAAATAAAAGACATTCAATATATTATTCCAAAACTTATCACAAATGAAGACGGTACCAATCTGATGGCCTCTCTAACAGATCAATAAATATATCAATCTGTTAAAGCCCTGAACTTCTCTAGTATTACTCGTGTAGTTGGTTTCAATACCAATTTTGTTTGCAATGTTGGGACATCATAACTAAATATTTATGCTAAAAAATAAGAGATTTTTTCAATGGATAATATATCATCAATGGTATACATGCAATAAAAATATGGATAATAGCCAATAAAGAAGATCCAAATTCATGGAAAGACTATAAACCCATAAACTTTTGTACTGTATTTAAAAGGATTTTGTCTAGGCTACTCAATGAGACGATTTCTTATCTTCTTCCTAAACTAATATCTGAAGAACATAGTGGTTTTGTAAAATGCATAAATATTTAAAAGAATATCATTTGTACTAAAGAAATGGATTATGATCTTAACATGAAATCTAGAGAAGGAAATCTAATAATCAAGCTGGAAAGGGTCAAGACTTTTGACACAACCTCATTATCAGTTATCTTTCAAATTCTAATTGATTTTGGTTTTGATAATAGGTTTATTAACATAATAAAGAAAGCCACTAGTGAAGTCAGGTTTCTAGTCATAATCAATGAGAAGCACGAGGCTACGTTAGATCAACCAATAGAGTGAGACAATAAGATCTCATTTCTCCAAGTCTATTCATCATGGATGAGGAATTTCTTATTGGCGATCTTAAGCAAATAATTTAAACAATATAGCCATGATATACAAAGATGTTAGCTCAGTTATGATTTCCTTCTTGACATTTGATGATGATATAATCATCGTTGCCAATGGATCAACTACAAGCATAAACAATATCAACAAGTTCCCAATGGGATATCAAGATTATTCAACGCATAAAATCAATAAAGATAAGTCTATCTTTATCCCTTCTTTTAGTATAACTACCACCATAATTAACTACATTCAGCAACTTTAAAGTTTCAAGCCTAATAGTTTCCCTATGAAATATATTGGCTCTATTTTTCATCATAATTATAGAGCTATTCATTATGAAGACTTGGTCAAAAAAATCAGAAAGAAGATACAAGAGTGGGACTAAACTCTGTTATCATTTGAAGGCAGACTCACCCTTATACAAACTATATTACTAGCTAAATGCAAAATTCATCTCTACTTAAATCAGTTATAAGAAGAATATAAGCAATATATAACAGATACTTATGGGGGACAACATATAATCTCAGAGTTATTTCATGGACAAATTAGAATAATTAGTCTAAATATCGGAAGCTTAAAAGACCTACAACTCACATACTCTTGTAAGTTATAGTATAATTTTAGAGAAAATAAAAGTTTATGGTCCAAATTTATGCATAACAGCTAATACTCAGTATCCTGTGTTAGTTCATCTAGTCACTAAAAGATCTCAAGTTTGGAAAAGGATATTTGTAGCTAGAAATATAGCAGAGGATTATATTTAATGGATATAAGGTAAAGGTGAATGTGAATTTTGGTTGGATAACTGGTGCAACAAAGCTCCTCTGATACAACTAAATGGAGACAATAATAATTCATAGTACATCTAAGAGAAAGTTAAAGAAAATATTGGACCAATGGAAGATGGAGCACACCCAAGCTTCTATCAACAGTCACCCTTAATGATATTTCCAGAATCAATATGCTAGCAATCAAAGAGCTGGTGGAGGATAATATACAATAGACATTATATGAATCTAGGGACTACACAAGAGATACATTGAACCAGTTAAGATATAAAGGAACTCCCTCTATGTTGTATAGGGAAATATAGAAAAATATCACCCATAAGAAGTACTCATTCCTGATATGGAGACTTCTTAAAAGTTGGGTTTATGTGGATACAATTTTTCAACAAAAAAACACATCCATGGTCTCAAAATATCAACATTGTGACGACATTGAAGTTATACACCATATCTTTCTCCTGTCCAACAACTCTTGGCTAGTATGACAGTATTTCAGCAGTATAATCAATATTCAAATTGGTAGACATATGTTCTTACACGTATTATAAAATGTTAGGTATTGGACTTCTCTTAAAGATGTGCATATCCATACCATCATTCATTCGACCATTTGCTGGATTATGTGGCATCACATAAAAAAAAAAGTAAAACTATAAAAAATCTACAACCAACACTCTCATACAACATGTCAAGAATGATATTCTTAAATTGGATTTAACTAGCCTTCTCAAAAGAAACGTTTGACTTAAAGACTAAGACCTGGCCTATGAGTTTGGTTGTTTTAATCATATAAAACATTCAAGAACGCTCATTGTTATCCACTAGACTCCACCTTAATAGTCAAGATACAAATTGAACACATATTCATCCTGCTCTCAGACAGGAGAATCCACATATGATGCTATAATCAGAGTCTCAAAAGGTGAAATAATTACAACTATGGGTAGGATTTATGGTAAATAAAATCCTATCATAGCTCAAAGTAAAGCCATATTGGATGGTCTTACTTTATGTCATGACATGAAAATCTCACATATTGGTGTTGAAACGGATTCAAAAGTACTACTAGCTAGAAACTAACTCAAAAATCACTCTTGTTTCTAACCCCTCTTCTAGAATGTTGTCAGAAACTATTATCCTCTACTATCAATTTCTCACATTTTTGTAGAACAAAACACTGCTACAGATTGGCTAGAAAAATGGACAAACAAGGGTAAATCTAAGCAGCACATAAACCTCGTTCAAATACCAAACCAACTTAAAGCAATAGATCTTTTGAACAACTTTGAAATCAGATATATAAGAGACCTCTAACTCCAAATAGGACATCTTTTTTATCCTAAATATAATTTCTTTATTTGTCAAATATCTTAATCACTAATTAACTGTACCTAATAAATATATTGTAGGTAATAATAACTGATGAAGTTTCTCTTGCAGATGAGTAGTTCGAACAAGCATTAATGGAATCCATATTATGTTTCTCCGGGAGTCCAAGATTAGTTCAGTGTCTACAGATCAATTATAAATGAGGAATAAGAAGAATTCAATGGAATATAAATATAAGTAAACTACCCAGAAAAAGAAGACTCACATCCTTGAGAAATCCTATAAGTTAAACGTATGGAACTACTCATCAAATTCGAGAATGAATACAAATTCACAATGTAAAGACTCTTAACTCTGAACTTTAATAGCCATAAGTCTTCAATTTCTCAATGAATCTCAAGAAGCTTAACATCATTTGAAAGATGTCATGATATCTCGAAGAAAGTATTGAAAAAACATTTGAATTTAGCAGCTGTTGAAATTGAAATTTTGGTGCCCAATTTCTCTAGTCGTGTTCTATCTTATAAATCAAGCTCAAACATATGGGCTAATGTACTATTCAATGAGAAATAATTCTGATAAGAAATTTTTTTCCTTATCAATTAAAAAAAATCTTTAACAAAATAAGCAATGTAAAACCTGTCTTAAATAGTTTGAAATAAAATATTAAAATAATTAAAAATATTTATAGTTTCCAATAACATCATTAATCATCACCACCACTCGTCAGAATTATTTCATCTTCACCTTCATTGTTAAAATTATAAAAAAACTTTTGACCCAAAAATATATGCAAAAATATATGTATATATTATTAAAAATTAGATTTTCTAGCAGTATTAATAAATAAATATATTAATTATTCAATTTTTTTATTACTACCTACAAGAATACCAAAATTTATATATTATTAAAAATCATATCAACGGCCATTTTAATACTTAATAAATATTTTATTCTTATTTATATCATGCACCAGCTAATATTGACATTCCAATTGAGAAAAAATATTGTCATTTGGATAATGAATTAAGGATCTTGTTGATCCTTTAAAGATGGTAGCCCTTGATATTAGGGGACCTTCGATGGTTCTATGTTTAGATTTTATTAACTTTCTACTTATACTTTTTTTCTTTCACTTCAGTTCATTTATTTGAGATAAAGGAAAAATACCCGCACATATTAATTTGGGTTGAGGATGTTATTTTGAGAAGTTGTCTAATCAGTTGACCTCTCTTGATTATTTTGACCTTTATTACAAGCTATATCTCTGTGTCCCAAATGATTACAATATATACAGTAATGAGGCATGTGACCATAACTAATGGATTGTCAAAATTCATAATCTTTCCCAAAACCTATCCAAAGTATTTAAGGAATAATTCTTGTTATATCTAAAATGATTAGAGCTTTACAACAATTGTAACAAGCTCTATTTTTGTGAGGAACCCAAATTGACAGCGGGTAATCCAATTGCCTTTGCAATTTGGGTGATAGAATCTTTAGTGTATAGGAATTCAGGCAGTTTAGGGAAAGTAACCCATACCGGAGACTCATGAGACTCCACTCTAGAGTTAAAATCAGGGTTCCACTTAAGGATTATATGTATATATTCTAGACCATAATTTTTAATGTCCTGTAAATCAAAATATGCAAATAGTCTATAATAGAAATACCGTGTATGCTTTTAAATCTTAAAAAAATATAGAAATGTTATAATTTCCTCTAAACTTGGTCTTCCATAAGAAAATCTAGCAACAAGAGTATACTTAGAGGTAAATTGTAGAATAGACTTATCTGATTTTTCGAAGATGATAATTCATCTTTTGTTTGTAGATGATATTTTGATGCTTGAAATAATCCTCATTTGGCTTGAGGACATCGACGAAAGATCTACTTTTGGTGTTGTTGTGGCCTTCTTGATTTTGATTGACTCCAGTTTGGAGGGTCTGTTTTTTGTTGATTGGTAACGTTGGAAAATCTTCTTGTTGGATTTGCTTGAGCTTCCTGAGTTTGGAATTTATGAGTTTACCGATTTCTTCAATGTGTCTTGGTTTTTTTTGCAAGATCTCTACTTCAAGATGATGTAAAAAAATAGATTCGTCATGATTCGTGGAGTTTGAAGTTTTACAATCTCGAGTCGATTGTGAAGAAAATCAGCAGAATCTTGATTTGTAAAGAATTGAAACGGGTTGGTCTTCAAATTACTAGAGATAACGAATTGAAAATCTCTTGATTTTTATGTTGATTGTCGTCGTGAATGAGGGTAAATTTTGTAAAAAAAATAGTAAAGTTAGTGAATTAGAAATTTTGGCATAAATGGAAGAAAGGGCTTTTTTTGAAAAGTCTATCATTTTCCGATCTTTTTAGAATTTTCAATATGATTTAATTATGGACTTAATTATTATGTATTTTATCTCGTAGTTATTGCCAATGATCGGTTTGTTTATATATATATACCACCTTACAAACAAAAATATTACCAAATATCATTAAAGGTTTAAAAAAAGAAGCCATTAAAGGTAATTCACCAACAAATTTCATAACCGATAGGCCACAACATTAGAGTAATAAGTTACTGAAATATTGTGCAAGTTTATTGAGAATGCACAGAATGATCCGAATATATCTTAAAAAGACGCAACTTCAAATTGCAATTAAACAAAGATGTTATGGCCTAGGGACAAATGCCCAAGCGGTAGCACTAGCTAGCGCATAGATAGCCGAATTCAAGCCTTGCACCACACCAAAAAAAAGAAGACATTTTTCCATCCAGTCATGGTCATGAAAAGCATGAAGTACTACTTGTCATCAATAAAATACTTTTTAATATAAAAAGACAACAGAGATTTTTTCGGATTCGAATTCAAAATGACTGTTTATTTAGAAGCCACATCTATGGTGCAGCTCCAGAACGGCTTCAATGAACCTATCTATCTACATATAACTCAGGTAATCATTAACCTCAAGCAATGCATATACTCTCCCATTTACGATGTTTGTGCTTTAATCAACCCATCAATGAGGCTTCTCCATCCTTTGTAATCCAAAATGGTATTGGTATCTTGCAGCACAAATCCATTAACGTAGAAAGTTGGCGTACCATATACCCCTTTTGATGTACTATACTGCACCGCAAAAGACACGTTCCAAATTATAGTCTTGTTTTAACACATTCAGTTATATGCGAATAAACATGAGACAGAGCAATATACCTTGAAAGATATTCTTGTATGGAGATCAGTTTTAGAGTCGAGGAAGCCGGATTTTAGAGCAGAATAATAAGAGTTCCTTAGTGCTTTATCTGCGAATTTCACAATTTCATCCACAACAGCTTTTCTTGACATGTTTCGCGTTGGGGCATTATAGAACCTCTCCTGTTTAACACATAAAAAAAAACATTAGTAAACTTAAGGGAGTTTTAATCATCTAGTTAAATCAAGATTCTCCTAAATGTAAAGATGATTACTAATCATTAGCGATTCATCATTTTCGAGGTAATAATGCTAGGATAAATTAGACTAAGTAGCTTTCGAGGCTCTTAAGAGTCTAGCCAAACATTGTCAACATAAACATCTTAACGGGACAACCTTATGCCAATGTCAAGAGATGGTTCGGCCAATGACGAGCCTCAAACAATCAAAACTAGTCTTTTGTGTTATTCGCGCAAAAACTAAAGGCTACTGATAATGGTGTAAATAGTTGGATCTACCAAATTGGTTCATCAGCTATTTCAGTACTCAAAAGTCCATACGACTTGGTGAAAGATATCATATTTGCAATATCTACGTGGTTTAAATTGAGATAGTACCAAATCTTCTCTAATATGTTAGTGATATATTATGCAATTGAAACTCTATAAATAGACACGCATTGACCGTCAATAAAATATCCGTTTATTTATTTTATTATTAATATTAGCAAGATTGTCCTTCGTTTTTTCTAACTTCAGCTAGAGCTAAATCAAGATTGTCCTAAATGTAAAAGATGATTACTAATCATATTCATTATGTCCAAATCGAGATAGATAAGGTTGTAATGATTTAAAGTCTTACCTGATACTTGAAGAATGCCTCTAACAATGGAAATGTAGCATTAGTATCTAGACCGTTAACGATGTGCAAAGCTCGGGATGTAACAAAGGCGTGATCATGATAGCTACATATCAAAAACACAAAAGGAATCAAAACTCAACGATTTAAACATGATTCTTTTAAGCTAATACTAAATTCTTTAACCAAATCGATGATCTCAATTCATAAAAATCCAAACTTATGACCAGAATTTGAAAAAGTCATCCAAAAAAAAAAAAAAAACCAGAGATTCGATTACTGACGGTAAGGGAAGGAGATGAACAGAGAAGCGAACGCGAGAGCCGTAGTGATCAAGAGCTTGTCTCAATGGGGGCCATGAGTCTCTACTGTCGGGGCAGACCGGGTCGAAAAACGCCTCGATCGTTATCGTGTCCAAGCCAACTGGGTGGTTCTTATACACAAATCCGTCCTGCCTCGCCGGCGGCAACGGCTGGGACTGCAGTACCGTGAATTGACATAAATTACTGATAGAAAACAAGAAGAACAAAGCTGTTTGTAGCATTGGATTTCTGAGTTGATGTGATTTCATATCAATGATCTCTCCTTACACTCTCGATTAGTAAAGTTGGTTGATAGAAAAATATGATTAGGGGTTACCTCTTACTTTATAGTAATGGTTGATTTGGAGAAGTACGTATTGAAGTTTAAAAAGTAACGTCAAATTTTAACAGAAGTACCATTATTGGCTAATGTTCAGTTTCTTTATCATGATTTGGAATTTAAAAGAAGAGAGACCCACCTCTGAAAAGTATGCCTTTCTATTTTAGAGATATTTTAACTTTTTTCTATCTTAAATCGTGATATCTCTTTAAAGTATCATTTGGATCAAATATTGAAATTTATTTGGTAGTAAGTCATTGTCATTATTTTATAAGATTTTGACTGATTGTCATCATTTTATAAGATTTTGATATATTTAATGATTAATAAGGTATTTTGTACCGTTGAAATTCATTACAATAAAAGCTTTGATAGAGGGATTTAACTCAATTTTTTTTTCGAAAATTATTGATCAACTATAATTAAGGATTTATGTGAAGTAATTATGACTTTTTTTTTAAAGTGTTAAAGCTTATGAAGGTGTTTTTTCTTTTGCTACATGTCAAAAACTAAACAACCAGAGAGGTGACAAAATTTTAGAGCTATCAGTTTGAGTTTAGTCTTCAACAAATTTTTTTCTAGGATTTTAAATAATAGGTTATTTGCTCTTCTCCTTAAGCTTATCTAAAGCAAAGTAGTTTTGTGTGTGACATAAATATTCAAGATAATAGTCCCCTTACTCATGAACTTACAAATGAAATAAACAGAAAATCAAAAAGAGGTAATCTTATCATCAAGCTAGACATGACCAAAGCTTTCGACAAGTTATCTTTTACTTTCATCCTAAAGATTCTAAAGGAATTTGGCTTCTCTCAAAATTTTATCAGCCTAGTAAGAATCTTGATAACATCAGTTTAGTTTTCAGTTATTATTAACGATGATGCAAGTTGATACTTTAAATCTAATAAAGGATTCAGGTAAGGGGATCCCCTCTCCCCTAGCCTATTTATTCTACCTGAAGAATTCTTGATAAGAAGCCCAAAATATCTACAAAAAGAGAATCCATCAATCATATATAAATCAGCAAGTTCAATTCAAGTACCTTGTCTTGCTTATGCTGATGATGTAGTGTTTTTTTTATAAATGTTTCATCTAAAAATGTCTCCAAGGTCTTCAAAACTCTGCAAATTTATCAAGGCTACTCAGGCTAGGTGATAAACAAAGAAAAAAAAACTTTTATTCCCTCCAAAAGCATCTCACCTATAAGGATAAATCACATAGAAGAGATGACTTGATCCAAAGTTAGTTGGCTACCAATGAAATACTCGGGACTAACTATACATCCAACAAACAAAGCTATTCATTTTGAAGACCTGATCAACAAAATAAGGAAGAAAATTCATCAATAAGACAGTCTCCTTCTCTCTTATGTTGGGAGACTTAGTCTAATTCAATCAGTGTTGTTAGTCATTCCTCACTACTATCTTCAATGCTTTATATACTAAAGGCTGTCATTAAAAGAATAGAGAGAATTTTAAACAAGTTTCTATGTCACTATAATAAAAATCAGCAGAAGATTCATTGGACCAGCTAGAAATCTCTTTGTAAGCCATATGCAGAAGGATGTCTTAATTCGGGAAGCATAGAGGACATCCAACTTTCCTACTCATTCAAACTTTGGTACAAATTTAGAGATAATCAGACACTTTGGGCTCAATATATGAACTTTTCCTACTGTAAAGATCGACATCCTATGCAAGTGAAAGCTAAAAAGAGGAGAACCAAAACATGAAAAATATCAATGGAGGTCAGGTACATTCTATACTAAAAAGCTTAGATGACGAAGTCGACGAGCTTTATGCTATGAGCCTATGACTTATGAGAAGAGGCTGCTGTAGATGTGTCTTATATAAGAGACACGTTTAGAGCTGAGCTCCATTGATATTTTACATCTATTGGAAAATTTGTAAAGGATATATAGATTTTTAACTGGACATATAGACTCGTCATCTTCCTCTCATCTCTCTGATTCTAGATTTCTTCCAATACATGGTATCATAAAGACTGGGTCAAAGATTTCTGGATCAACGGATCATGGAATATTGAAAAGGTTCAACAAGCTGTTATATCATCAGACATATAAAGGATCTAACGGTTGGTTGTTAAGGAACTGTAAACTGACTCAATCATATGGACATCAACCAGTCAGGTACATTCTATACTAAAGATACTTTGAATAAGGTAATAGTTCATGGAACTAAATCAAAACTTTTTAAATAAATGTGACAATATATCTCCAAAGAAATTCTCTTTCTTTCTTTGGAGATTACTTCAAAACTGGGTCTTAGTTAATTCTGTAATTCAGAATATAATTGTTTTTCTTCTGTAATTCAGTTTATTTATATATAGTAAATCTAAATTAATAATTTGTGTATTGAATTGTGATATTAACTTTGCTATGTCTTGGTTCGATACGAATTATTTAAACGCAAGACATGATGGTTTTTTTTTGTTATGATTTATTGTATTGTTTAAAGATGAGAAATTTATGTACTTGTTTTTTTGTCAGAGGTAAGATGAATTTTTTATTTTCTGTTTTATATAGAATAGGTACCTCAATGAGTCAAAGGTGTTAATAATCTTTAGATTCTTCAGTTTAACTAGTTGTCCACTTTACTTTACTGCTTGTTTTTTTGGTGTTGAATCACTTAACGAGCTCAACAGTTAGCTAATCATATTTTTACGACCTTACTTTGAGTTTTTTGAATTATAAATATTTTTGAATAAATTGTTAAAATAAGTATTTTTGAATATATTAAAATGATATTGTCGTGTTTGATTTTTAAAACTGAAAAGATTATGTTAAAATTTGTCATATATTGTTTGATATCCATACACCATGTACTTTAAAGAGGATACACTTCTTACTATATCCATTCGATTAAAAACTCAGGATAGTTTATCATATATTGTTTACAAAAAAGTGGTAGGTTTATATTTTTTATTTATCATACCTTGTTTGTAAAATTAGAAAATATTATATGAAATTCTATATTACCTTGTCTAAAAGGCTGGAAAATAGAATATCGAAATGTATTATGTCTTGTGTGACAATTATACTACACTTAATTTAAAGATGTGATTGTATTCTAACTATATGAATTTAATTACAATCTCAATATAATATAGCAAGCCTTTCTTACAAGGCAATAATTGACTTAGAAAAATTTCAGCTTTATTCGCAAGGTTAATAAAACATTTATATACAAATATGACATGTTATGTAAAAATTACATACTCGGAATAATCCGTTGCGCCGTGTTTTCAAAGTGGAAAAATATTATATCAAAAATTTGTCAATCCTTATTTGACAATTATACATCACATAATTTAAAGACATTACCAACTTAAAGTATAGTCATTCAACTAAAGACTCATGATAACCTATCATGCCTTATTTACATAATAATTATAGATTTAGAAGAATTTACCACGATATATTTTCAGAATTATAAAAATACATCGTACCTCATTTATAAGGTTGAAAATAGTCTATAAAATTTTCGTTCCCTTGTTTGGAATTTACATAACACATATTCTAGAGGTATATGATTATTTTAAATAAATATATTCCATTATAAACCATTATAACTCATCAAGCTTTGTTTACATAGCAGTGATAGGATCAATATAAGTTGTCATGCCTTGTTTGCAAGACTAGAAAATGGTATATCATAACATGTCATGCCTTATTTGGAATTCATACTCCATAATTTAAAAATATGAAAAAATTATAACTATAACTTGCAATGACCAATACTTGACGCATACCAAAACCAAGCTTTCCATGCTCGAGACAGAACTCATATCGATGTCGCACCCTCTACAATGGACGAACTAAAACCCTGTAGTGGACAAACCTTGTTTCTAAGGAAAACTTCTTTACATTGGCTAAAGCCTTTCTACCGAGACCAAACTAATTGGTGGACATGTATTCCATCTTCAATTACTTTGGAATTTGTAGTACATTTGTAAAAACATTCAAAGGATTCTCCTCACCTGCAATATTTTCAAACTTCAATTTATCTTTGTCCACCACATCTTAGATGAAGTGAAGCTTAACAAAAACTATATGCTTAGTTCTTTCATGGAACTTAGATATTTTCATCAAGTAAGAGCATATATTTTCATCCGAACGATGTCATTAGTTGCTTTATACCAATTATTTTACTCAAAAATCCTTTTAAACATATGAATTATTTCATTGCATCAGTGGTAACCATATATTAAGATTTTGTAGATATCAAGGTAACACACTATAAAATCTAATAACTAAATCAAAGGATATTTATCCTTGATTTTATAGTAATTTTATATTAATTTGATTGTTAGTTTTAATTAATCATGAATAAAAATACTCTAATTTGATTATTTTTTATTTATTAGTAAAGTGTGAGCAAAAAAGAGCAAAAAAGAATAAAATGTTAGGTGCGACCAAAGTCCCACATCCCACATCAGTTAAATATGGGAAGAAAGATCAGTATATAAGTTAAGGATACATCTTTATTAGTGTGAGGCCTTTTGGAAGTAGACCAAAAGCAAAGTTGTGCGGGCCAGTGGGTCCAAAGTGGACAATATTACACTAGTGTGGAGATCATATTATTCTTACTTATATACAAATACTGAATATGCAGACCCCATATTCCTTACAAATGGTATCAAAGCACCAAGTCTAAACGGAACACGATGTGGTGGGTATGATGTGGTTGAAATTATCAGATGCCGAACATATTTACTATAAGCCATGAGACATACTCAAGGTGAATGATCTGCTGGATAGATGAAGCGCCTAATGAATCATCAAGCAGGTGGCTTGATCAAGAAGCGTCACAATATTGTCTGATAGCGAGCAGACAGATCTGTCGTAAAGCTCTAGAGTTTAGGTTTCTCTGCACCTGACTAGAGTATATTCCCTACAAATGGTATCAGAGCACCAAGTCTAAACGGAACACGATGTGGTGGGTATGATGTGGTTGAAATTATCAGATGCCGAACATATTTACTATAAGCCATGAGACATACTCAAGGTGAATGATCTGCTGGATAGATGGAGCGCCTAATGTCTCATCAAGCAGGTGGCTTGATCAAGAAGCGGCACAATGTTGTCTGACAGCGAGCAGACAGATCTTCCATAAAGCTCTAGAGTTTAGGTTTCTTTGCACCTGACTAGAGTAGGCCGATGAAAAACAATGGAGAGGAGATCGTATTATTCTTACTTATATACAAATGCGGAATATGCAGACCCCAAATTCCCTACAAATGGTATCAGAGCACTATGTCCAGACGGAACACGATGTGGTGGGTGTCATGTGGGTGAAATTCTCAGATGCCGAACATCTTTACCATAAGTCATGAGCCATACTCAAGGTGAATGATCTGCTGGATAGATAGAGCATCTGAAGGCTCATCAAGTAGGTGGCTTGATCAAGGAGCGACATAGTGTCATCTAATAGTGAGCTTATAGATCCACCCTAAAGCTCTAGCGTTCAGGCTTCTCTGCACCTGACTAGAGTACACAAATGGAAGTCAATTGAGAGGAGACTATAATGGTACTTTGTTCGAGAGGAGGGTTGTTAGGTGCGACCAAAGTCCCACATCCCACACCGGTTAAACATGGGAAGAAAGATTGGTATATAAGTTAAGAATACATCTCTATTAATGTGAGGTTTTTTGAAAGTGGACCAAAAGCAAAGTTGTGCGGGCCAGTGTGCCCAAAGTAGACAATATTACACTAGTATGAAGACCAAGATCTTGATATCTCCTAAGAATAAATTATATTCTTTTATATATTTATTCTTTAATTTAAAAGAATAATATAATTCTTTTGTTTAATTTGATAAAAATTATTTTTTAGGAAAAAAATAAAATCTTTGGTATTCTCTAACAAATTATAATATCTTATTATTTTATTTAAAATAATAAGGAAATTATTTTTTTAATAAGGATTATAATTATATTATCTTAAAGATGAGTTTTATTTGTAGGAGATTAGATTTCAATAGCATATAAGTCTTTCTATAAATAAACCTCTAACACATCATGCAAAGAGGAGGATGCATGCGACAAAGAATCAAACACTCTTTTTTCTTCTATTTTTTTACTTTAGTTTTCTTAATGTTAGGATTATACTCAATGTGAGCTAAACTTCTTGTACTCTGGGTCTTAGAATCTCAGTTATATTTTTATTTATGAATTAAACTTTTTAATTTTGATTTTTTCTTATATAATATCCTTTAAATATTCGTATTATTCGTAATGCTATCAATTTCCTACTGGATTAATTGAATGTTATTAGATTTAGGTTGAAACTTAAAGGTAAAATCTATTTCGGATCTTTACTAATATCATTGGGTTGAATGAGTAATATGTTATGGCCATGATGTATCGAAGTCTGAACTAGATTGTTAGATTTTGTTTTTGGTTGAAATGGTTGTTAGATTCTATGACCTAATTGTAGGAGGTAGAGGACTAGAGATATAACCAAAAATATAAAAAATCTAGTTGTGTGAGATCGAGAGATGATCACAACACTCTGAAATAGAACCTGACATTTAAATAATTATGTTTAGATTAAATAAATTTAATTCTTATAATTCTGAATAAATTAAATATGCATCTTCAAAAAATTATGGAAACAATTTCTCTTAGTTTACAACTGTAAGTTGAATTTTAGTTTTAGTTTTCTTTTCTTTTAAAAAACAATCAATCTTTACTTGATGTTATTTTATAGTATTTTTTATATTAAACTTTTAAATTTAAATTTTTATTTATTCCATTGGTTTTGATACACGAGTCTTAGAAATACTCAAGAGTACAACAAAAAGCGTACACTTGTAATTTTTTGTATTAATATCGATCAAATATCTTACTTCCATTTAAGTGTCTGCCATTAAGGGTTCTCTTGATCTGTCATAAATTTGTTCAAAATACTAATTAACTTTGCAAGATGAGTTCTGGTGGAAATTATAGCATACATGATATTTCCAATGATATTTTCAAAATTTCACTTGTATAAAATTTCTATCTTTCATGTTAGGTGGTGCTTGACTGATACTGAGTTTGAAATGAGCACCAATGGAAGTCTCAACAATTCTAACTTTGGATACTTTAAACTTATTAAGCACCTTCTGTATGTATTCTCTTTGAGATTAGAATTGAGAAACCTCTTAATTTGTTTCTCTTAATGTCTATTCGAAGTATTCTATTCGATTCTCCCATACATTTTATTTTATATTATTTTTTAAATTGAGCCTTGAAAATTTTAATCATCATTATGTATTTTGAAATTATAATTATGTCATTGAATATATAATAATGATGTAATCCATCTATCTATGTATACTTCTACATTATAATAGGTACAATTGTCATAAAAACGTCACATAATTGATTGTCTTTATGAAAAAAATCTCATCCATATATGGGTATCTTCAACAAACACAACTTCCCTTGATGTTGTCTTCTGTATGATCTTTTCCAGCTCTTTATGTAAGAAGACAATTGTAACATCTGTATAACCGAACTCAATATCAAATCTTACAACAATTGAAATAGAACCCTTATTGAGGTTTAAAAGTAATATGATTATTTCATTGAAATAGACACTTTATTTTTTTTGTAAAGCTCTTGACCACTAATATGGTCTTCTACCTCGATAACTTATTCATTTTGAATATCCATTTATATTACACAAGTTTATGATATTTTGATTTATTCACAATCATCCAAGTTTTATTCTTTTCAGAGAATTTATTTCTTACTTTATTATCTTATGCCGTTTTACATATCACTATGCTTTATAACATTGTGTCCATGCATTTAAATAAATAAAGCATAACTTATAATGTCACCATAACGCTAACTTTGTGTAGGGATTTATCATAATCTCTTTGGTTTAAAATCCGAAGTATTTTAACCATCAAACTCGACGTCAAAACCAAACTCATGTCGATATGGAACTTCCTATATTAATTATTCTCTTACTTTCTTGTTAAATACTCACATTAAATTCAACTCCACCCTCGATAGTAGGTCTAGTAGTTACATTTTTAGCAGATATATTTCAACTTTATGACATATTGTATCCATGTGGATCAAAGCCTTCTCACTCAACGACTCTAACCATCATAACCTATATGTTCTTACTTCAGATTGCATAAAAACATCATATATAAATACTTTCATGCAGTGGCGTAGCCAGGACCAAAATACTATGGTGTCCAGGACCTCATGTTTATAAAACTATCTACAAAAATATTGACAACCATACAATAACTTTTTTTATTCTAATAAAAATAAGAAATTGCAAAGTGATTTACTGAATTCTAAAATTGTTTTTTTTAGAGGGAACCCGCAGCCGCTACTCAGAGTGCAATGAGTGCGCACAGGGTAAACCCTCAGTCTGACGCGATAGCCTGCAAACCAATGCCAGAAGGTAAACCACACAAGGTGACATGCTCAGCCGAGAAAGCGTATGTAGAGGGACTCGAACTCGTGACCTTTTGGTCATAAGAATGCCGTACTCAACCAGCTCGACTACCCCCTTGGGGGCCTGAATTCTAAAATTGTGTTTACAATGGCTAAAGGTATATATATGTATATATATATAAGTTTTGGGCTTCTGTAACAATTACATATAATCTTTTAATAATTTAAGTCATATAATAATAACATATTATTTTATTCAGTCTACTATAATAATATGCAATTATATTAGGTCTTATATTATATATATTTGGTTTCCCAATAATATTTCATATTCAATGACAATCATAGAAGATTTATTTTATTCTAATTAGAAAAAGAAGAATTTACAAGTGATTTATTGAATTCTGAAGTTATGTTTACCATTAGTCTCCTGTAATAATTACATATAATCATTTGATAATTTTCATTTTTTTAATAATAATTACATATTATTTTATTAAACTTCGCTCTTATTAATTTGAAAAAAAAAATCAATCGAAGAAAATTATTTCGTTCTAGGGTCCGTAAATCAATATATCTATTCATTATATATTCAGAAATAAATGATATCATATATATATATATATATGATATTATATGATATAAATGAATATATAAATCTATATTATGGTCTTTTAAATAATATATTTATCCAATATATTCATTTATATTGTTATTTTCATTCTTCATAATTAACATTTTAAGAAAAAAAAACAATTCAAAATTAAGTGTCGTCCACTATTACCAATACAATGTTAAATAACATTAAGTATTAATGACTAATTAAATTATTTTGTTTTTTAGTTTTTTTATAAAACAAATATAGTTTTTATTATTTTGGACAATCAAATTTATCATTTTTTAAATAAAAAATAGAAGTAATAATTTCTTTCCTTAAAAGCTGCACAATCTTCTTAAACTTGTGGGTTCAAAGATTTAATTATTTTCCCTAGATTAAAATATATTTATTATTCTTTAGTACTAACAATATATAAACCCTTAATATATAAACCTTTAATATATAAACCTTTTTCAGCCGACTATTTCTCTTCTCTCTTATCTTTTCTCTTCTCCAATTAATCTCTCTCTTTAGAGAACTCATTTCCTATTCAAAATCAACAATAGCACCCGAAGCAGAAAAGAAGCCGACTGAGAAGAAGGCCGCCGAGAAATATCCCTTGGCCGCCGTAGCAGCTGAGAAGTTTCCAAAAGAAGCTGGTGCCAGAGCTGATAAAAAGAAGAAACGATCCAAGAAAAGCGTCGAGACCTACAAGATCTACATATTCAAGATCTTGAAGTAGGTTCATCCCGATATCGGTATTTCCAGCAAAGCAATGGGAATCATGAACAATTTTATCAACATATCTTCGAGAAATTGGCTGGTGAGTCTGCAAAGCTTGCGAGGTACAGCAAGAAACCGACTATCACTTCAAGGGAAATCTAGACTGCGGTGAGGTTGGTGTTGTCTGGTGAATTGGCTAAACATGTTGTATCTGAAAGAACGAAGGCTGTTACAAAGTTTACAAGTTCTTAGGTTATGGAATTTGGGGATTTAAGGTTTTTGGTTGTAAATTTAATTTAAACTTAGAAATCGGTCTGTTGTTTTCTTTATTTCGGTTTTGTTATCTGATAGATGTTTCTGATTTTGCTATTAATCAAAGATCTTAATTTCAAATATTGATTTCTTTGATTTTTTTTTAAAAAATTGCAGCTCGCGTCTTATCTTGCCATCAAGATGATCGGATCTCGAACAAGATTGATGATCGGGTCTCGAACAAGATTGCCATTACCATCAGGCTGGGAAATATTTTCAAAGTTACTAGTTTATTTCTTAATAGAAAATTATACAAATTACTGGGTCCACAGATTACTTCATTGTAATATAATTCTGTAAAAAAAATTTGGCTCTTCGACTAGTGTGATTCATTCTTTTTACGCTAATAAAAAGTCGGAAAGTTCCACAAGGCGATATTAAAATATAATTAAAAAGTAGAGAGAAGTTTTGTTAAAGAAGAGGAAGAAAATAATTAGATTTTAATGTAATTTATTCTGTGGGTATTAGATTAGTTTTAGAGAGAAGTTTGGTTGGAGAAGAGCAAGACAATTGTTTAGATTTTTGGTCGAAAATTTGGTTTTATATGATGGGTAAAATGGTCATTTTTACATAAAGTAAAATAAAAAGTTTGATTTAAGGTCTCATTATAGCCAAATGGAGTCTAGATATAGCCTTGCCCATACATAAAAGAGTGGGTTCATAGGCCCCCTCAAACACCCACGTAGCTCCGCCTATGCTCTTAAGTGGGTAAACCATGGTTTTTATCTACTTTATCTCTCTTGAGAATATTTGAATTCTAATATCAAAGAAAGGCTCATGTTAATGATATATGCAATTGTATTGATAACTTCTCCTAATAGTGGGGTCAGAAATATATATCTCACTCTTTAAAGTAGGATTCGGTCATCCTCTTAGCAAGAACATTTTGTTAATGAGTTATTTTCCATATTGATATCAAGTTTGAAGTATTAATTATAAAACAAATCATTTACGAATTACATGCAACTTCCATTCTCTAAATTCTTTGCATCTTTCGATATTAATTCTCGACTAGTTTCTTCTGATCCTTAAAGGCCTTGAATGCTTCATATTTGAACTTCAAAATTATAACCCATATTTTCCTCGAATAATTATTAAACTTGAAGGTCCCAAAAGGTTTAAATAAGCATATTTAAGCATATACAAAGTTGTATGGTTGTTGGTCATAAACTTCACTCTATTACTTTTGCTCAACATATAATTCTCATATAAGTTTAGGTTTATAACCTTATTACCATCCATCGCCTCTTGTTTGCTAAGTTCATTTAGTTATTTTTCACTTACATATCCTAGCCTCAAATGCCACAACTTGGTAGAATGGTAGAGCTATTTTCACTAGAGAAACGTGATCCGCCCCTTCTAATTTTAAGTATACAAAAAATATGATTTTCCAACCCAAATTTTACTAAAATACACTTAATATATAAACCTTTTTCAGCCGACTATCTCTCTTCTCTCTTATCTTTTCTCTTCTCCAATTAATCTCTCTCTTTAGAGAACTCATTTCCTAATCAAAATCAACAATAGCACCCGAAGCAGAAAAGAAGCCGACTGAGAAGAAGGCCGCCGAGAAATATCCCTTGGCCGCCGTAGCAGCTGAGAAGAAACCAAAGGCCAGAAAGAAGTTTTCAAAAGAAGCTGGTGCCAGAGCTGATAAAAAGAAGAAACGATCCAAGAAAAGCGTCGAGACCTACAAGATCTACATATTCAAGATCTTGAAGTAGGTTCATCCCGATATCGGTATTTCCAGCAAAACTATGGGAATCATGAACAACTTTATCAACATATCTTCGAGAAATTGGCTGGTGAGTCTGCGAAGCTTGCTAGGTACAACAAGAAACCGATTATCACTTCAAGGGAAATCTAGACTGCGGTGAGGTTGGTGTTGTCTGGTGAATTGGCTAAACATGTTGTATGTGAAAGAACGAAGGCTGTTACAAAGTTTACAAGTTATTAGGTTATGGAATTTAGGGATTTAAGGTTTCTGGTTGTAAATTTAATTTAAACTTAGAAATCGGTCTGTTGTTTTCTTTATTTCGGTTTTGTTATCTGATAGATGTTTCTGATTTTGCTATTAATCAAAGATCTTAATTTCAAATATTGATTTCTTTGATTTTTTTTAAATTGCAGCTCGCGTTTTATCTTGCCATCAAGATGATCGGGTCTCGAACAAGATTGCCATTACCATCAGGCTGGGAAATATTTTCAAAGTTACTAGTTTATTTCTTAATAGAAAATTATACAAATTACTGGGTCGATAGATTACTTCATTGTAATATATTTCTGTAAAAAAATTTGGCTCTTCGACTAGTGTGATTCATTCTTTTTACGCTAATGAAAAGTCGGAAAGTTCCACAAGGCGATATTAAAATATAATTAAAAAGTAGAGAGAAGTTTTGTTAAAGAAGAGGAAGAAAATAATTAGATTTTAATGTAATTCATTCTTTGGGTATTAGATTAGTTTTAGAGAGAAGTTTGGTTGGAGAAGAGCAAGAAAATTGTTTAGATTTTTGGTCAAAAAATTGGTTTTATATGATGGGTAAAATGGTCATTTTACATAAAGTAAAATAAAAAGTTTGATTTAAGGTCTCATTATAGCCAAATGGGGTCTAGATATAGCCTTTCCCATACATAAAAGAGTGGGTTCATGCTTTTATCTACTTTATCTCTCTTGAGAATATTTGAATTCTAATATCAAAGAAAGACTCATGTTAATGATATATGCAATTGTATTGATAACTTCTCCTAATAGTGGGGTCAGAAATATATATCTCACTCTTTCAAGTAGGATTCGGTCATCCTCTTAGCAAGAACATTTTGTTAATGAGTTATTTTCCATATTGATATCAAGTTTGAAGTATTAATTATAAAACAAATCATTTAAGAATTACATGCAACTTCCATTCTTTAAATTCTTTGCATCTTTCGATATTAATTCTCGACTAGTTTCTTCTGATCCTTAAAGGCCTTGAATGCTTCATATTTGAACTTCAAAATTATAACCCATATTTTCCTGGAATAATTATTAAATATATATAAATGACCAATTTTAGGATGTTTTGAAGGTCCCAAAAGGTTTAAATGAGCATATTTAAGCATATACAAAGTTGTATGGTTGTTGGTCATAAACTTGACTCTATTACTTTTGCTCAGCATAATTCTCATATAAGTTTATGTTTATAACCTTATTACCATCCATCACCTCTTGTTTGCTAAGTTCATTTAGTTATTTTTCACTTACATATCCTAGCCTCAAATGCCACAACTTGGTAGAATGGTAGAGCTATTTTCACTAGAGAAACGTGATCCGCCCCCTTCTAATTTTAAGTATACAAAAAATATGATTTTCCAACCCAATCATTTGACAAAAAAATCAATTATTTGACTATATACAAGTATTTTAGGTTTTATAAACATATCACCTTTCCTTTTTTTTCCAGATTTTATCTCTCGTGTCTCTTACTTCTCTTCTTTTCTCTTGTTTATCTAATCTGACGACAACCTAACTCGGAGAAGATTTCTCCAAAAAATTACATGGCCAAAACTAAGGGTTTTGTTAAGCCAAATATCATTGGCTTCTTTGTTAGATTTACATATATTTGTGTTAGTATATATTTATAAGTGTTAGTATTGATCAAATTATGGATTATAATATACTTCCAAGGTCGATTTTAATTTTAAGGTTTAGTTATCTGAGGGTTTTTTCTAGTTGGAATTAGGTTTGAACTTTGTGCATCGATGATGTAAGACTTATGCACTATCGATAAGAAGCTTGTAACTTATGGTGTCGAAGGCATGCACCATTGGTTTTGAGCTTCGCATTGATGATGATGAACCCTTGTACCGTCGGTGCACAAGCTCAACACCGATATGGAGGGCTTCATCACCATCTATATTGAACCCGTGAAATATTTATTTCATATAATAGTAACTAATTTGTTGTATTAACTTTATTTCATATTATACTAATATAATATTTTGTAGAATTTTATTTGTTCTTTTGGTTTGGATTTATTTCATATTATTGTTCTTATTTATCTAACTTATTATTCTACCTAGCACATTAGACCGATTAAAAATTATCCATGAGGGAGCTCATGAATAGAGAGTGCTCGCAGTTAGAGAGCTCACAACATAGAAAATATACTATCATCATTAAATCCACCCACGATGCCCGTGAAGAAAGACAACCATATGATCGACTAAAATGTTCCTCATATAGCACTAACATATTACAAGCTCAATCTGAGCCATTTCAGACAGAGGCAGAATATCAGAATACAAAAAGACAATTGTGTTGGATGACCAAAAGTTTGAGGAAACATATTTTAAAAAGTGTCATTAAAAAAATAAATAAAGGTAGAACCTATAGTCAACGTGCCCCAAACTCCGACCAATATACACTAGAGCCTACTCAATGTGTAAAAGAGTTTAAGTTGCCTGCTAATAGTGGAGGTAGCGGTGATATTGTTCGCGATTTATTTGCAGAGTCGGACATTTTTTCAGCAAAAAAAGAAGAACATGTGAGAATGTTTTCTTTCTTGGAATAACTATATCCCACTATTTCATACTACAAAGAACACAAGACGTATACCACTTTCATTGGCAATGCGATTTTATAATTATTTAATGATTTATTTATATCAATATTTTTTAATTTATAAGGATGTTATCTCTATCCATGAGAGAGCTCATGAATAGAGAGTGCTCGCAGTTAGAGAGCTCACAACATCGAAAATATACTATCATCATTAAATCCACCCACGATGCCCGTGAAGAAAGGCAACCATATGATCGACTAAAATGTTCCTCATATAGCACTGACATATTACAAGCTCAATCTGAGCCACTTCAGACAGAGGCGGTATATCAGAATACAAAAAAACAATTGTGTTGAATGACCAAAAGTTTGAGGGAACATATTTTAAAAAGTGTCATTAAAAAAATCAATAACGGTAGATCCTATAATCAACGTGCCCCAAAGTCCGGCCAATATACACTAGAGCCTAGTCAATGTGTAAAAGAGTTTAAGTTGCCTGCTAGTAGTGGAGGTAGCGGTGATATTGTTCGCGATTTATTTGCAGAGTCGGACATTTTTTCAGCAAAAAAAGAAGAACATGTGAGAATGTTTTCTTTCTTGGATACTAACTATATCCCACTATTTCATACTACAAAGAACACAAGACGTATACCACTTTCATTGGCAATGCGATTTTATAATAATTTAATGATTTATTTATATCAATCTTTTTTTAATTTATAAGGATGTTATTATTCAAATTCTTCTTGTACGGTCTCACAATCCTCTCTATCCATGAGAGAGCTCATTAATAGAGAGTGCTCGCAGTTAGAGAACTCACAACATGGAAAATATACTATCATCATTAAATCCACCCACGTATACCACTTTCATTGGCAATGCAATAATATAATTATTTAATGATTTATTTATATCAATATTTTTTAATTTATAAGGATGTTATTATTCAAATTCTTCTTGTACGGTCTCACAATCCTCTCTATCCATGAGAGAGCTCATGAATAGAGAGTGCTCGCAGTTAGAGAGCTCACAACATCAAAAATATACTATCATCATTAAATCCACCCACGATGCCCGTGAAGAAAGGCAACCATATGATCGACTAAAATGTTCCTCATATAGCACTGACATATTACAAGCTCAATCTGAGCCACTTCAGACAGAGGCGGAATATCAGAATACAAAAAGACAATTGTGTAGAATGACCAAAAGTTTGAGGAAACATATATTAAAAAGTGTCATTAAAAAAAATCAATAAAGGTAGATCCTATAGTCAACGTGCCCCAAAGTCCTGCCAATATGCACTAGAGTCTACTCAATGTGTAAAAGAGTTTAAGTTGCCTGCTAGTAGTGGAGGTAGCGGTGATATTGTTCACGATTTATTTGCAGAGTCGGACATTTTTTTCAGCAAAAAAAAAGAACATGTGGGAATGCTTTCTTTCTTGGATACTAACCATATCCCACTATTTCATACTACAAAGAACACAAGACGTATACCACTTTCATTGGCAATGCGATTTTATAATAATTTAATGATTTATTTATATCAATCTTTTTTAATTTATAAGGATGTTATTATTCAAATTCTTCTTGTACGGTCTCACAATCCTCTCGATATCCAGACTTATTATGTGGTATTGCGCATGTGGGCTTTTACAGTCCAGCCTACACTACAGAGGCTTTTAGCCGATATTATATTTGGTCCTTTCATTGGTCATATGACTAAGTACTAAACTAGTTTAATATAGAACTAGGTTTTCGTCGAACGACGTCACCAAAAGAATAATATCTTATATAGCTTCAGAGATGACTATCACACTGGATAAGTTTACGTTATCACATACCTGCTGATGACGGGTAAAGCTTTGGATTTGGACAACCATGATATGATGAGATACATGTCGAGTATAACCAATTGTTTAGACTTTTAATACATATTATCGATAAGCAGTTGGATAAGGAAAAAAGAAGTAAGTTTTGGTTTGAAATTGATGAATGATATATTTACAATAGAGTTGTATATTTAGTTGAATATTATGCTTATATTCCACCGAGAATCATGTGTATATCTTCTAAACGTATTTAGATGCATGATATATGCGGATGTCAGTCAGAAATCTATGAAAAATGATCTTATCTTGGTTTGAAGGACATAAAATGGGGATTAGGTGGAGATGGATAGCTTGGAGGACGAGTGCCTTGGATTTTCTATATCATATATTGAAGGATGAGTCTAAGTCTCAAAACGTAACCTGTATAGTTTTATCTCTATGTTAGAATGTTGGATATATGATCATTTCTCAGATTTTCAACTTTTAAAAAACTCATCTGACAGCATTTCAAGACCGAACTCGTTAGTTGGTTTACAAAAAGGTTATGGAGCCCAAATATGCGACCAAAAACCAGTTATCGTGTCACTCTTAGTGATGCGACGGAGAAGGATGTAAGTAACAAACTTATATGTATCATTATTAACAATATTTAAAAATATTAGTTATTGTTTCTTATAATATATTATGTTATTTTAGTTTTACATGTTATATTTGAGTCATATGACTACATTAGAGCTTATTTTCTCATTTAGAAGATCCGTCTACTCAACTATCTGATTAAAATGATGAACATCGTCGAAGGCTATATCTCATATATAATGATGCACTAGTTTGAATGAAACATGATTCACTAGATCCTCCCAAACTACTTAAAACTGAGTTATAAGTAGCGAGAAAACAACCTTTATATTTGGTGAAATTCAGTTTGGACATATTGGCATAATCATTTAATTTTATGCGACCGTATTTCCCTTTTTCTTACATCGTACGTTGCGATGACGAGTACATACACTTATTATATAGCTAAGTATGGATGGTATATCATCACCAATTCGAATCCTAATGATGGCACGACGCTTGAGGCTATTCTTAATATCAATAATATTCGTACGAAAGACGATTTAGAAAGGTTGAGATTTTCAAGAAACAAATATTGTAGATAAAATCTCTTTGGCTCATTGTTCTTATTTTAGGAGTTATCTTGTTTCTCTTTACTTAGTTTTTTTTTCTTTGTTTCATTTCCAGATGATGTTTTTTGTATTAACGATGTTCTTTTGTATTGGATCATGATATATGATGTGTTATATCATACAATATTTTATACTTTTATTTTATTCACTTATCAAGCTCAATTCCAAACAAAAATATGTTATTAAAAGATTTAGGGTGTAAAGACACTAAAAAAACTATTAATTTTGTTATTAACTTACAAATAAATTCCTAACGAAAATATATTGGTAGAAAAATTAGGTTGTGAAGTCACTCAAAAACTTAGGGTTTTTTTCAACATGTACTTAGCTTTTTTCAACTTAAATTAAAATACCATCACTGTAAAGTGGATATTGTACCGATGGTTCCATAACGTAACACCGATGGTGCCCGTACACGACCGGTTCATTTAGCATCGTTCATGCAAGTCGTACTACTTTTTTCGTATGCACAGCTGGTGTTGGTGCAAGTGCATCGATCGTGCAAGTAGTAGATGGTGCAAACACCGACCATGCAAGTAAAGCTGTTATGTATATCTACAAATCAAATCATAAAATCTTATTTTTCATCAACTTTAATATTCAATTAATTTTATTTTTTTTGCCAACCATAATTTGTTTTACAAAGATGATTTCCTGCCAATATCATCTTTTAATTCTTTATCAATAACTATAAATCATCACATATTGTTTTATCCACCGAATAACATGACTAACCAAACTTATAATTTTTTTATATGGAATGGACTATCCATGAAGAGATGCACATACTGCAAGCCGTCGAGCATATGAAGGGAACAAGGTCAGATGAGATTGTTGATTGATTTTATTTATAAACTTGTGTGTATAATGTACTACATGTACGGCCATGAAATATCTCTATCTCCGTGTTTACAAAGTTGTGAAAACGTATCTATCCGTTTCAATTACTTAAAATTAAACCAATGATTCAGGTGTTTGACCTCTCGTACGAAGTCATGCAAGAGACATGTAGGGAATTTAATCTGAACATTATTAATTTCATTACAAAACACATACTAGATCATGTAGATGATCTCTTCAGTGAACAAGTGGATGTGTTAAAGAATTACACACTTATTGAATGATATGAATTTAATGAGAGATTTGACTTTAACTAAAATCATGTATGTTGTCATATTTTAATGTTCTCAATATATTATATTTCTTACTTTATAGTTTTTATATGATGTTAAATGTTATTTTCGTAAGTTTCTCGCATCTTCTATTGATGTTTAATGTTTGTTATCAAACAATTCTAAATAAAACTCATTATTTTTTTAATGCAATCACATTACACCGATTAATAGTTCCAAAAACGTGCACGCAATATTAAACAAACTCATCTTAATCAGTCATTTTGGGGTTTAGGATACGGGGCTCGCACATTTTAGTTTATTGATGTATTTTGTATTAAATTATAACTGTAATTTATAATCTCCTATTTCTGGGCTACCTAATATGATAGAAGAACGATGTATCCATGTGGAGGGTGCGTTATTCAAAGTGGAAACTTATATAAAAAAATTAAAACAAATAACAAATACAATGACATATTATTTCAACAAAAAAACTTCAAATGTAAACATGTTATACTTACTTTGACAAAATGGTTGTTATTAACAAAATCAAACCCGATTTCCTCCCTTTGAGATATTGGAAGGGGTGCATCTCGTAATGGTAGAAAGGTAAAACTCATATTCATCGACCCTGACTATGATACAAAATTGAAGATGCGGCTAACATTTAATGTAATCAAGATCCTCAATTATAACATGGTCATCCAGTTTGGTATACCTGCGATATCTTCATAGTCAGGTATACTTTCACTGAGCTTTAAATACTCATATTTACTATTAAATATATGCCTATAAACTTTAGTGTTATCTATAAGCTCATCGTAAAAAGGTCTTCCTAACAACCTGTCACCCATCTTGTTGGTTATGAAATCCATACAAAACTCATAGATACTTACAATGCTCATCGAGTTTAATGTTGTTAATCGCAGTTATAAAAGATTTGTTGGTAAAACGAAAAATTATTCTACGTAACTATTTGGATACCAATATTGGAGTTTGGTTCACTATGAATATATAACGATGACATAATATAATTTCCAATTAACAATTATTTTTTTCATATATATAGCTAATATTTTATGTTAGTATTTCAAAATGAATGAGCATAATTGCGCTCTCTTTCTGCACTTTGATCGGGTGAGTTTTAAAAATATTACATAAAAAAAGTGCACTTGTTTTATCTGAATCTAACACGTGTTCAAAATGATATTTATCTCATTTAGTGGATGGTATAACTAGATACTTTATGTTCAAGCGATGAGGACAATGTTGTTTATGTTTATCTAAAGGCTTTGGTTTTGCATAACATCCAATATGAGTTTATCCAATTTTTTCTTTCAAGAGTTCTATCATGGTTAGCTATGTTCATATCATCATATCTAACTTTTTCTTATGACCATAAAAAAGAGTCTAAAGGTGTTGTTGTGTCTTTGGTTCTTTAAATTACGGATTTTGTGCCAACATAAAATACCATGCGTAGATCTTATTACACAAGTCCAAATTTCAACCTTTATTTCAATATCTTTAGCACATTTAATTTAATAAAAAGATATTTCTAAATAAGTGTTTGAGATATTACCTTTGAGTTTCTCGAACACCTTGGCTCCAGATTTGGTTTTATGTTGTGTCTAAATCGACTCTTTTCAAATGATGCTCTAATTGTTGTATATTGCATTTCGACCAAACAATGCACCCTACGCCAAACAACTCAAAGTTAAGATTTCTCGTACTAAAAAAATAATTTAGGTTAGAAGAGTGCTTTACCTGGTTGGTGGTTGTGTTTCCCAAATGTACAAACTTGTAAGCTTTCCACGTAACAAACTTATCAATGTAAGTAATTAACCAAAACTTTTCGGTGTATTCGATTGTTTGAGAATACTTCTTGAAGTTATGTTGCAAGATTGTTACAACAAACTTGTACAAATATTCAGATAAGTGATTATGATCAGATAGTATACCAACGAGTTATAACAAACTTGCACTAGCATCATGATCAAAGACTCTGATCAAATAAACAGTTAAAACAATATGTAACACCTTGACACATTAGCTATTATCCATTTATATCTAAACTAACATATATTGACACAATTTCAAATCGTTTCGGAGAAAAAAATCAAAGCTTGAAGCTAATCCGAAGTCGATCCTTCGATACCATGACTTAGTTCGAATCGAGACCAAACCTCTCATACTAAAAATTAAATGATATTGAGACCCGACTTCCCATGATCGAGACTTAATTTATGTCGAGACCAAACTTTCTTTGGTCGATACTTAACTTATAGGAAGATTGAATTTTTCATAATCGATACTAAACTCATGCCAAGATCAAACTCCTACAGTGCTAAACACCCCGCTCTAAAACCAAAACCTGCACTACTTAACCTTTTTTATGAAACCAACTTTTTTGAAATGACTGAATCTCTTACCGATAACAAACTCAACGGTCATTTTAAATTTATAACTAACTGATTTTACATTAAAACTACGAGATATTTTTAAGGTTTTATGTTTGTCAAATGGGTTATGATTTTATTTTGATATTAAAAAAAGTTAACATCTACCAGGAGATTTCAAATTAGTTGAGATATATGTTGATACTTCTTCGCATTACACTTATACTTTGAAGGCTCTATTCTGAATATCAAATGGATTGTGATATCATTTGCGCAAGATAAAAGTATAAAAGAAGTTTGTATGAACAAAAATTAAATTTAAAGTTAGAAAAGATGACAAGTATCGAAGTGTGTGGACACAGTTGATGATTCAGTGAAGGAGAACAATAATTCAAAATGGTAGAGATATTTTGTGAATGTGTAGGAACATTATCGATAAGCACTATAACTATATACAGTGAAAATGATAAGTGGGTGAATAATGCAAATGAGTCTGAAAACAGATATCAAATTTTATTTCACCGGGAGAAGAAGATGGCAATGCGCAATCATATATCTTATTTCGCTACTCAATCAAATATTCAAGCTAATTTATGAATCACTCTATGTATTATATAATTTGCTAGGTTTACTATTTACGAAGATCGAAGAATAATAACTACCAAAAGATTTTAAAAGAAGAAAAATAATTATAATTTAATTTTTTATAAAAATAAAAATAGAAATATAAAAATTTAATATATAAAATATAGATTATAAACAAATTAAAATTATTAAACATAATTGTATTTTTATTTATTTTTCATTTAAAAAAATTGATGCAAAAAAAATAAAAAATAAAAAATTTTACAATACGTTTGGTATACCAAAAAAAAACATGATAAATATAAGTGTTTAAAGAGGAAATATAATGACCTCATATTATTAGACCCGTACATATAGGCTAAATAAAATATAATAAAATATGGAACATAAAATAATGAGACGTAGATCCAGTTAAAGCGTTAGTACGACGGACACGATCACAACCATCATACGTGAGGTGATAGTTGTAGAGACAACAAAACATCAATACAAATAAATTAGAGTTAATTTGATAAATTACAATGGTCGGCCAATCTTGGTGTTAAGAAATCTGAACCGAAGGTTCAAAAAATACGGTATGAGATTGTACAGGCAAGGGCGGGGGAATGAAAAATTCTTATGTTCCTCTCTCACCAGACGTGGTATATAACCGCACCAAAACAAGCACGCCAAAAATGACGATTTCGAGATGAAGACTAATTTGATGCCTCGTTAAACCAAGAGTTACAGTAAAGAGTATTTATCGAGAATCCGATTTTTGAGCTAGCATAACCCCATAGACTCTGAGTGAAACTATAGTCATAAAGAATATGATTGACAATTTCATAATCTGAATTGTATATGACATAATATGGTGGGATATTTAAACCCCAACTCAGAAGCTTATCTCGAGTAAATAACTTGTCTTGGATCGTAATCCATATGATGAAAGAGTGACAAATAATGTTATACTTATTTCATACTAATCTGGCCCACCCGACATAGTGATGGACATACAAGTGATGTTGTATGTGTCATTGATAGTGCAGTTTGGATTTCCTTTTTTGGCAGTCCAACTAGTAAAGTTCATTGAAGTTTATATTTGGATAAGGCAGATAGAGAATGCGATTGTTGATCTTCTGAAGATTGTTGTGGTTCAATGCTCATGGCGATCTGGTATGTGATGGTCAGTTCCAAAGGTCATCCATAATGATATTTGAACCTAGAATCTTTGATGATGTTTTTCCCATAGTTATTTACCAAAGAGGTGGGAAGCAACCAAATATAATACGAAAAGGAGGTATCCGCCTCGTTCCTAATCACCACCTTATACAACTTTGGAGGATTTTGTGATCACCATGAAATAAAAGCATGAGATCATATGCAAAGCAGAGATTAGTAACTTTGAGTTTATGACATTTCTAGTGGAATTGGAATTTTCTATCGTTAATTTTTTCCTTGAAAATACTAAAAAGGAGTTGCACTACATGGATGAAGAGAAAATGAGAGAGGGGGTCATCTTTCCTAAGTCTATTCCTACCTTGGATGTTACCATAAGGGTTACCGCTAATGATAATTTTAAAGGAAAAAGTGCCCATATATTGGATGATCTAAATGAACATCTTCTCAAGAAAATTTATAGCGACAAGAATGTCAAGAATTATATGCTAACGGGCAATATCAAATACTTTCATATCAATTTTTAAGAACAACCCTCTTGCCTTTACAGTTATTGTGATGACCCCTAAGGAGTTCTTGAGAGAGACTAATGTTGTCTGAAATGTTCATCCCGTAAACAAAAGTCGATTGAGATTTATTTATGAGGTATGAGAATAAGTCTTTAGTACTAATAACTATAATCGTACATATGATCTTATTGACCACGTTGCATAGAGCAATATGCCTAAAATCAGTAGCCACAAAAGAAGAATCCTTTTTGGGGATATGGACGATGGAAGTGGAATTCCAAGAGGTATCAACAATTCTGGTATTGAAGAACTTAAGAAAACCATTACATATGTCCTTGCCGACTATATCTTAGAAGCCATTGAAAAACCTAGAATTGAATTTATCATAGCCTAATGATGTTTTGTTATCGATACTAAATAAGATATTTTTTTAGTTCACCCCATGTTATTGTGTGGTTCATAGAAACCTTATCCACATCATTAACCTTGTTAGAGAGAAGAGCTGAGACTCTGTCCAAACCATGATACCTTAGAGGGTGTCTGGTTCAGAGAAAGTCCTTGAAATAGCTCACAATAACATTAGCAACACTAACGGGTGTGGAAACTTTCACACCCGATTTCTTTAGTTCTTCTCACGAAGATAAACAAATAAGTGGCCTTGATTTTTTTTACAGACGAGATTGGGGTCTTGAGCAAGACAGAATTGGGCTTGGAAGAGATTTGAATGGGCTATAAAAACTCTTGAGCTTATGCCGTTGTACTCTTTGCGGTTGAGACACCTGAGCTCCACTTGAAGGTGGGCGAGTTTTTGGGAGAACAAACTTATAACATGAGAGTTGGTGGAGAGATTCCAACTATTAGATAAAATGTCTTTGAAAAGAGGGTGGGTTGGTCACATGTTGAAAATTTTGAACGGGTTTTTCCTACGCTTGCGAGAGGTTCCAAGATTAAGTATTACATTGGTAGGGTCTAAATATCGAAGGAACCCGTAATGAGAAAAATTCATGGGGAAAGACTCATCTGAGTTGTTATTGACTAATAGAAAATTATTTTTAGAAATGATAGTATTTTTTAGGTGTTTGTTAATCCAGGTAAAATGGAAACCTGTAGAGCGGATGTCAATTAGCTCACTTTGGTAACAAAAATTGTTAATTTCATCAATTGTTATTGACCAATTCTCAGATGGCCCAATTCACTCCTCCGACTTACGAGTATCATTGAAGTCACTGAGGGTGACCCAACACGTGTCATGATCTTGGGCTACGATGACCTCTAGATTATTCAAGAGTGGAATGCAATCAAAAACTTCATTAAAAGCATAGATGGCGGGGAAATAATAAATTGTTGGGAGGTTGTGACATCCCACTTTACAATAAATGTATTAAGAGGAGTTGGATAACATAGAGATAGTATGTGCATTAAGAATCCAAAATATCCAAATCTTTCCAAGAGGATGAGAGGCGTTGTTGGTAATAACATGTCATTAAGGGACCATAAATCTAATAATAGATTCAACTTTGTCACTTCGAATTTTATTTTATACTAGTATCATTAGTGATACATTATTACTAATAATGATATCAACAATGTCTTTCTGCCTAACTGGGTCATTTAGCCCATAAAAATTCAAAGAACCAATAAGCATGAGAAATTCAATTTATAATGGGTCAGCAGATGGTCCTATCAGATGAGAAAACCATAATACCAGTAGCGATGTTGCTTGTGGGGATAATCTCTTTCGGTGGTGACTCCACCTAATTGTCGTTTTCCACTTTCTCGATCTCCATCGATAGAACCGTGGATGAGGGATCTTAGCAAAATCTGGGCATAACTCTAAAAGATCGGAATCTTAAAAAACTTGAGTCGGTATGTTCAGAGTATGACTTTCCTTTAAAACACATTTCCAGTGTTCTGTACAATGCTCGAACACAATACAATTTGCATATTTGGAAGCGAGGCCTTGATACATTATTTTTACTATGATGTACATGTTCCTGATCTTAAAGGGACTTTGGATAGTTGTTTTGATCCCATCCTGATCATAATATAAATACGAGAAAACTTTAATTTTTCTTTCCTCTCACTTTGTTTGTCAACATACACATGGATGCCAATTGTTTAGCCTATACTACTAAAACCGTCCGTTGTCCATAGCTCAATTGGGATGTTGGATACTTTGACCCAAATCGAGACCTTGTTATGAGGGTCTTTTATTAAAATGGTCAGAGGATCCCAAATTTTTAGGATCATAAGAATCCCACCAAATTTCTATGAGGCCTTAGAATACCTTTTTGCCAATTCTTTAAAGGTAAATTCGAAAAAGAAATAACAATCAGAGAGAAACTTAAATTCTAAAATATCATTTTTTTTCTTATAAAGACTCAACATTAACCTTTAGTAGAGTAATGATATGATGTTTATTAATGAAGTAGCTAGATATACAAGCTTTCCAAAATTCCGAGAAGCTTTTCCCTAAAAAACAATAAGACAAAAACCAATAACCAATGGAGAATAATTGTCGTGGTGCCCCGTAACAATGTTCACATATGAAGGGTGAGTATGTGAGGATGGTTGTGAAGACGGGTTGAGGGGAATCGAGCTAGTGTAAGGAAAAAATCTAACCAAATTAGACCCAAATATGGATTTTGGAGGGAATTCTATGGAGGGAGATTTTAAAAAATTGGGATTAATTTTTTGGTTTTGAAAATAAGGGTTGTACAATTTTATGTCTTTTGGACCTTTTCCATAATTACCAAAATTTGTGATTATGTTATGTTTGAATTTTTTTTAATGAAGACCCGACATTAAACAAACCTTGTCCCATGCTGAAACTAGGCCCACACCTCTTAGTAATCTGATCCAAATAAGGTATAGGCCCAAAAGCAAGTGAACTCTTCCAAACTGGTTTCAAGAACTAACAGCCAGCCCAAGAACTGTGACCCAGTCTGTCACCCATTACCCTATGACCCAAAAACATAACTACTATCTTAACCTTGGAGCCACGTGTAAGAGGGAGGATATTGGTGAGGTTTATTTCCGTCTGAGGGTAATCGTAAAGTGTTTAAAAGGTTTTTTTGCTATTTTGTGGTGTTTTGTGTTTAGAGTGGTGAATAGAGAGATAATTAAGCTGTCTACTAGTAATAACTTCTGATTACCCTCATTAATGAAAGTGGTTGGGGAATTTATACTTAATTACTGACCCATAGTCTTATTGGGTCGGGTCATGAAATCGGGTCAAGTTTAAGGACCCATTACTAATATGGTTTAAAGTGATTAACAGCTAGCTTAGTCAACATTTAATACATTTGTCCTGTTCGGAATTTCATTATAGTGGTTTGGTCCGAATTGCCCTTCGGATTTAGTCAAGGCACAGTAGCTCAAATATCCGAACTCATCAGTAGCCCCTTTAGGTCTTGCAAAGGATCTTTGGAAGAGCTAAAACTAAAAAAAAACCAATACCAACATTTTCCGATCTGTTGTTTTGTTCGAACTGTAAAGTTTTTCCTTCAAAAGTGACCCTGTTCAAATTTTGGTGGAATTGATTTCCCAACTCAGAATTCTAAGCGTTTTTTTTAATCGTAGGACACGTGTTAGTCTTTGGTTCGACCTCTTAGCCGTTTTCCTCCTAGAATCTTGTACCCACTAAGCTACAAAGTTACCTAAACTTTAACTTTCACACCTTCCACCTTTTAATCATTGGTTAAAATTGATTTACCTTCTCCTAGGTAATTACCCCTTTTCACTATTATATATAAACCTTTCTGCTATTTCATTGTCTTAAAAAATCACAAACGTTCTTAGAGAGAGAAAGCTTAGTTCATCTTTAATTTTTTTCTTGAATCCTATATGTTCAGTCAAGAAACGCCTTAGTAAAATGAGGTTGGTTGAACTTATCTGAGTTAGAGAGAGCACAAAAAGTAGCAAGAGACAAACGCATTGCTGCTGGTCTTCCTGCTTCACCAAGTGAAAGAAGTAATCAACCACAATTGAATACAGATCAGGCTTCGTCTTCATTAAAAACTCCAAAAACTAGAAAATTTCCATTTGTAAAAAACCTTTCACCTCTTCTGTCGGGGTCCTCAGTCCAGGAGTCCCAAAACCCTTTACTAAAGAAAAAATCTATTTTTAGTGTAAGAAATCACTCACCTTTCATCGCGATAGGAGCAGATACAGACTAGTATCCAGACAAATTAACTCCTCGATGAGTCATGCGTCAGTCTAAACCAAAATCCACCCCCACATCTTCAAAGCCATCCAGTTCAGAGGCAATAAAATTTGTGCCACAAGCTAAATCATCTGGAAAAAAGCCCATAGTAGAAACCAGACCATCTGAATTGTCAACTGCAACGCCATCTGAATAACCATCTACCAAGCCATCTGAATAGCCATCTGTAAAGTCATCCGAACAGCCTTCTACATAGATGGAAGAAACTATGGAAGAAAATATAGAAGAAGCCCCTTTTGAGGCTGAGGCGTCCGGTCAAATAGGAGATACAACTGCAGATCGGAAAGGTAAGACGAAGGTGGGTATGCCTCATTTGGATGCTTTTCCGAAGAGCTTGGAAGCTAAAGTGGGACCACGTTTTAAGAAGGTCAGCATGAAGTACTTGTTGGCCCTTCAAAATATTGCCTACGTGTATACACACTGATGAGCTGCGTCAGATTCGTACTAAGTGGGGAATCCCAGAGTTCGTAAAAGTCCAGAGACCCCAATGGACTGCAAGCTGAATGAAGTGGTGGTTTACACAGAAGTATTGAACTGGGGGCTCCGGTTTCTTTTGGACCCGAAGATAGTCAGATACTTCCATCTGATTAAATTGTGCCCCAACCAACTGAGCCCCAACGCTTGGTATACTCTTTTGGCATGTATCATGGCATTCAGGCTGTCTAAGATCCCACTATCGATGGAGCAGTTTGCTGCTGTGGCAAGCTTGTGCAAAAACCATCAAATCCCCTTCTATTATTACAACATGGGGAACAATTATAAGGTACTGGATGATCTTTTAGAGTCCGAAAAACCATGGAGAACACAATTCTTATTTATTAGTGGGGTTTGGGAGAATGGAAAGAAGATCAAGGATGACTCAATGCCAAGCCTTTTAACCAGTCGTTGGAAGAGCACTAGTGAGTTTCTTTTATTTGTTGTTTTATCTTTCCAGTGTTAAGTTTTTAATTTGAACTGATTTATACTTCTTTTTAATACTTCCGAAGGATTTCTCAGATTACTTGGAGGCAGGTCAGGATACTTATGCTAAGCTAAATGCTTAAACTTCAGAGAAGTGGGGGAATGCTTTTCACAACTGCTTCAAATCATGAAATTTTGTGAGGTCTCACTTGTGGAACACCACAAGAAGAAAAGATCCCACCTGGGAAGAGTTAACAATCCCTTACCCCGTAGATGTGATACTAAGTAGGACAGAGGCCAAAGGTACCAAACTATACCTGCCTTCCAGGGCCAAAGCCCCTAGTAAGATGAAGAACAACAAAAAGAAGAAGAATGCCACAACAGACCCACCTAAAACGACTACTGAAGGGACCGGTTCGGAAAACCAATGAGGTATTAACGCTTTTTTGTTAGAAGCAGTAGAAGTGACTGTAACGGAAGCTGGTGGGTCAAACAATCCACTGCAGCCTCCGAAGAAGGACAAAAAGTGTAAGGCAAGCTGTGATGAGAAAGCTGCCAAGAAAAAGAAAGTCATTCTGGGAGCAGAGATAATCCTTCGCCCTCCTGAAGTCCTTCCCCCAGCTCCTACAAATCCTACCTTGTAGGAGGAAATTCCAACTGACCTTCATTCGGGACAGTTTGCTGGTGATGGTAATGATAAGGTAGATCTTAATTCCTTTCAAAACATCAATATTTATTTCAATGATTTAGAGAAAGATAACTTCGCGGGGCCTTACCGCCCTTCCAGCTCTTCCAATGTGGTGAATCATAATGGGGAGACCTATGCAATATCCAGGGAGCATGATACTTTGAGTCATGCCCTCTTAGGCTATATCCGACCTCTGCTTGATCTGGAAAGACACGTAAGGGCTCAAACTAGTACCATCAATTTTCTAACTTCCAAATGATACCAGGGAGCATGATACCTTGTCGAATGATCTTCTAAGTGCTCAACAAAGTATAGAGTTATTGAAGAAGGAGAAAGAGAGTTAGCTGCCAAACTGCTCAAGCCAGAAGCAGCCAGTAAGGAGCTTCAAACCAAGTACTCTAACCTAGAGACTTCTTCTTCAAAAGACATCACAGCTTTGAAGGAGCAATTGAAAACTAAGGATGGTACTATCCAGACTTTATCCGATGATAAGGCTAAGTTGGAGAATATTGTCGAAGAGAAGACAAAAAAGAAAGAGGCTCTGGAACACCAACAAGCTCAAGCCATAACTGCAGGCATAGAGAAGTATGCTAATGGAATAATGGACTCTTTGAAGAAGAGGGATGATGGGATCAAGTCTGATATGGACCTATTGTTTCATGAGACCTTTCCTAAGAGGACCCTTGGTCCCTTGTGGAAATATGTGAATGATGATGACATCCCATTACACACCTTGGCAGATGGTGACAAGCGCAACTATTCTAGTGGAATAGACTCTTCTGATAATGATGAAGGAACATGTGAGAGTTCAAATGCTGAACTCAAAAGTCCCAAAAAACATGGTAGTGAATAAAAATCCGAAGGGAGCAAGCCCTAAGGTCATATTATGTACTTTATTTTTTTGAAATACTAAAGTCCTTGGATGGCCAAGGCACTTTTTGTACAAATGATCGGTTTGAGTCCGATCAGATTTCAATTATCACATTTCTTTTTGTTTAATATTTTGTATAAATCTCTATGACCAATGTTTAAATAGCCTTTGATATTTCAGGAGTGTTGAACAAAAGTATCCAACATCTCCGACCATATATGTTTTATAAATGTGATCAAGTATTAAGAATATCCGATTAACTCAAGAAGTCTTGAGAGCTGGGGTGTTGAATAAACATTTAATATCCGAATTGAAACAAAATTGCACCAAAAGTTTTGAAGAAGGCAACATATATTATTGAAAAACCTAGACACCTCATTAAAACCTCCCCGCGCCACCGGGGTAGGAAAGAGTATACCACCTAATATTTATATTGGTATTTAAAAAATAAATATTTACAAAAGAGTTCTATTCTAAGTATAACCTGAGATTCTCAATATTCCATGGGTGCTTTAGAGCTCTCCCTTCTTTGTCCTGGAGCCTGTATGTTCCTGGTTTAAACCTTTCACAAACCACATAAGGGCCTTCCCAGTTCGGAGCCAGCTTACCGAACTGCTTTTCCTTGGTGTGTAAAAATACTTTTCTTAAAAATTTGTCCCCTGTTTGAAAATCCCTTCTTTTAACTTAGGAAGAAAATCTGCTCCTTATCAAGCCTTTGTAGTGCGTTGTTCTCAGATGTACTTTAACTCTTTTTCTTCTATCAAGTCCAACTGATTCCTAACTACTACATCATTAGCCTGTTCGGAATAGTTTTGGACTCTGTGTGATGGTAAATTAGCCTCTATGGGAGTAATTACATCCATCACATACACCAAAGCAAAAGGAGACTCTTGTATGACAGCCCGATGAGTACTTCTATATGCCCACAACACTTCTTGTAAATAACTTGGCCATTTTCCTGTAGCTCCTTTCAAATTCTTCTTTAATCAGGACAAGATAGTCTATTTGCAACCTCAACTTGTCGAAAGGAGAAGAAAAACAATGTTGAATTCCTCTAGAGGTACAACAGGCTTCCATGTCTTTGTTATCAAACTGTGGCCCATTGTCTATACTAATCTTCTGGGGAACCCCAAACCTACAACATATATTAGATAAGATAAATTTAATAACTGCCTTCGAAGTGCTCCACCCAAAGGAGCTGCCTTTATCCACTTAGAGAAATAGTCAATAGTGACCAGTAGTATCCTGCTAACATTTTTTCACCATTTCTTTAACATCCGCCATTATGGTTGGCCAGTAGTATCCTGCTAACAAGACTCTCCGGGTCAAAGCCCTATAACCACATTGTACAGAACCTTCCCCATCATGTAGTTTGGATAATACAACTTGGGATTATTCAAACCCTAAACAACATAGGAGAGACCTGCTGAAAGACTTTTTGTAATACTCTTCTCTTAGTATCAAGAAACCGCGAGCCTTGTACTTAATATTTTTTGCCACAACTTTATCTGGAGGTAATATCCCATCAGAGATGTATTGGAGAAGGGCATATCTCCAATATTTAGGTTGAATAACAAGTATGTTCATATTTTCTTCACCCCCCCCCCCCCCGATCTGTCTGTACAAATGGAAATTTTTGTACAAGAATTAATGAGTATGATTCAGAATAGGCTATAGTTGCCAAGGAGTCTGCCAAAGTGTTTTCCAATTTAGGAATGTGTTCATAGCAAATATTTTTAAACTTTGCTGCCACTTCTTTCAACATAAGAAAATATTTAATTAAATGTTCCTTATTTGCTTCAGACTACCCCTGAGCATGTTGGATAAGCAAATGAGAATCACTCAACAATCGGACTCTCTTAGCCCCACATAGGAGGGCTAACTTAAGACCAGCTATGGGTGCTTCATATTCAGACTCATTGTTAGAAGCCCTGCACCCAAAACATATAGCATGGTACATTATATCACCGTATGGAGATGTTAAACAAATTCAAGCTCCACAACCCATAATACTTGATCCACCATCAGTTCGAACTACCCATTATTTTTAGAATAATTTCCTGATTCCTGTCCGGAGGGTCTATCAGTATGAAGTTCTACCAAGAAATTGGCCACTGATTGGGCTTTAATCGTTGTTTGAGGGGCAAAGTACATATCTTAATCACCCAACTCCACTGACCACTTGGTCATTTTGCTTGATACATCAGCTTTTTGAAGAACATTTTCAAAGGGAAAGATATCCGAACTATAATGGATTGAGCTTGGAAGTAGGGTCTCATTTTTCTTGCTGCAATTACTAAGGCCAACGCCATTTTTTCTAATCTCAAGTATCTTCTTTCAGCATCCAACGGACTCTTACTGATGTAATACATCGGGCGAGGGTAATTGTCCACCTCTCTTACTAGCACAACACTTATTGCATATTCTGATACAGCTAGATACACATAGAGTTTTTCTCCCCGAACAGGTTTGAAAAGAGTTTTGGGTGCGGACAAGTGTTTCTTTATTTTAATAAAAGCTTGGTCGCACTCTGTGGACCATTTTAAATCTTTAGCGTTCCTCAATACTTGGAAGAATGTAGCGCACTTGTCTGATGACCTTGAGATGAACCTATTCAACGCAACCAACCTTCATGTAAGCCTTTGAACTTCTTTAACATTTTAAGGAGGGTCCAATGCTAGCAAGGAATTAAGCTGATCCAGATCAGACTGGATTCCTTTTTCACTTATTATGTAGCCCAAGAAGTTTCCACATCGGACCCCAAATACATACTTCTCAGGGTTCAACTTTAAATTCACGGCTTTTAAATTGGAAAATGTCTCTTGAAGGTCAGATATATGTGAATACTCCTCCAAGATTTTAACCATCATATCATCTATGTAGGCTTCCATGTTTTTTCCAATCTGATTAGCAAAAGCTTTATTCACCAACCTCTAATAAGTGGCTCCAGTATTTTTTAACCCGAAGGGAATCACCTTATAAAAATGAAGACCTCTGTCTGTAATGAAAGTAGTGTGATCTTGATCCTTCGGATATACTTGTATCTAGTTGTACCCTGAGAAAACATCCATAAAGGACAACAATTTGTTTCCATATGTAAAATCCACCAACTGATCTATTTGAGGAACATGATAAAGATCCTCGGGGCATGCCATATTAAGGTCAGTGAAATCGATGCACATATGCCACTTTCCATTCTTTTTTTACCAGCACAGGGTTGGCAGTCCACAAAGGTTACCGAGATTCTTTAATGTGACCCATCTTGGTTAACCGGTTAACTTTTTGGACAATTACATCTGTTTTTTCCTTAGAAAAAGACCTTTTCTTTTGTATGACTGGTGCAATATCACTCCGGATTGACAACTTGTGTGAAATAATACTAGTTGGTACTTCAATAACATCACTGTTACACCATGCAAAAACATGTTTATTATTTATTAAAAAAGATAGCAGTCGGTGCTTCAACTCTGGTGCTAGCTGAGAACCAATCTTAACATTCTTACCCTCTGCGAGGGAGTAGTTTCAACCTATTCAATAGGAATTATAACACTGGGAGACTCCATGGGATTATCAATCTCAGTCCTCAGTAGAAGGCTTTAGTAGCTGTTAATCATTGTTAATTCTGACTGCCTCTAGAGTTTTAGGGGCAATGGTTGTTGCATAACACTCCCTAGCTATCTTTTGACTGCTCCGGACAACACCTACCTGTCCCTGGACAACCTATTTCAAGCATTGGTGGACTGTAAAGGCTACAACATGTATTCTAGAGAGCCAAGACCTCCCAAAAATTGCATTGTACGATGTTGGGCAATCCACCACAACAAACAACACTCTTACCATCTTTTTAAAGGGCCCTTTGCCCAACAACACTTCCTCTTCAAACTCCCGGATCTGTAAAAAATTATGTGAAGCCTACAATGGTTCTGTTCAAACATTAAATAACCATTGGGTTTCTCATTTACTTGTGGGATCTTAAGAACATGATGTTTGCCGAACTGCCAATGTCAATCAGAATTCGGCGTATATTGTTTCCCCTTATTAAATCCCATATGACCAGGGTATCCTCATGAGGTCCTGGAATGTCCCTCGGGTCATCCTCATCAAAAACTATGAATGGGGATGGGGATTGGCACTGGTAGGTAGACATTCCATCGTCTAACTGGGTGGCCAAATTGTAGACATGCCTCTTCCTTGATGAAGTAGAAGGTGCAATCACTGTATCTCCTCCAAAAATAGTTAATGATTCGAAGAAGCTGATCAGTCCGGAAACTGTCTTAATTTTCTCAATTATCACCCCATCTGATTTTGATCTAGAACTAGATCCAGATACTCAGAATCTATATCAAATCTTTCAACAATCACCATTGCACCCCCTTGTGTAGATGTCCCAGGATTGTTCGAAGGGACCGTCCGGGGAGCATTGTTTTGTGCATTATCCGGTATGTTTCCACTTTGTTTTATAATGTAGTATCCCAACTTTCCCTTCTCAATAAGGTTCTAGACCTACTGTTTCAATTCTATACAATCCTGAGTATCATCGCCTATATCATTGTGATATTGACAAAAACGAGTGCTCCGATTCTCTTTGGGGGACTGCAACACTGTTGGTTTTCTAAAATGCACCTCTTTTTTAGTCTTATCATAAATTGTAGCCACATTCTCCCCCAACTCAACAAACCACGCTGGCTGAAGGAGTTTTTGTTCTAGTGGTAGACCTCACTTGATGGTGTACTATTGTTTTTTTTGTCTCTTCTACATTACTTGGTTCAATAAACCACCCCAGGTCATAGCCTTCTTCCGAGTCATAGAATCGGTTAAATTCCCTGGATTCAGACCTTGCCTAATGGAAGCAATTGCAACTTGTTCAAAACAATTTGCTAGCCCATTCTTTGTATTCACAAACAATTTATGTACTCCTTTAGGGACTCGTTTGGTTCCTGAGCACAATGGATAATAGTGTCCCCAATACCCTTTAGTTCCTTACTTCCAACAAATTGCCTCCGGAAGGCAACCTCAAAACGTATCAAAATTTCTTATACACCCTTGAGGGAGAATGTTATACCATTTAAGGGCACTCCCCTTGAAAGTTTGGGAGAAATCCCTACACAAAAGTTTGTCATCGTCGTCAAAGTTCATCATAAAGTTCTTGAATTATTCCAGATGGTTGTCCAGATCTCGACTCCCATCGTATTTCTCAATCTTGGAGCTATCAAACCTTTTAGGAAGATGTCCGAAGATTATTTTGCGCACAAATGAGACTCCCTCCAATTCTTGCCGTGACTGAAAATAATATCTTCATTAAGGGTTGCAAAAATATCCGGTTTGGACTGAAAGACAAAGTGATCAATCAGCAACTGATTAATATACTTGTGAGCTGGCCCTTTACCATGGCGCCTCTTTAGCCTGCCATGTATGTCCCTATTTCTTAAATTCTTTTTAGTTAACCTCATTTTCTTTTTAGATCTCCCTTCATCACTACTTGCGGATAGTGATTCTTCCAGTTCTGTCTCATTTGTTGAACTGCTGTAATACTCAGATGCAGAACTCTCAACATGCCTAGATTGGTGTGTCTTTTTTGAGCTGAGATGAGTCTTCAAAGATTTCTCATTATCTCCAGGATTGTCAGTGTGGTGAAGTATTGGCGCTCCAGATTTCTCCTTAATTCATTTTTCTGCTTGTTTTATTGCTCTCAACGCCTCTATCTCAGTCTTCAGTTAATCTCGCTCCTCGATGGTATATTCTTTGTTTTCTCTTGAACTTTCCACCTCTCGGGTGGAATATTCTGCTCATTCGGATCCATTCGAACTACTTTGCTTGCTGGTTTTAACTGTAAAATTCAGGCACCATCGCGCTCCCACTGTGGTCGCCAATTTGGTGTAGTTTATTTCCGTCTGAGGGTAATCTGGTAAAGTGTTTAAAAAGGTGTTTTTGGTATTTTGTGGTGTTTTATGTTTAGAGTGGTGAGTAAAAAGATAATTAAGCTGTCTACTAGTAATAAATTCTTATTACCCTCATCAATGAAAGTAGTTGGTGTATTTATACTTAATTACTGACCCATGGGCTTATTGGGCCGAGTCATGAAATCGAGTCAAGTTTAAGGACCCATTAGTAATCTGATTTAAAATGATTAACAGCTAGCTTAGTCAACATTTAATACATTTGTCCTATTCAGAATTTCATTATAGTAGTTTGGTCCGAATTACCCTTGGGATTTAGTCAAGGCACAATAACTCAAATATCCGAACTCATCAGATATGATCAACACCAAGAAATCTCGAGGGTGGGGAATCAGAGGCATAACATTAGATATTTTGTCCATGGCCCAACTTCATGTAGTGTCTAGCCAAGGTCAAAGAATCCTTAACAAATGCCTCTTGGGAAGAAGGGATTGAGTGAGAAAGTGGAAAGCCAACAGTCCTACATTCTAGGTGAGTATCCCCAAGGTTCCCAAAGTTGACCATAATTGTATTTTTTCAGGTAAGAATGTGCCTCAGTGGTCTTACAATTAGTCTATTGCAAAGTGAGATACAAGATAAATATCAACCATGATAATACCCAACAGACGACTCCTTCGTGGGTTAGATAGTCGATGAAGAGGATAAAGATTGCAAAGTATTAGAGAGAAAAAATCAACCACCCTGGTTGGAATAGCTGGTCAGAAAGAGTTGGAAATGAAGGGAGACCATGGTGAATTTTTTAGTAAGTATATATTTTGAAGCTTTTTTTCTATAGGAAGTGATTATTTGTGTTAAAGTAAATAACTATGGGCAGAATATATAGGTTATAATTAGTAACATAATTAGTTTAGTAGTCTGCCCAATTGCTACTAACCAATGAGACATAGTGATAGATTTTTGAAAAAAAATCTCAGATTTTGAAGCTTTAACATTGGTATGGAAATTTTTCTTATTGAAATGTATTTAAAAGGATTTTGTAGGTTACACTTATCTAGGAAGAGAACGACAAAAAGATTTGGCCAACTTGTAGATTTTCTGATAGAAACATACATTGTGGGGGCTTTGTAGCCATCACATGCTAGAGGTTTCATAAGAAGATTGAGTCTTTGACATAGTTAAGGAAGTTTTCCTTTTAGGAAGATAGTTTGTAGGAAAAAAGAGCCTACTCATTTCCAGAAGTAAGAGAGATGAGAGACAATAGATATCTTTAGAATACTTGAAGCTAGTTTGACTAAGTTTTAAGTGAATTTTTTATTTACATTAGAATGAGTATATATGTTTACTTAAGAGTTATTTTGGTAAGATGATTCTTTAAAATTCGAAAGGTGGATAACCTGTAATTTAGAACTGATTTTTTAACAACAATTTACTATGGAATTTTTCGTGCATGCATAGATTCTTGGGGAAAATTTATTTTTCCAAAATGAGCTAAAGGGAGAAATAGTTGACAACCCACGATGAAAGGAAGCAATCAACAGTTAAAGGAGGAATCTAGTAAATGTTTAACATGTTTGATATTGTGTTGGTGTTGTACCAAGTTTGGCACATGTAGCAAGCTAAAGACTACTGGTTTTTGATTTGGTGGTTGAGGAATTCCATCAACAAGGTGATATGGCTTTGAAGGTATGACTGTGAACAATAGTAGTTGGACTTGTTGTTGGTGTTGGGCCGGTTTTGGCCCAGATAAAAGGGTAATGACTGTTGGTTATTGACAAAATAGTTGAAGAATATGATCAACAAAGAGATGTGACCTTGTTTAGTTGAGAGATGTCAACAAGGAGATATGACATTGTAACTCATTTGGTACTCAAGGTTACTTATAAAACATTGAAGAAATATCTTACAACTTTGGAGGGAAATCTAAAGACCGTAATATTTTGACAACAAATGAATACCATTCTATGTCCAATAGGCCAAAGAACTGACTAAAATCACCAAAAATTATAAATACTGAAAAACAATAACTTCACAAAAATCACATTTGGAGGCTTTGAACAGTAAATTCTTGGACTATTGAATGTAGTGACAAATAGTCCATAGACTATCCATTTTGGTGACATACAGTCCATGAACTTTCAAAAATCCATTGGTAGTCCATGGTCTATCCATTTTGGATAAAGTTAGCTCCTTGCACATGTTTATTAAGATGACTAAGTTTATCAAAAATAGTAAAAAAATAACTAACTTTATCAAAAATAAATAGTTGAATGACTATTTATCACAAAAATTAATAGTCACAAGAGGACTAACTTTTTCCAAACATAATAGTACAAAAACTATCTTATTAAATACCAATATAACCATTATTATGTTATCTAATTATTTCATATTTATTTTGGACCTATTTATAAGGGTTGTTTTAATAATAGTAATTTAATTGTTTTTTATTTTATTTTTATAATCAAATTATAAAAGTAAATTATTTAATTAATAGTTTATAAGAAAATGAAAGATATTCTATATATTATTATATTTTTAAATTGGACAGCTTTTTGCTACAGTTTAATAACATTGCGTCGGATATATTTGTTTATTTGGAACTTGGAAGACTACTACCGACATGGTTTTTACTTTTCTAATTTGTCTCTAAGAAAACAATTTCTTTTTTCTTTCATTTCTCGTATCCAATCTCTATGTAAATCTTTTGGCAAAAATACTATTGGCCCCATGGATACACGGTTTATGTATAAATTTATGATGATGTTTTCTATAAAAGTTACCCACTTCACTCATCTTATAAAAGTTTGAGTCGACTTTTTTTTCTTTAAATTAACTAATAAATTAAAATAAATTAATTGATCGATTTTAGTTGTTCCGTAATTAATTTGTAGTCGTGACTATTCATTTATAATTGCCATTCATGACTTCTACTATTCGTAAACATGGTCGAATAAGTGTAAGTTAATTCATCGGTTTAGTCTTTCTGTCAGTTTATGAGTGGTTCGATGTCCCCAATATTTTTCCGCTTTATTTTTTACATTGGTTTTTAACTGACGTTGTTGAAAAATAAATATAAATCTTTTGCTTTAGTTTTTCGTTGGACCTTTTGTTCCAACATATTTTGTAATTGAGGTGCTGTTGTCTCAATTTTGAACACGAAACCTGACAAAATTACGGGAATTTACTGGGACCATAATCAATACACTCTATTGTGATGTGATCATTTGAAATTTTTGTTACATAAATTTTTTGGGTCATGATAGGTTCTGGTTTGTATACTGTTATTTTCAATATTTTAGCCAGAAAGACTAGAGACAGTTTGGCAGGTCTAGTCGACTGCTCCTAAGTTATTTTTGTTTTTGGACAGGATATTACTGTTTATCCGAGAGTTTCTGCATGGTTACAACATTAATTCAAAAAATTCGTAGGTTTTTAAGATTAATCTTATTAGGGTTTTAAATAATGTCCGTCGGCGCTTTTTATTTGATGTCGTTTACGTGATGGATTTTCTTAGCAAGATGATTGGGTGGATTCTACAATGCATATCTCCGTCTTCATACTCCATTTGCATCAATGGTAAAAAGAGTCTCCGACAAAGAGGTCCATTTCGTTGTACTTTTATTCTTGTTATGCAAGTTCTCTCTAGCATCATGAAGGAAAAAAGACAAAATCAACAGTTTGAATTACCACTCGAAGTGCCACAAATTGAATTGGTAACCTCAGCTTTGCGGACGACTTCATGATTTTTTGTCGTGCAAATATTTCATTAATTACTTTAATAAAAAAAGGTTTTGAAGAATTTGCGAGTCTCTCAAATCTTTATTTCAACCCCACCAATAATCAGGACTACATCTCGGATGCGCAAGAATCTTTTTGCAATGCCATTATTTCTACGCTTGGTTTCGAAAAAGGAACCCTGCCCATCAAATACTTGGGTGTCCCTCTCATCTCAATCGATTATCATATAAGACCGACGACTTTTCTTTTGCAACGTAACCAACCATATCAATTCTTGGCCATCGAGACATTTTTCCTATGCGGGGAGATTTCAACTTCTCAAATATGTCATCTTTGTTAGTCATGTCTATTAGTCCTCAATTTTCATCCTCTCCGTATGTGTCTTGAATAAGCCCTCTCAACTCTTTCGACGACCATGTGGTCGGGACCTGATATGAAAAATATTTGAGATAAAGTTTCCTGTGACAAGATGACTTCGCCCTCAGAGGAGGACGCCCTTAGGATTCTTAACCTAAAGGTTTAAAATCAGGCGGTCGCCTTAAAAAATCCGTTTATTCGTCCAACCGCTCCAAAAGTTAGTTGGGCCTCTTTAATTTGGAACAAATTTAGCATCCATAGACTCTTCATCTCTTAGTTAGCTATACAAGGTAAGCTAACTACGCATGATTTTTTATTATTTTAAGGCTACCGCACAACCTCTCATTGTGTTCTTTGTGAAAGCAATCCAGAATCCATAAATCATATTCTGTTTGGCTTGATATCTTGCCACAGACTAGCCGACCTGGCTTGATATTGTTAGTACATGGACCCCCACTCCAACTGGTTACTGACACCTTTGGCGGATCGTCTTTTGTGCTTTCATTTACCACATCTGGAAGGAAATAAATGCTAGGATTTTTAAAGATACACATTCCATAGGCTCGGTCGTGGGCCATCGCATTCTATCTGATCTTCGTTACAGAAATTATGAAACCATGGTCGCATTCTATCTGATCTTCGTTACAGAAATTATGAAACCATGGATCTCTGGCCTACCTTTCCTTAAAATCCCATTATTTCTCACTACTATATTCTAGTTGATTAGGGAAGGAAAATAAAGGTGATTAATATGTAATTTATTTAACACATAAGACCCAAGTTTATATATTTAGTGGTTATGGACCAAAGTAAAGCAAACATAAGATATAGAGGGGTCAAATGATATACCCTAAACTTGTCTGTAATAGTCAAATAGTAGGGTGAGAAATCCACTTTTATGGTGGTAATTATGTAATTTTACTATCTACCTTATTTACTATATAAATGACATTCCTTTTTGGGAAAAGGGGCCAATGATTAGTCAATTGTTGCTAAATTTATTCATTTTGTCTCTTTTCCTTTCTAGTAATTACCAATTTCATCCTTTGCTGTCACTTCACACGAATATTAACTAGTTCGATCCTCTCCAACGAATATTTCCCCTTCTGAACTTCACTAATGATTTTCTGAGTTCATCAGTGGCGCCGTCTGTGGGAACCATTTGGTACCCAGAATTAATTTTCTAAAACCTTGAAAACTATATTCTAAAAAAATATGAATGTTGAAGCTCGTGAAGAGATGGAGACTAATCCGACGAGAGATCTAGTTGGTGTTGAGTCGGGTGACCATTTGATGGAAGAACAAGTCACAAACGAAGGCAATGCCCCAAATCGATACACATAAGAGGTTTTAGAGGAATCAATCATGGTCGCCAGACGAAAAGAGCTACTAGAAGACATCAAAAGGCTGAATACGGAAAGGGAAGCCCTGATGGCGGGCTCCAAGAAGGTCAGATCTGAGGTTCGACAAGAAAGGATCGAGGCTGATCAGACCCAAGATGTCATTCAACTCGAAGAGAACCGGCGCAAGAGATATCAGAGAAAGTTTAAAAGATTACAAGAAACGTTTCATTCAGGTCAAGACAGACATGGAATTTTGTGAGGACAAGGTATCATTAGCTGCTTTCCAAATGGGTCTTCTTCTAGGGGTAATGAAAGACAATACCGCGGAGACACAGGCTATGAAATTCAGGTCTCTGTTGGATCAGATAGAGAAACGAATCTTAATCGAAAAAACTAGGGCCTCAGAATTAGAATTCCTGTCTCAATTCTATCAGGATCCGACCTTAGCAAGGGCCAGTTCAACGACGGTGAATGTCCAACCTCAAGCTGCGCAGTCGGTCGCAACTGTCTGACCCTGAGCCTAGGTTCAAGCAACTAACCAAACCCCTCAACAGACGATACAAAACCAACAATACCAGCAGGCAGGTCAAACGGCTCAACAGTATGTCAGACCTGCATCAAATAAGTGGTTCGACCAGCTCATTACGCTGAATTGACCAAATGTGTTTCAACCATGAAAGCACATGCAAATGTGTATTTTCGCAAGCCTTTCCCATTACAGACTCCGAATGAGCACATAAAGAACAAATACTGTCAGTTTTATGACGACATCGGACATCACACCAAAGATTGTGTGGCATTAAAAAAAGAAGTCCAGTATCTAATAGAGAATGGGAAGCTAGTTGATTTTTTCAAGAAGAATACTGCAGTTGCACCAAAGCAAGAAGTTGTTCTGAAGCAAGAAGATGCCATGATATCAGATATATCGACGAATAATTTGTAGATGCATTCAATATATCTGCAGAGTACCATGATCCAAAGCCGGGCAGGAACATTGTGAACATGGTGGAGGAATCAATCACCATAGGAAAGGTTAGCGAACTATGAGTATTTTTCGAACCACTAACCATTTTCGGTGGGGATACGGTAGTAAGTATATCAAATTATTCCCGGAAAAGGCACATTGTGAGTCTGGCGACACAGTTGGAAGTGGGAGCCTCATCACACATATACATAAACCCATCACCAATTCTTTGCTTTAAGGATGATGACATGAGAGACGTAGTTGTTCCACATGAGGATGTAATGGTGATCGGAGCACAGATAGCTGGAAACGAGATAATAATTTTTTGATTGACACATGGAGATCTAGCAACATTATGACAACCTAAAACCAGATAACAATTCCACCAACAATCCTACGATCCGACAGAACAGTAGTAGGATTCACCAAAGGAACCGCCGACGTAGTCGGAGAATTCGAGGGAATGGTGGAATTGGGAATAAATTCATTCAAGAAGATAGTCACAGTACTATTCGTAGTGGTAGACGCCCCCACATCGTACAACGCCATCTTCGGAAGGTCATGGTTGTCTAAGATGCATGTTGTCCTGTATATGGTTCACTAGTGCTTAAAATATGTGGTGGGCAGCAATGTGGGAACGGTAAGGTCAAGTCAGAAAATAGCTAGGGAATGCTACAAAACGGCACTGGCCCCCAAGAAGTTGAAGGGGGTCGGACCTAAAAGAAAATAGCAGTCAGAGAGGCCTCCCTCAGATTCTGATCCTGTTGACGATCCGAGGGATTCTCTGGGTTCATGGTCCCTGATGAAGGCTTCGAGGATCATGCTTTTATCCCTGGAAAAAGTCTTAAGATAGGAACAAGGCTATCTCAAGAGGTAAAAGAAATCTTACTCATATTTCTTTCAACCTAGTTACATTTGTTTGCTTGGTGTACAAAAGATGTCACACGGGTCCCAGAAGATATCATCTGTCACATGTTAGCTATACGAAACAGTGTTCGACCGACCATTCAAAAGAGAAGATCTTTTTCTGAAATTGAAACTAAAGTGATAATGGCGGAGGTAGACCGTTTAACGAAAGTTGGCCACATCCGTCAATCACAATACCCGTTGTGGACAACCAATCCGGTCTTAGTAAAGAAGAAAAATGGTCAATGGTGGATATGTGTAGACTTCACTAATCTGAATAGGGCTTGCTCTAAAGATCCTTTCCCGATCCCCATAATAGATCAATTAGTTGATTCCACATCCGGAAATTGTTTACTATCCTTTACTGACGCGTACGCTGGGTACAATCAAATCCAGATGGAGCCGAGGGATCAAGAGAGCACCATTTTTATCACCGAAAGGGGTCTACACTGCTACAAGGTGATGTCGTTTAGGTTGAAAATGTGGGGAAAATTTATCAACGATTAGTGAACAAAGCTTTCGAGAGTCAGATCGGTAGAAGTGTGGAAGTCTATATCGATGACATGTTGGTTAAAATTCCCAGGGATGAGTATCATTTAGCTGACTTGGAAGAAACTTTTGCTAATTGGCCAAAATAAATTTAAAGTTGTACCTAAAAAAATGCACGTTTAGGGTGAGATCCAAAAAATGCTTAGGCTACATAGTCAGTGAACATGGTATCGAAGCTGATCCGGTATAGTTAAATTCTTTGTGTACCATGGATCCTCCTAGAACGATGAAAGAGGTGCAAATTTTGACTGGAAGACTTGCCGCATTAAACAGGTTCATATCAAGGTCATCTAATACATGCGCCCCTTTCTTCTACTAAGAAAATAAAATTATTTCGATCTGACACAAGAGTTCTCAGATGCCTTTAACCACATCAAGCAGCATCTTTTCTCCCCAGAAATCCTGAGAAAGCCGCGTCCGGGGGAGAAATTGTTCATTTATCTGGAAGTGTCTGATTTCACAGTCAGCACGGTCTTAGTTCGAGAGGAGTCAAACGTTCCAAGTCCAGTCTACTATGTGAGTAAAAGTCTTTTAGACGCAGAAAAACTGTACCTCAAGCTATATAAGTTAGCATTTGCACTAGTAACATCCGCTTGGAAAATGAGGCCTTGTTTCCAAGCTCATACGGTTGTAGTGCGAACATCTTTTTCTGTTGAAGAATATATTGCAGAGGCTTGATGTGTCAGGAAGAATGACAAAGTGATCGGTAGAGCTCGAGGATTTTGACATTGAATTTGAACCGCGAACCGCAATCAAAATACAAGCATTAGCTGCTTTTTTGGTAGAGTTCCATTCTGATCGGGATAACATGGATGTTGAGGAAGAAAAGTCCGACCCAGAGTGGTTGGTCTGAACCGATGGGGGATCTAGTTCCTCTGGTTGTGGAAGACATTGCGATGTACCAGGCGATTCAACTCGGATTCCAAGCATCAAACAATGAGGCAGAATATGAAGAGGCTCTGGCCGGACTAAGACTTGCAAAGATTTGCGGAGCCAAACGAGTTAAGTTAATAAGTGACTTCCAACTCTTGGTGAACCATGCTCTGGGGCGGTCAGAAGCAAGAAAAGATCATTTAGTTAAGTACATGGGGTCTTGAAGGCTTTAACCTTAGAGTTTGAGGACGTCAGGTTTGAACATGTTCATATGGCATGAAATTCAGTGGCTGATTCTTTGGCCAGGGCGTCTTACTCCGAGGAACACCCATAGTCACCCAATAAATTCCATCAATCATTAAGGGGTCTGAACCGGTTGAAGGAAGCATTGAAGCTTTCCAAATATCCACAACTCTAGTGAAAGACTGGAGAAGCGAGATACAAGACTTCTAAGACCATGACACCTTGCCAGTTGACAAAGTAATGGCTAAAAGGATACGATTCAAAGCGTATGGATACGTGGTACTGGGTGGAGTATTGTATAAGAAATATTTTAGCCGACCTCTGCTCCGTTGTTTAGGTAAATATGAATCACAGTTAATACTTTCAGAGCTTCACGGTGGGGAGGGATCTGCGCATTGTGGATACAAAACACTGATATGAAGAGTTCTTCTGGCTGGTTATTATTGGCCGACCATCTCAGCGGATGCCAAGGAATTGGTACAAAAATGCGATACTTGCCAGCAGTTTGCTAACTCAATCCATATGTTGGGGGTTCCCCTCGAGTCAATATCAGAATCTTTGCCTTTCGATCGATGAGGAATCAACCTATTCAGACCACTTCCTATGGCCTCAGGAGGGAGCCAAACGATCATTGTTGTTGTGGACTACTTTTCTAAATAGGTAGAAGCTGAACAACTAGAAAGAACAAGAAAAAAAAATGTGATCAAATTCATCATCTCCAACATCTGTTTTCGTTTTGGTATACCAAGGAAGATTACGATGGACAACGGCCCACAGTTCGACAACAACGAAATGAGAGTGTTATGTGCGTCCAAAGGAATACAACAATATTTCTCAGTACCTTTCCATCCTCAAACAACGGTCGGGTCGAAGTAACCAATCGGACAATCTTAGATGGGCTGAGGAAGAATCTAGAGGGTAAAGCAGGGAAGTCGCCAAACTACTTACAAGAAGTATTATGGGATTACATGACTACTCCCCGGACCGCAATGCATGAGTCTCCCTTCGCAATTGTTTACGTAATGGACGCATTAGTGCCATCTGAAACTATGTTCCTATCTTACAGGCTGACCGAGTATTCCGAGGAGGGAAATGACAAGAGAAACCGCACCAAATTAGATCTGATAGAAGGAAAAATAAGAAGGGCACAATTAAACTCCTTGCACTATCAAACTCTAATGAGAAGTTGGTATACATCAAAGGTCAGAAGAAGAGAATTTGAGGTGGGCGACAAGGTCCTAAGAAAAGTATTCCTACGTACGAAAGAAAAGAGACTTGGGAAACTCACTCCAAATTGAGAAGGTCCACACTCAGTAACAAAGAAGATAAAACTGGGGACGTACATGCTAAAGGATAAAGAAGGAAGAGATCTTCCCCATCCCAGGAGCATTGAGCACCTCAAGGTTTACTTAGAATGAATGTATGACATGTAAATATTTTCTTTATCAGTTTATGTAAGTACCGGTGGCGCACCCTTTCCTACCCTGATGGCGCAGGAAGGTTTTAATGAGGTGCCTAAACAGTCGGCTTATATATTAAATTCTACTGCTTTTTTAAATGACTTGCAAAAAAATCATATTTTTTAACTCAAAGCATACTCCAAAGAAGTTTGGACAAGAAAGTTCATCTTTTTTAACTCAAAACATACTCTAAAGAAGTTTGGATAAGAAAGTTCATGTTTTTTAACTCAAAACATACTAAGAAGTTTGGACAAGAAAGTTCATGTTTTTTAACTCAAAACATACTAAGAAGTTTGGACAAGAAAGTTCATATTTTTTAACTCAAAACATACTCCAAAAAAGTTTGGACAAGAAAGTTCATCTTTTTTTAACTCAAAACATACCCCAAAAATATTTGGACAAATAATTCAGTTTTGAATCATAAGTAGAACAACATAATACAAATCAAGTTAAGGAGAATATGTTTTAATAAAGCATCACACCAAAAATTATCCCATTATAAGCCCCGACAGCAGGGGGAAAATAGTACAAAACATTGGGATTCTTAACAGGTTCAAAGAACAAACAGTCAGCAAATATGGAATACCCAGCACGTGCTACTCGGAAGTGGAGTTCTCTTTACTACCTGCAGGGGAATGTGAGTCTGATGACGAACTCTCCGAGTCCTTACTGGATTCCAAGTCCTCCGCCGATACTCCGACAAGGCGATGTTGTTCAATAACCCGGGTCCAAAGACTACCAAGGCACAGATCCGGGAAATTCTCATGCATCTCCATCACCATTGCAGACCTCAACTTGGCATCTCTTTCTTCAAGACGAGTGATTATCCCAGCCGTATATTCATCAAGGAGTTTCTTCTGCTCAACTTCAAAGTTTTTTTTCAAAGATTCATTTTCTGCTCACAATTTCTCAATGTCCGCGTCTGCGTTCTCAAAGTATAACTTTATCTTGCAATAACTCTCAAGGAGATCATCTACCGTTGTGTCGCGCTCGGCATCTTTAGCAATAAACTTCTCCCGCTCATCATCGAATTTTATCTTCTCTTTGGAGAGTTTAGGCCCAAGAGAAGTAATGGTAGCCAAGCAATCCTTATAAGTTTTGTTCTCTTTAGCAAGTTCATCCTTGACCTTTTTCAATCGGGTAGATACCTCTGATTTATTGGCTAGTTCATCAGTTAGCTCATTTACTTTCTTTTTTAACTCATCGGCCTCGGAGGTTAAAGTCTCTACCTTGGAAGATATCTCTGTGTGTTAGGAAAGCTTATCGAATAAGTTCTTTGCTTTAACTTTCAATTCAGCCACCTCAGAAGTTAAGGTTTTCACCTCAGCCCTTCTCTCAATGACTTCACTCTTGTACTGGTCTTTGCGGTTGGCTTTGCGTTCAAGAAGGGCAGCAGCCCGAAGTAGCTTACTCAACTCGTTCGCAACATAATCATTCTCATATACATCGAAATAAGCTGAGGCAGGGGAGAGGTACCTTCCTTCCTCAGAGTCATCCTCTCGAGCTTTCTTTCGTTGGAGGATGAACTCACCGCCAGAGTCCGAGTCGACCACTAAGACCTTTTTTATCGAAAGAAAAGTTGGACATGTAGTATTGTCGCTCTCCCTACCACTCTCAATGATCCTTTTCTGTTTCTCTTTAACAGTAAACCTTCTTAGCCTTACTACACCAGCCCAACCGCGAGAACTTACTTCAACTATATGGTCAGCCTCATTTGCCCTGTTTTTTGGAGAAACGGCTTGGGGGCCGAGAGGGCTTCCTGTTGTGGTTATGGTAACCTTTCATCTCTCAATGGGTCCACTTAAACTTCATTTTGGTGATCACCCTGAACTTCTTCTAGAAGACTGCCCTACACTTCTTCTTGGGGACCACCCTGAGCCTCATGTTGAGAACCCCCTTGAGCGTTAGTTCTTTGCTCTTCAGGAGCATAACTTTCTGATTCGACATCCTCTTAGGTCTCCTCCTCCTCCTCGGGTTTTTCCGCATCTTGATAACTCGGAGCCCAAGCTCGAGTGGGAAGGTAGACCGTGTTATCCAAGCACTCTAAGCATTTGAGGATATCGTCACTTGAGGGAGGCACCATAAGCTTAGACCCAGATTTCTTCTCACTAAGATTGCATCACCAAAGGTTACTCTTGACGAATTTCATCGGAAGGAAGCTCTGATGAAACTTGTGATCCTAGTGTCCGCCTGCCCAAACGCTTAGTTTTTCGAAAATATATTTTCCTGCTTTGGCGTGATGCTTAAAGGACTTAACAATCCCTTTCATAGCTGTAAAAAGAGCAAAGTTAGAATCTACCGACTCTGACGACTCGGAAAACTTTAGTTTGAAATACTTACCATGCCCGGACCATTTCAATGTTAACCGATGTAGGTGATCATCAGAGTCTTCAAAGCAGTCTCCCCCAGCCTAGAGATAAATACAAACTGTTGCTTCCACTTCCTGTCCACCTCCAAAAAATATTTAATTACTTTAAATTATCTGGCAAAACCAAGCGAGTAGAAGGGGTAGTGAGAATATTTGGCTACACCTGAGACGAAGACAAGATGCTCCACAGTAATGGCGACCTTGAAGAACATGGAGGCCATAATACAAGCCATGAGTGTGTACCATATGTTAGCCCCGGCCTGGGAGCGACAGTCCGATCAGATGGAAATAGTCAACCAGGAGAGGGTCAAGGGGAAGTCGAAGACCCCAGTTCATCACCTCGGTATAGAGTACCAACTCATTGTTCCGAGTAGACAACAGAGTTTCACCAACAGTGGGAAATCGGATTGTAATGTTCCCCGGAATCCCCCAACGGTCTCTTAGCTTGATTTTTTCAATCGGGGGAAAATAATTGTACTTCACTCTGTACAACACCAAGGTTTTGCCTTAAATATCCTCTATGTTCGAAGGAAAACTTGTGGTACGCTTTCTTTTGTTCTTACCCTTTACCAAGAAAGTCTCATCGCTTCAAGGTGGTGGGCCGGTGGCAGGTTTTGAGGGAAAAGTAGAAGCAGCATTATATAGCTGGGATAATCCGGGTGGAGGAATATCAGCAGGAACAACCTAAAGAGGCTCCGGTTCAACCACAACCATGTCAGGTTGCTCATTGTCATCATCAGGCTCATTTATCAAATTTCTCTCTTGAAGTTCTAGAATGGATGTGAGAGACAGTTTTGGTCGGGCTCCCCTCGTCAAAGGTCTTTTGAAGCTTACTTGTGGAGTCGTCTGGGGCGACCCCTGTAGGGTTACTTGAGGAGTCGAAGCTAAAGCAGAAATCCTCGTCCTAACCGATTTTGTTGTTGGGTCGGGTGACCTCTTTCTTTTAGTATTATCTCTGGTTTCTTTGGCAGTCGGTCTTCCTCTCTCATCACCCATTATTATGAAAGGAGAAGGTCGAGAAGGAATCTCAGGAGGTGTTGATGGTACAGAAGGATCAACCCCGCTATTGAAGAGGCGAGCTTCACCGGGGGAAGGTGTGGCAAGATTGAGGGAACGCTCACGGATGGGAGACCAGTTATCACGGAAGGTTGATTCCCAAATTTCTGCAGGAGAAGGATACTCTCTTGCACCAAGGGGTCTACGAGTGTCGATTATATTGGAAATGTTGTACCACCTCCAGAGTTTATACCTTTCGAGGTTGACAAACTCGTCAGGCATGGAAATGCAGAATATGAAGTTGGTTAAACAATGATCCCTCTGTATAGAACAAACGTTTTCGAAAGGACAAGTATAATTCAAAAAGAAAGGAAACCTTCATTGAGAAAAAATGAGATATTTATAGTAAAGGGGACTAGAAAGTGAACAGTTAAAGAGTAGCATTATCTTGACACGCTAGCCTGTGTCAAACCGCCTCGAAAGACACGCTGGCAAGATAGGCGAAAGTGTGACGCGTGTCCATTAAAAACTCCGCCGCCTAATAAATCTTTGACTCGGTAATATCGAAGAAGGGGCATGCGAGCTAAAGAAAATGATTGCTTAGGTAAGGTCATCGTGACCAGAGATGAGGTTAGCACCGCAAAACTTTCGATCCGACCCTATCAGATTTTCATCGAGAAGCTAAATTTTCCGACCATAGTAAATAAATTCCGAATGGAAAAGGCCTAAAAACAAATGATAGAAATTAATTTAAACTAAATCAAATTTATAAAATTCGTTGGTTTGCAATGAATTTTAAGAAGGGATTTATTTGTTAAGTTTTGGTTTGTGATTAATATAAATAAAGAAGTTATTGTTTAGGTTTTGGATCTGGTTTAGTTGTATTTATATATTTTCGAGAACGAGTTTATTTTTTTTATTTACGAGGAATTAAGGCTCATTGTGATTACTATATATATATATATATATATAATTTATCACAATATTTGGCATGGACCATTATTTTATTTTTAAAAATTTAAGTATTATATATTTAGTTATTTTCTCACTATTTTACTACATCATTTTTTTGGTGAACCAAACCGGATGATCAAACTAGAATTTATCAGTGAAAATTATAGTGGGAGTAGCATTTTCACCGGTACCCCTAATTCATATTTCAAAATCATATTACTAAGAAGTAAAATCGTATCCTTAATTTCTCCGACATCATGGCTGTCTCTACCAACAAAAATCACTATTGGTAATGGAGACCCATTATCCCATGCCACACACATAAATCATATTCTGCTCACTCTCAAACTCAGATAAATCGTCCACCACCTTTAGGTGATTTGTGATGAAGATGTATAAATCAGGATAACTTTTGTTAGGGGATAGCATGCGCTCAAAGATTAAATTATTCTTGCTAAAGTTCATCTTGGATATCTCCAAACCTATTAGGAAGGATATTATTGTCCTCAATGTATCGTGACTCACTTAACTGGGACAAAGCTCGGCTAAGGTAAAGACATCGCGTACGCTCCGGTGAAAGGGAATTCTGAAATACTAATCAAACACGTCGTAAAGATTGATATGGATAAATTTAATTTATGGGTTATTTGGTAAAGTAGAAAAGAGAATTTAATTTTCGGTAGAGAGTGGAGAGATCAAGAAGCTTCTTAAGTAAATGTTTAAAGTGAGACAATCTCATTATAGTAGTACATGTTTTATTCTAATAAATTTTCTTTAAAAGCATTTTTATAGACCGAATCTCCTTAATATGTCTAATAGGTCGGACTAAATTTATGGGCCAAATTCTGATTACCCAAGATCAAGGTATGAAACTCATTTAAGACCAAAAATAAAAATATAATTAATTAAATAATAATATTTCAATAATAATATTAAACATAAATGACAAAATTAGTATTTGTCTTTAGTCCGATTTACCTTCGAATATTTCTGTCATCATCAGATAGCCCTTTTAGGTCTCTTAAATTCGTTTGGGAGAGCTCTTCGAATCAGGATTGATCATGCCTCAAAATGTAGCTCATTGAAATTTTGCTTACAACTGCTTAGTAAATGATTTAGATTCATCTGATGACATTATTCGGATAGATCGGTGGTACTTTTTTTATGATTGTTAATCAGACGCATCATATCATTAACCCACGATTTCACTCTGCCATAGGTGAGGCATGTCAACAAGTGTGATGGGTCCGAATTCAGCATGCTCCCCGGAGGGGTAAATCAGTCTATGTCTCTCCGAACACCGGACAGGCCACAAAGACATAAATCGAACAGATCACTTCCGGACAGATTACTTTGGACACTATAAACTTAAGACTGTTCGAACTATGACTAAAGTACTAAAAAACCTAAACACTTCCTGACTAAGCTACTTGCTCTCCTGCTTAGAGCTAATGGGTCTTTAATCATGACCCGGGTCCATTAAACATGACCCGAAAGCCCATAAGGGCCCAAACATCATACTATAAATACCCAACCACCAGCATTAACTATGGGTAATGAGAATTAACTGCTACCAAGCTGCTTAATCATCTCTCTACACCACCGTTAAACTCCCATACACCACCGTTAAACTCCCATACACCACCGTTAAACACCCATACACCACCGTTAAACACCCATTCACCACCTTGTAACTCCACTTGAAATTACGAGCCTACCCTCAGGCAGTTATTATCCACACCAAATTGGCTACCACAGTGGTTGGAGAGAGGTGCCTGAATCAAGCATTCAAAACCTGCCAAAAAATTATGTCTGTATGAATCCGGACAATCCAGAGCTTCCACCAGCTTTGCTCGAAGTGGTGGAAGAAAACGATGAGTATACTGTCCAAGAGCGCGACATGTTAAAGCTTGAAATAGAAGCTCTGAGGGCTGAAAAGGCCAAGATGGGCGTGAAAGAAAAATCCAAGGCATCGGTTGTTCATCACACCGATAACCCCAGAGAGCATGAGGCTTCCAAAACTCATGTGAGCACCAAAAAGACTCATGCTAGTTCTAAAAAGTCTCACCGGTCCAAGCCTGTGGAGAGTTCTGACTCAAGTTCAGAATCTTCGGGCAGCTCTTCGGACAGTGAGGGAAATGAAAAATCCTTGTCCTCTAACATTGATGAGGGTCGAACCAAGAAAAAGCAAAAGCAGGTTAAGAAATATTCAAGAAAAAGAGATCACCATGGAAGAATGAAAAGGCATATTGGAAAAGGGTCATCTCATCACCGGAGGTATACGGATAAGATGCTGATGGATCCCTTTGCTTTCCACGATGAGCCAGGTATCTTTGCAACTCCCAATGAGGATACTGTGTTCAGTCGGGGAAGGAATTGGAGGCAGTCTTCACTGTCTTCTAAAATCCTGTCCGGAAACCTCCCCAAGAGGTTTGACAGTACTAAGATGGAGAAGTACGATGGCAGTACTGATCCGGACAATCATCTGGAGCAATTCAAGAACTTCATGATGAACTTTGATGATGATGATAAACTACTGTGTAGGGAATTCTCCCAATATTTTACGGGGAGTGCTCTGAAATGGTACAACAGCCTGCCTCAAGGTTGTATTAAAGACTTTGATACGTTTTGGGTGGCCTTTCGAAGGCAGTTTGTAGGGAGTAAGGAGCTGAAGGGCAATGGAGACACAATAATCCATTGTGCCCAGGATCCAAACGAGTCTTTGAAGGAATACATAAGTCGTTTTGTGAACACAAAGAATGGGTTGGCTGATTGCTTCGAACAGGTGGCAATAGCATCCCTTAGGCAAGGTTTGAACCCAGGCAATCTGACTGATTCAGTGACCAGAAAGAAGGCCATGACCTGGGGAGGGTTGTTAAATCAAGTTGGTAAGCAAATAAAAGTTGATGAAACAAAGAAGACCAGGGTGCACAGACAGGTGAGGTCCACCCCAGTGGCACCAACTCCAAATCAAAACCAGTCCGGGAACAAGGCAAGAGAAACCAGACAGGGGCATGGTAGGGCAAAAGCCCAGTCTCAGCCAGCTGCTCCTGCTCAAAGTCAACAATCCAGAAACAAAAAAGGGCCATGGGTCCAACTGGAGTGGTTAGCAGAGCTCAAAGAAAATGTGGCTACATTTTCGATAAAACAAAAGATGAGGTGCATTACCGGAGACCGACAACCTTGCAGTCTCCCAGGGAGCATCGTAACAACTCATTTTGCCAATATCACAATGATATTGGCCATACCACTGATGATTGCATAGCATTGAAACAAGAAGTTCAAAACCTGATTGAAAGGGGAAAGTTGGGAGCATACGTTAAGAGAAGAGGAGGCAACAAGCCTGACAACACTTACCGGGTTGGTCCAAGTAATGCTGCCCCGGAGGGGGCCATGGTTATAGTTGAAAGGTTTGATGTGGAGTCTGAATACTTGGATCCTGATCCAACTCGAAACAGGGTGGGAGCTATAGAGGAGTGTTCTAGGTCTGTCCCCGGGCTCATTAAATTCTTCGAGTCACTTACAATCTTCGGAGGGGACACTATGACAGCTCCTACTGCTTCTTCGAGAAAGAGGCATGTTCATAATTTAGCCTCCCATATAGAAGGAGGCATGACATCTTATCAGTCACCAAACTCATTCCCTTTCATTGTCTTTGATGAGGATGATTTAAGAGACATTGCTGGCCCTTATGAGGATGCCGTTGTCATAGGAGCATCTATAGGGGGCAATGAAATAAGGCAAATTCTGGTGGATACTGGAAGCTCTGCCAATATCCTTTTCCTAACCACTTACAAGAAAATGAAAAATCCAGCTGTGATTCAAAAGTCGGACAGATCAATCGTGGGCTTCACGGGCAGCTCAGCCGATGTGATCGGAGAATTTGAAGAAGAGGTGTTATTGGGCAGGGGCCCTTTCAAGAAAATGGTTAGGATACTCTTCATCGTGGTGGATTGTCCCACTTGCTATAATGCTATACTAGGGAGATCTTGGCTCTCTAGGATGCATGCAGTGGCTTCAACAGTCCATCAGTGCTTAAAGTATGCTGTTCGGGGACAGATTGGGGTTGTCCGGAGCAGCCAAAAGGTTGCAAGAGAATGCTATGCCACTGCCTTGGCTCCTCGAACGCTGGGGGCAGTCCGTGTAAATGATCAATAGCAATTTGAGGGTCTTTCTGGGGGTGAGGGTGAAATTGATGACCCCAGAGAGACCCCTGGAGTGTTGATTCCAATTGAAGAGGTTGAAACGCACTGTTTGGAAGAAGGCAAAAGTGTCAAGATAGGGTCCAAGATGCCACCAATGTTGAAAGAAGAGATGTTGAAATTCTTGAAAGACCATCAGCACGTTTTTGCTTGGTGCAATGCTGATGTTACTGGAGTTCCATCAGAAGTGATATCCCATCACCTATCTTTCCGGAGAGATGTGGCACCAGTGGTTCAAAAAAGAAGAGCTTTTTCCAAAGAAAAGGCTGATGTCATAGTACAAGAAGTTGACAGACTCACAAAGATGGGGCACATTAAAGAATCTCAATATCCTTTGTGGACTGCCAATCCTGTCCTGGTAAAAAAGAAAAACGGAAAGTGGCGCATGTGCATTGATTTCACAGACCTCAATAGAGCTTGCCCAAAAGATTTGTACCCGGTCCCCCGGATAGATCAGTTGGTAGACTCTACTTCTGGGAACAAGCTGCTCTCCTTTATGGATGCCTTCTCCGGGTACAATCAGATTCAAGTAGATCCAAAAGATCAAGAGCATACCACGTTTGTCACTGACAAGGTCTACATTGCTACAAGGTAATGCCTTTTGGTTTGAAAAATGCTGGGGCTACTTATCAAAGGCTAGTCAACAAGGCATTTGCTGATCAAATTGGAAGAAATATGGAAGTTTACATTGACGATATGATGGTGAAGAGTGTGGATGAGCAGCTACACTTATCAGACCTCCGAGAAACTTTTGCCAACTTGGTAAAAGTAAATTTCAAATTAAACCCTGAAAAGTGTGTTTTCGGAGTGCAGTCCGGGAAATTCTTAGGGTATATCATAAGTGAGCATGGAATACAGCCCGACCCGGATCAGTTGAATGCTCTTTTCCAGATGGAACCTCCTCGAAACGTCAAAGAAGTACAACGGTTAACGGGGAGATTAGTTTCCTTAAATAGATTCATCTCGAGGTCTTCGGACAGATGTGCTCCTTTCTTTCAAACTTTGAAGGGTGCGAAGGGGTTCGAGTGGACCCTGCAGTGTGATGAGGCATTCAACGAGATCAAAAAACATCTCTCCTCTCCCAAAACTTTGTTCAAACCAGTTGATGGGGAGGCTCTTATTGTGTATCTGGCCGTATCAAGTTGTGCCATCAGTGTTGTGTTGGTAAGGGAGGTCGATGGGTGTCCCTACCCAGTGTACTACATCAGCAAAAGCTTGATTGATGCTGAGAGGCGTTACTTGAAACTCGAAAAACTGGCGTTAGCTCTGGTGATAGCTGCAAGAAAGATGAGGCCTTACTTTCAGGCTCATCCTATTATCGTCCGGACATCTTTCCCTTTAAAGAATGTCCTTCAAAAAGCAGACATTTCAAGCAGGATGACGAAGTGGTCAGTAGAGTTGGGGGACTTCGACATAGACTTTGCTCCTGGGACAGCAGTAAAAGCCCAAGCTGTGGCTGATTTTCTAGTTGAATTCCACTCCGATAGAGATTCAGAGAAACCTACTGATTCAAAAGACAAGAAAGTGTGGATTGTCCGAACTGACGGAGGGTCTAGCACCATAGGATGTGGTGGAGGAATATGTCTCACTTCCCCGTACGGGGACAGCATGTTCCAAGCTATTTGTTTTGCTTTCAGGGCATCTAATAACGAGTCTGAATACGAAACAGATATAACTGGATTAAAGTTGGCCTACATCTGTGGGGCTAAAAGGGTCAAGCTACTAAGTGACTCCCAATTGCTTGTCCACCATGCCTTAGGCCAATCTGAGGCCAGAAAGGAGCAGTTGGTAAAATATTTACTCCTCCTCAAGAATGAAGCCCTAAAGTTTAAAACTGTTGTCTATGAGCATATTCCCCGGGCAGAAAATGAGCTAGCAGACTCATTGGCAACAATAGCATATACGGAGTCCTACCCATGGATCCATGTGCTTGAAAGCCCTTCTATTCAACTTAGTAAGGGTGCAAAAGAGGAAGTTTTTGAAATACAAGATAATCGGCCTCAAGACTGGAGATCTCCTCTCATACAATATCTGTCTGATGGTATTGTGCCTTCAGATAAATCACAAGCCAGAACGTTGAAACACAAGGCTCGTGGTTTTATTATGTTGAGAGAAGTGTTGTACAAAAAATCCTATAGTAAACCTCTCCTACGTTGTTTAGGGGGTGATGAGTCACAAGTGGTCCTCTCTGAATTGCATAATGGTGAGGGATCAGCCCATTGTGGGTTTAGAGCTTTAACAAGAAGAGTATTACTCTCCGGATATTATTGGCCATCAATTATGAAAGATGCTAAGGAATTGGTGAGGAGGTGTGATCCATGCCGGAGGTACAGCAATGAAATTCATGTACCAGCCATTCCTTTGGAGTCCATTTCTGAGCCCATCCCTTTTGCTCGGTGGGGGTTGGACTTAGTAGGACCTCTCCCTGTGGCGTCCGGAGGGCGTAAAACTATAATTGTGGCCATTGACTACTTTTCAAAGTGGATAGAAGCAGCCCCCCTAGCAGGGACAACATCAAAAGCTATCATAAAATTCATTCTGTCCAACATATGTTGCAGATTTGGTGTCCCACAGAAAATAACAACAGACAATGGGCCACAGTTTGACAACAGAGAAATGGAAAGCTTTTGTGCCTCAAGGGGTATACAGCATTGTTTTTCTTCACCTTTCCATCCACAAGCGAATGGGCAAGTTAAAGTGGCTAATAGGACTATAATGTCCGGTTTAAGGAAGAATATGGAAGAGGCTGCTGGAAAGTGGCCTAGTTATTTACAAGAAGTCTTGTGGGCCTACCGGACAACACCTGGGGCTGCAACACAAGAATCACCCTTTTCCTTGGTCTATGGAATGGATGCAGTAGCCCCCCATAGAGAAGACACTCCCTTCCTTTCGTGTTCACAACTTCTCCGGACACGCTAATGAGATGGCCATCAGAAATCAACTTGATTTAATAGAAGAAAGACGGGTTAAATCTCGCCTTAGAGTGGCACACTATCAGGGCTTGATGAGAAGCAGGTTTGCTTCTAAAGTTAAAAGAAGAGATTTCCAACCATGGGACAAAGTATTGAGGAAGGTCTTCTTACACACTAAAGAAAAGCTCTTCGGAAAGTTGGCCCCTACCTGGGAGGGTCCATATATTGTGGTTGAAAGAATCAAGCCTGGAACTTATTGGTTGGAAGACAAAGATGGCAGGGTTCTAACTCATCCTTGGAATATTGAGCATCTCCGAATGTACTTGGAATGACACTTGTGTAAATATTTACTTGTTTAAACATCCATGTAAATATTTGGGGGCATACCTTCCCCTCTTCGGTAGCACGGAGAGTTTTCAATGAAATTTGGTGCCTTCTCCAAAATTTTCTAAGTATTTTCAAAATTCTATCTCTTGTCATACTACCCGAACTGAAAGATCTAAGGGGCTATTTAAACTCTAGCCGGAGAGTCTCAACACTCTCACAATGCAATAACTAAAAGCTACTTAAACTCTAGCTGTCTAAATTAAAACAAACAATGAAAGAAGATGATGGTTGTGCAAAATAAAAACATTCATTCAAACAACTTAAAATTGCCTTGGCCTTCCAAGGACTTCTGGATAAGTCAGGGTACAGCGAAAAAAAACCTATCCGGACAAATACGGACACCATTACAAAAAGAGTGCCTTGGCCTTCCAAGGACTTTAGTTTGAATGAAAGATAAACAAAATAAACCATAAATTAAGGTTGAGCCTTTGAAGATGGCTCGCCCTCATCTGCTTTCTTGCCCTTGATGTCGCTCCCCTCTTCGACTACCTTCTTGCCCTTGGGATCAATCTCCTCTTCGCCTGGGCTCTCTCCGGTCTTCTCTTCATTATCAGATGAGGACTCACCGGACAGCCCTTCTTCGACCATTGTATAAAATGGAAGGTCATCATCATCCACATAGAGCCATAAGTCCCCCAGGGTTCTCTTCGGGAATTTTTCGTGGAAAAGAAGAACCATATCAGACTTCACCCTTTGAACCATTAATTCTTCGCTTTTAATCATCTCCATGGCATAGGCATTGATCTTGGCTTTGATTGTGGCCTCTTGGTCCCTTAGCAAAGCTTTTTTCTCCTCAGCAGCCTGGGTTACTGCATTTTCTAGACCGATCTTGTCAGTAGTCAGGTTGGTGATGAGCTTCTCCTTTGCTGCAGTTTCTCCCCTTGAGGTTGTCAGGTCCTTCTCCATATGAGACAGCTTCTCCTGAAGATCTTTTATGGTTTCTTCTAGGGTGGCAACTTTTGTGTTGCTTTCATTTTGCTTCCTCTTCAGCTCCTCATTTGCTTCTTTAAGCAAGTCAGAATTGGTGGTGGCAGTGCGGAGGTCTTCGGACAGCTTTTCCTTATCAGACTTGAGGTCTTTAATGGTGTCTGCTTGACTCCAGACTTGCCTCTCCAATGTGAGCACTGGTTGCACATTACTAAGCAAAGAATGGGCTATAGTGTCCTTCTCACTAGAAACCATGAAAGTCTTACCGTTGAAATTGACTGTATTGGAGCTGCTCGGAGGGATGTAAGGCCCTGCGAACTCGTCTCTAGGGAGGCCAAGAAAGTATTCACCAAGTCCACCTAGACCGGTGATGTCCACTTCATCCAAGTTGAGCACTCCTCCCTCAACTTCATTAGTGTGAAAATCTCTTGGGATCTCTTCGGCCAGCGTTGGGTCAGAGGGGCCAGTAGGAAAAGAGGGCTCCGGGTCCCGGAGAGCAAGCTCATCTCCTTGTGAAGTCTTTTTCTTCTTAACTTCCCGATCAGCGCTTTCACCAACTTGCTTGCGAGTCCTCTTGGGAGCCCTTGGAGGTTTTGGAAGGTCCACTTCCTGCCTCTCAGTCTCCTGCTCCACCACTTGCAAGAGGGCTGCATCGATTTGAACTTGGGCCGGCCCCTCTGGGTCTGTTGGGGCATCCTTCTCAGCATCACTCGCCACTTTTTTGCCTCTTTTTCTGCCTTTCATTTTGCTTGGGGCTTTAGCCCGGGCAGGCAGGTAAAGTGTCCCATCTGGTTCATGGGGCCTTCTAAGCACAATGTCTTCATCAGGCTGGGTGGTGAGCTCCTCCCAAGTTAGGTCTCTCCGGCCTGTGGTGTTCCACAGGTGAGACCTTGCTAGATTCCCAGGGGTAAAGGCCTTGTGGAATCGATTCTCCCAGTTCTCTGCGGCCCAAGCATTGATTTTGCCACAGGTAGTCTGCCCGGCCTTCAAGTAGTCTCCGAACTTCTTTGGCAGTTCTGCTAGAACAAAAGAAAAACTGGTTAGTTTAAATTTAACTTAAAAAAAGAAGGGGAAAAGAAAGAAACGAACAGAAATTTGAACTGAGAAACTTACGGTCACTCCTCCACCTACTCTTGAGGAGGCTTGGGTTCTCTCCGACCTTGATTTTCTTGCCATTTTCCCATGAGCCACTGACAAACAAGAATTGGCTCCTCCATTTGCTCTCCGACTCCAAGAGGTCATCAACAGCCTTGAGATCGTTCCCCATGTTGAAATGATAGAAGGGGAACTGATGATGTTTGCAAAGGTTCGCCACTGCTGCGAACTCTTCCATGGGAAGAGGGATCCCAGACATCATGGATGCCATGATACACGACATCAAAGTGAACCAGCCAGTGGGACTTAGTTGAGTTGGGCAGAGCTTGACCAGGTGGAAGTATCGTACGATCTCCGGATCCAGTGGGAACCTAAGTCCCCAATTAAATAACTTCGTAAAGAAGACTATTTCATTGCGTTTACAGTCCATTAGGGTCTCCGGATCAATGGGGATCCTAATCTTCACGTTTTCAGGGATCCCCCATTTTGTGCGCATTCGACCCAGGTCTGAAGAATGGATGAATGCGTACTTGGTCTTCTGCAGGGCCAACAGGTACTTGAGCTCGACTTTGTGAAAACACGGCCCCACTCTTCCCTCAAGGCACTCCGGCAGCTCCAGATGCCTCAAGTACATATTCTCCTTGCCTTTCTGGGCAGCAACAGCAGTAGTATCAGCCTGTCCGGAAGACTCGGACTCGAAAGGGACCTCTTCAGCAGAGTCCTCCATTCTCTCCTCCATAACTGTTGGAAGAGCTTCTGTGGTAGTGGTCCGGGGAGGGTTGATGCTTGCCACAGCCTGGCCTCCGGACTGTTGACTGTCTGTTTTCTTCTGACTTCTCACCTCAGATTGGGGCTCGGAGGCAGAAGTCTCTCTTGCAGGAACCGGGCTATTGGCCTCCGGACCGACTGGCCTCTCCCGGGGGGCTCTAATGGGCATTCCAGACCCATAATCACTATTTTTTGCCCCCGATTTTGAGGGAGTATTTTTAGAGGTCAGCCCCTTGACTAACCGGCTTGGCCTTTTAATGACTAACTTCTCCGGAGAGTGGTCAGAATCACACCCCATGGCTATAAAAGGTGAGGGTTTCCTAACACTTGTAGCGGTAACTCCTGGTTCAACAACAGGTATTGACTCCTGAACTGAGGAACCAGATACTATGGGTGAGAGGGTGGATTGAAAGAGTTTTTTGGGCTTGGTGCCTTTGGAGGAGGATGAGCCTCGATCCGATTCTGTAACAGAAGCAACTGGTCTTTAAACTGGTGATGATGGTAGCCCTGCTGTTATTCGCCTTTCTTTCTCGACCTTCTGCGCTTTCTCCAACTCCGAAATGTTGAGCCAACCGCCTTTAATCAATGCTGTTCTTGCTGTAAACATAAACTGCCAAGGGAATTTTTTTTCTAGAGAGAGAAAGCTCTGAGTAAATTTGCAGAGTAAAATTTGAAAGAGATGGTAAAATAGTGGAAAATGAATGTGAATTTATAGTAGATTTGAAAAAAGGAGTTGATTCCTAGGAGAATCCGAAAAGTTAAGCAATAATTAAAAGACGGCGCTGATGTCACTATTGGTAATTAAAGAGGTTACTTGTTAAAGGAGGTGGTGCGAAATTCAAGGTGAAAAAACGGCTGGAGTGGCCAATCAAAGAGCGACACGTGTCCCACTAACTCTGGCAAAAACCGTTTGGAATTCGTAAAAGCTTAACCTGTTCGGGTATACTCACAATTCTGTCCGAATTGAGAACCACTTCATTCATCGGACTGTTTTTCAGTTCTTTGACAAGAACACTTGCTCAGACACCTAAAAAAGGGGCTCCTGATGAGTCCGAATTCAGCATGCTCCCCCGAGGGGTAAATCAGTCTATGTCTCTCCGAACACCCGACAGGCCACAAAGACATAAATCGAACAGATCACTTCCGGACAGATTACTTTGGACACTATAAACTTAAGACTGTTCGAACTATGACTAAAGTACTAAAAAACCTAAACACTTCCTGACTAAGCTACTTGCTCTCCTGCTTAGAGCTAATGGGTCTTTAATCATGACCCGGGTCCATTAAACATGACCCGAAAGCCCATAAGGGCCCAAACATCATACTATAAATACCCAACCACCAGCATTAACTATGGGTAATGAGAATTAACTGCTACCAAGCTGCTTAATCATCTCTCTACACCACCGTTAAACTCCCATACACCACCGTTAAACTCTCATACACCACCGTTAAACACCCATTCACCACCTTGTAACTCCACTTGAAATTACTAGCCTACCCTCAGGCAGTTATTATCCACACCAAAGTGGAAGCAGTTCCACTCCCTAGAGATTATAGTTCTTTGTGGCTTTTCCACTTCTCTGGAATCAAAACTGCTGGTCTTCTACAGTCTTTTATATAGGTTCTCATTTATTTTTTTGTTATAGCAACTTTTTAAATAGAGAAAAATTTCTTGTAGAGAGTGAAGTTGTGCCTTATTGCCTCCACTAAACTAATCATCGGTAATATTTTTTTCCCTCCACCACCATCACTATCGCGAATCCAATCTTCGGTGATATTCTTTTGTTTGCATGTTCATTGTTAGAACTATTTTAACCGGCTAACGGTGTCTGTCGGAAAAATACAAAGAGAATAAGGGAGCTAGGATTGTTGCACGGTTGCCCGCATCCGAAGGCATAACCATTGTTTCTCAAATTATTGATTACAAGGGTACCTATTCATACAACAGACACAGTATCCCAGCAGAGCATTTTTCCATAGCACAATTGGGTACCTCAAAATGTCGTTCATATATACCAGCACAATCCCAATGAGCCACCAGTCGTAGACGTTCTTCCACCTTCAAAGCTTGAGGCTCCAATACAGAAGAAAACTCGTCTCTAAGCTTAGTTAGACCAACCAGGGTTCACACAAACCCACCTCTTGGGGACCAAAAAACCATCAAACAGAATCAATCCTCTCTTGATTCTCCCTTGCAACAACCGAACATAGAGAAAAGTATTATCTCTCGTCATACAAAATCTTTTGGACCCAATCCGAGAGAGTTGGAGGATGACATTGAGGATTAAGTGAAGAATACCTTTTAGATATATTTGGTCAGTCTTTGGAGAATGTTGAGACTTCGAAGTCGGATATGAAGAAAACTTCGAGGGGATATATGGTAAATGTGATAAGGCTAAAGCACCAAAGGAGAGGCTGAAACACTCATCCCATCATTAGTCTGACGTTTATGATTTAACTTTAAAAATGTTAGCTCGAAATATCTTATTGCTCTTAATAAAATTTCTTACAACTATTTTTAAGATAGTGAGCCGAATGCCATTCGTGAAAGATGGGGATTCCCAAAGGAGGTGAAGTTTAGGTTACCCACTCGAGGTGAAACGTCGATGAACCGTGTTTCAAGGGGTTTAGTTGTCTATTCGGATGTGTTGAACTAGGGCCTCTGTTTTCCTCTGGGCCTATAAATTGTTAATTACTTTAATTTAGTGGGAATATTCCTAAGCAAGGATAGTCTGAATGATTGGTCTAACCTGATGTCATGCATCATGGTATCTAGATTATCAAAATTTTAGATGTCAATGCACCAATTTTCTACTATTGTTGGGTTGTCTCAAAATTTATAAATCCATTTACTTCTAGAACATGGGTGATGAGTACAAGGTTGTGGATGATCAGTTGGAAGCTGACAAGCTGTGGAATATTCCGTTTCTCTTCTTCAACGGTTGGTAGGAGAACGGGAAGAAAATCACCTCACAGGGTAATCCAAGTCGGCTCACCAAGTTTTGGAAGAACACATGTAGTCATTCAAACTTATATTGTTGCTCGTCTTTTATTATTTGCAACTCACCTCTTATTTTTCTTTTACAACGATACCGAAATCTTATCTGCATCATCTGGATGATGCCAAAATTACTTGTAAAAAACTGCATCAATGAGCCAAGGGGAATTGGTTTAGAGTCATCTTTAAAGGACTAGCTCCAAACGTGATCTAACATGGGAGTAATTGACCACTCCTCCTCGAAAAATAGCTATCTTTAAGATGATTGAGGCTGCATATGGTAAAGTATTTCTTCCAACAAGGATAAGATCCCTCATTCATCATGCTAAGAAAAGTAAAAATGCCAAACAAGACTCGAAGAAAGGCACAATTGATATTGAAACTGTGGTGTTGCCCGATGAGTCTTTACCAGCCATACTAGATGAATCTTTGCTAGCTACAGTCACTTCTAATATTGAATATAGTGATGCACCTGTAGAGCTTCATGTGTTGAAAAATAAAAAGACACACAAGAGAAACAAGCATGGCAGTGAAAAAGAGAGACGAAAAGAACAACCATCAATCCAGATATCGTCCCCATTCGGAGATCATCCTTCTTACAGTCACATCCATTATTCATCCAGCACTTCCAACATTTGACCCACCTTCTACATTGCTCCCAGCATTAAACGTATAAACACATTTTGAAGACAATCTGATGGAGCTTATGGGTGAGATTGACTTTGACACTTTGGAAATAGACTTCCCAGATTCTACAGCAATATGTTTTATGATAGTGTGCCATTTAAGCTGATAAAGAAACATGATACACTGGCGTATTCGATGTTGGGCTTCGTAAAACATTTTTTTGACTGAAGAGTGAGGTAAATGAACAAATAGAGACCATTTCCTCATTGAAAAAGAAAACAAGAATCACAATGAGTCCCTTGAAGGGGAGAAAGCGCGTGTTGATGGTTTAGTAGATGAGGTCAAATCGGTTAAGGATGAGCTTTCAAAGCTAAAAGTTACTTAAGAAGGATCGTAGTCATCCAATTCCAAGGAGATTACAAGACTAAAAGATCAACAACCCAATTATAAGACTGCCATGGAACACTTGTCAAATGAGCTAAAGGAGCAAGAGGTTCTCGTTAAGAAATACAAAGAGAAGTTAACCTCTATCAAAGTTGAAGCTGCAAAAGACAAAGAATATGCGGTGGATGAATATGGCGATGAATCTTAAAGTTTTTAGACCAACGGGATGCCTCAATTAAATCTGACATGGTCTTACATTTCCACAAAGCATTCCCCAAACTAAACCTCAGATCTTTGTGGGAGTTGGTTCCAGAAAGGTTGTAGCCCAATGATATGCCCAAAGATGATCAGTTAGGCATATTTGTGGGCTCATCTAGTTATGTCTTCAATAGCTGGCATAAATTCTAACTCCCAATCCGTCAAAATAACGTTTGGAAATGCATTATCGATCATCACACCTCGTAGAACACTTCAACCCTACCTTTAGTTGATCTCCTTCTATGCACCCATAAACACGGAACCAATGCTAAATGTAAGTGGTGTTGTAGTTACTCCAACAATATTGAACAATATAATTTTATAACTAGTAGTCTTGTAGTTACAATCCATGATAAGGGCATGCAGGAATGTACGCAACAAGTCAATACTTGTAGGATGTGCGGACAAAAAAAACGGTGATCGCGTCCAATGTATCACTTGTCCAATCACACACGTAACATTTATGTTCCTTTAATTTCACAAAAAAATATTCCATTTGAGATTGACCACCATGACAAAATGTCATGATGTTTTTTATGACAATTGTATATCGTATGTAAGTTGGAAATATTTCCCTGATTATGCATATTCAAACCAACGTATATTTCCCAAAGATGCTAGCCAAGGTAAGAACATTTATGGACTAGATCACGTTCATCCGGCTTGAGTCTACAAACTTGCAAATGACCATATGACCCGACATATATTTTATGGTTGTGTTTCCCATTTTCAATGGTCATTCGCCATCGGTGAGCTAATATATCAACCGAATGCATGTTCAATAAGAATGGATAATTTCATTTCTTATATATATTTTCTTTTTTCAAAAAATTTGGTCTAGCTTTCAATACATAAACACCTTACATCCCGCATTTGTAGGTTATCCTAAGAGTTCTTCCCCATTTAGCGCAGTTGTATAGGGTAGAAATTGATAAGTCCGGATTTATTCAATACCACTCATTGAGAAAACCGGACAGGGGTAATTCAGACCATAAATGCCCACTGAACTATCCGGACACGACAAAAGTATTAAAACCCTAAACACCTTTTGACTAAGCTATGTGCTAATCTACTTAAGAACTAATGGGTCTTTAAACTCGACCTACTTTCACAACTTGACCTGAAAGCCCATGGGTCCATAATTAAGGGTATAAATACCCAACCACTTTCATTAATGAGGGTAATTAACATTTAATACAACCAAACAGCTTAAATCTCTCACTACTAAACACCCAAACATTTAATACTCTAAAAACTCTCCAAAATATTTGACAAAATTACCCTCAGTTTAAAATAAACCACACCAAATTGGTGACCACAATGGGAATAGAAGGTGCCTGAATCTAGCATTCAAAACCAGCAAGAAAAACCAGTTCGGATGAATCCGGACGAGCAAGTAGTGCAACCACCTTTGATAGAAGTGGTGGGAGAGAACGATGAGTACACGGTCGAAGAACGAGATAGGCTGAAAGGTGAAATAGAAGCGTTGAGGGGAACTAAAAAGGCAGAGATAGGTTTAAAGGAAAAGTCGAAAGTGTCTATCATTCACCATACTGACAAACCAAAGGAAAATGACCCATCAACAAAGACTCACTTGAGTACAAAAAAGACCCATGTTAGTTCCAAGAAATCTCACCGGTCCAAACCGGTGGAGAGCTCAGAGTCTGAGTCTTCTAGTAACTCATTGAATGAGGATGAGCTTGAGGAATCCTTGTTATCCAGCAGTGATGAGGGGAGATTCAAGAAGAAATAAAAGTTGGTTAAAAAATATTCAAGAAAGAGGGATAGGAATGGGATATTAAAGAGGCATCTGGGAAAAGGGTCGTCTCACAGCCATAGTTATAGGCATGTGGATCAGTTGTTGATGGATCACTTTGCTTTCCATGATGAGTCATGTATTTTTTCAACACCTAATGAAGATATTGTTTTTAGTCATGGCCGAAATTGGAGGCAATCCCCATAAGAGGTTTGACAGTACTAAGATGGAGAAGTCAGATTGGAGTAAAAATCCGGACAATCATCTCGAACAATTTAAAAAATTTATGATGAATTTTGATGCTGATGACAAACTGCTTTGTAGAGCCTTCTCTCAATCCTTTACAGGAAGTGCTTTGAAATGGTACAACAGTTTACCACAGGTTTGTATCAGAAACTTTGACACGTCTTGGGTAGCCTTCTGAAGGCAGTTTGTAAGGAGTAAGGAGGTGAAGGGCAATAAAGACACTATTATCCATTGTGCCCAAGAGCCAAACGAATCACTAAAAGACTTATAATCCAGTTCGTGAACACAAAGAATGGGTTAGCTGATTGCTTTGAGCAGGTAGCAATAGCTTCTTTAAGGCAAGGGTTAAAACTTGGGAATCTGGCCGATTCGGTAACCAGAAAAAATGCCATGACGTGGGGTGGTTTGCTAAACCAGGTGAAGAAGCAAATCAATGTAGATGAAACAAAAAATACTAGGGTACATAGGCAGGTGAGATCTGCCCCAGTTGCACCAAACAAGAACCAGTCCGGATACAAGGCCAAAGAAGCCGGACAGGGGCCCAATAGGGCTAAACAGACTCAATCTCACCCAACTCCAACTCAGAGCCAGCAGTCCAAAAATAAACGAGGACCTTGGGTCCAACCAGAGTGGTTTGCTGAAGTGAAAGAAAATGTGGCAACCATCTATGACAAAACAAAAGATGAGGTATATTTCAGGAAGTCGGTAGCGCTTCAATCTCCTAGGGAAAGTCGTAATACTTGTTTTTGCAAATACTATTATTATATTGGCCATAACACCGAGGATTTCATCGCTTTGAAACAAGAGGTGAAGAATCCAATTGAAAGGGGAAAGTTGGGAGCTTATGTTAAGAGGAGAAGTAGAAACAAACCTGACAATGCTCAACCGGACCGGCCCAACGAACAATGCAGGGACATCTGCTCCGGACGGGGCCATTGTAATCATTGAAAGATTTGATGTGGAATCATAGTATTTGGATCCAGATCCAACCCGAAATAAAGTGGGGGTTATAACAGAACATACCAAGACAGTGGCTGGACTTATAAGCTTTTATCAGTCACTCACTATATCCAGGGGGACACTATGACTGCACCGACTCCTTCTTCAAGGAAGAGGCATGTTCACACTCTAGCTACTCAGTTAGAGGGAGGCATGTCCTCCTATCAGTCCAGAGTTCCTTTTCCATTCATTGTTTTTTATGAAGATGACCTAAGGGACATAGTTGGTCCTCATGCGGATGTTGTGGTGATATGAGCATCGATTGGGGGCAATGACATCAGGCGAATTTTGATTGACACTGGCAGCTCAGCCAATATTCTCTTTTTAAGTTCCTATAAACAGATGAAGAATCCAGCAGTGATTCAGTGTTCGAACAGATCCATTGTGGGCTTCACAGGGAGCTCTGCGAATGTGATCGGAGAGTTTGAGGAGGAGGTGTTGTTGGGCAAATACCATTTCAAGAAAATGGTCAGGGTACTTTTCGTTGTGGTAGATTTCCACATGTGTTATAATGCGATATTTTGGAGATCATGGGTCTCCAGGGTGCATGCTGTAGCTTCATCAGTTCACCAATGTTTAAAGTATGCAGTTCAAGGACAAGTGGGCGTTGTCCGGATTAGCCAAAAGATAGCAAAAGAATGTTATGCAACTGCACTTGCCCCTAAAAATCTGGGGGCAGTCCGGATAAATGAAGATTAGCAGTTTTTGGGGCCCTCTAAGGGTGAGGGTGAAATTGATGACCCCAGAGAGACCCCTGGTGTTTTAATACCAATTGGAGAAGTTGAAACCCACTCTTTGGTTGAAGGAAGAAGTGTTAAAATTGGCTCCAAGATGGCACCGGAATTGAAGAAAAAATTATTGTCGTTTTTGCCAGACCACCAACGTATTTCTGCTTGGTGCAATGCTGATGTGACCGGAGTACATGTGAATGTTATATCACACCAGCTATCCATCTGAAGAGATGTTGCGCCTGTTTTGCAAAGAATGAGAGCTTTCTCTAAGGAGAAGGTCGATGTCATAGTCAAAGAGGTTGACCGAATTACCAAGATGGGGCACATAAAGGAGTCTCAATATCCTTTATGGACAGCCAATCCAGTGTTAGTAAAGAAAAAAATGGGAAATGACGTATGTGTATCCACTTCACTGACCTCAATAGAGCTTGCCCAAAAGATCTCTATCCAGTCCCTCTAATAGATCAGTTGGTAGACTTCACATCTAGGAACAAGTTATTGTCCTTCATGGATGCCTTTTCCGGTTATAACCAGATACAGGTGGATCCGAAGGACCAGGAACACACTAATTTTGTTACGGATAGGGGCCTCCATTGTTACAAAGTGATGTCTTTTGGGTTGAAAAATGATGGGGCTACCTATCAAAGGTTGGTGAACAAAGCATTTGTTGATCAGATTGGGAGAAATATGGAAGTATATATTGATGACATGATGGTAAAAAGCTTGGAATAAAAGTTGCACCTAGTCGATCTTCAAGAAACTTTTGCCAACTTGGCAAAGGTTAATTTAAAATTGAATCCAGAAAAAATGTGTCTTTGGGGTGCAATCCGGAAATTTTTTGGGGTATGTCATAAGTGAGAAAAGGATACGGCCTAATCCAGAACAGCTTGATGCCTTGTTAAAAATGGATCCTCCTCGGAATGTTAATGAAGTACAAAGGTTGATAGGAAGGTTGGCTGCATTAAATCATTTTATTTCAAGGTCTTCGGACAGGTGTGCCCCGTTTTTTCAGACTCTAAAAGGTGCTAAAGACTTTAACTGGTCTCATCAGTGCGACTAGGCGTTTAATGAAATAAAAAAGCATTTATCTTCCCCCAAAACCCTTTTCAAACCCGTTGACGGAGAGATATTGTACATATACTTAGCTGTGTCTGAATGTGCTATATGTGCGCTGTTGGTAAGAGAGATGAACAATTATCCTCGTCAGGTGTACTACATCAACAAAAGTCTGATGGATGCTGAAAAAAGGTACCTAAAGCTTGAAAAAACTGGCACTAGCCTTGGTGATTGCTGCCAGAAAAATGAGGCCATATTTTCAGTCTCATTCTATTATCGTCCGGACGTCTTTTCCTTTGAAAAACGTTCTTCAGAAGGCAGACATATCAAGCAGGATGACCAAATGGTCAGTAGAATTGGGTGATTATGGTATTGATTTCGCCCCCCGAACTGCAATCAAAGCTCAATATGTTACCGATTTCCTGGTTGAGTTCCATTCGGACAGAAGTACTGAGCAAGCTGCAAATGAGAAAACTAAGAAGGTATGGGTAGTCCGAACAGATGGTGGATCAAGTACCATGGGTTGTGGTGTTGGGATATGTTTAACATCTCTGTATGGTGATAAATTATACCATATTATATGTTTTGCTTTTAGGGCTTCTAACAATGAGTCCGAATATGAGGCTGCTATAGCTGGTTTAAAGCTAGCTTTTCTATGTGGGGCTAAAAAGGTCAGGTTAATGAGTGATTCTCAGCTTCTTATCCATCATGCCCAAGGCCAATCTGAAACAAAAAATAAACATTTGATCAAATGCTTGTTTATCCTTAAAGAAGTGGCAGTTAACTTCAAAAATGTTAGCTATGAGCATATACCCAGATCGGAGAACACACTAGCTGGCTCTTTCGCAACCATAAAATACTCTGAGTCCTATCCATGAATTCATGTACAAGAATGTCCATCCATACAACCCAATCAGAACAAGGGAGAGGAGGAAAGTTTAAGTATACAAGTGGTTCAACCCAAAGACTGGACATATCCCCTTCTTCAATACATCTCTGATGGCATTTTGCCTCCAGAGAAAGCTGTAGCAAGAAAAATGAAGCATATGGCTCGTGGTTTTTTTATCATAAGAGATGTCCTTTATAAGAAGTCGTTTACTAGACCTCTCCTGCGTTGTTTGAAGGTTGAAGAGTCCCAAATTGTGTTATCTGAACTACATGATGGAGAAAGATTAGCACACTGTGGCGATAGAGCTTTAACCCGGAGAGTTTTGTTGGTCGGATACGATTGGCCATCCATAATGACAAGGAGTTGGTAAAGAAATGTGACCCATTCCAAAGATATGGTAATGAAATTCATATCCCAGTTGTTCCTCTGGAATCGATTTCTGAGTCGGTACCTTTTGCTCGTTGGGGGCTGGATTTAGTAGTGCCTCTACCAATGGCGTCCGGAGGGTACAGGACTATTATTGTAGCTATTGATTATTTCTCAAAATAGATAGAAGCAGCCCTCGAAAGCTGTTATAAAATTTATCTTATCTAACATTTGTTGCAGATTTGGGGTTCCATAAAAGATAACCACAAATAATGGGCCACAATTCGATAACAAGGATATGGAGAATTTTTGTGCCTCCCAGGGCATTCAGCATCGTTTTTCCTCTTTTTTTCACCCACAAGCAAATGGTCAATTTGAAGTGGCAAACAGGACCATCCTCTCCGGTTTAAATAAGAATTTAGAAGGGGATGCAGGAAAGTGGCCAAGCTATTTACAAGAAGTGTTTTGGGCATACCGGACTACTCCTAGAGCTGCTACTCAAGAATCTCCTTTTTCCTTGGTATATGAGATGGATGTAATTTCCCCTATAGAGGCAACTTTTACATCATACAGAGTCCACAATTATTTCGAACAGGCTAATGAAGTGGCCATCAGAAGTCAGTTAGACTTGATTGAAGAAAAAAGAGTTAAGGCTCATTTTGAATCACCCAGCAGATTTGCTTCCAAAATCAAAAGAAGAGATTTTCGTTCGGGGGATAAAGTATTGAGAAAGGTTTTCTTGCATACTAAGGAGAATCAGTTTGGAAAGCTAGCTCCGAACTGGGAAGGGCCTTATGAGGTCTCCGAAAAACTCAAGCCTGGGACGTACATACTTCAAGACAAAGATGGAAGAATCTTAAAACACCCTTGGAACATTGAACACCTCTGGTTATATCTGGAATGAAAGTTATGTAAATATTTACTTATTTAAAGTCCATGTAAATATTAGAGGGCATACTCTTTCCTACCCTGGTGGCGCGGGGAGGTTTTAATGAGGTGTCCGAGTTTTTCAATAAAATTTGATACCTTTTTAAAATATTCTGAGTGGTTTGATTACAGTTTCTTTAAAGTCTTCTAAGGATCTTTAGCGGATCGGATTAACTTGGTTGAATGATGACCATTAAACACATGTCATCGGAGATTTTAAACACTCTCATCTTAAATACTTATAAAATAAATAAGGGTTCTTTAAACAATTGGCCATTTGATTTAAGCAAGTATGACACAGAGCAAAAATTTAGCAGGGTAAACATGTCTGGTTAAAAACCGGATGATAATATTAGAATATAAAATACATCTTGGCCATCCAAGGACTTTAGTTTAAAGAAAGGCTTAACTGGACTCAAACGGGACATGGTTACAAAAATTCCTTGGCCATCCAAGGACTTTAGTATTGCACAAAGTTAAGAAAAACAAGTAAGAAAAAATAGTTAAAACCTCAGGGCTTATTCCCTTCGGATGTTCCTGCATCGTTCTTTTTATTGGGATCTTTGGGTTCACCACTTGAAATCTTTCCGGTCACCTCTTATTCATCGATGGTAGAGTCGATCCCACTAGAGTAATTCCTCTTATTACCATCTGCCAGTGTGTGGAATGGAATGTCCTCATACTCCACGAATTCCCACAAGGGTCCAAGTGTTCTCCTCGGAAACTTCTCGTGAAAGAGAATTACCATGTCAGACTTTACTTCAGCATATCTTTTTTCTAACGAATCTATCACCTCGTTGGTGTACTTATCTATGTTGGTCTGAATCTTCTTTTCCTGCTCTTTCACCAAGTCTTCATTTTCCTTGGTTGCCTTGGACACAGCCTCTTCAAGGGAAATCTTGTCACCGGACAGAGTTTGGATGACATCGTCTTTAGTCTTCATATCTCCCTTCAAGGTGGAAAGATTTTTTTCCAAACCGGAGCACTTAGTTTGGAGCTTGGTATTAGCGGTCTCTGAAGTGACCAGCTTGGTTTCCAGATCTTCTTTATCCTTCTTCAACCCTTCAAGTTCCTTCTTCAGTGCTTCAATGCTCTGATTTGCATTGAGGAGGTCAGTTGACAAAGTCTCCTTGTCTGTGTTGAGGGTGTTGATGAGGGCAGACTGATTTTTTACTTGTCTTTCTAAGTTGAGAACTGGTTGAATATGGCCCAATAGAGAGTGGGTCACCACATCGTGTTCCCCGGAGACGGTAAAGAACTTTCCATTGAAAGTTATCATATTGGAGGAGCTTGGAGGAAGGTAAGGGCCAACAAAATCATCTTTCTCGAAATTGTTGAAATATAGACCAATGTTTTGGAGGCCACTGATGTCTACTCCATCAATATCCCCTCCTACACCTTCCCCAGATTGTAGATCGGTAGGAATCTGCTCTGCTAAGGTGGGATCAGTTGGGTCTGCTGGAGCTAGAGGCTCCAAAGGGCGAAGGATTACTTATTCCCCCAAGGTGACCTTCTTCTTCTTAGCAATCCTCTCGTCGCTACTTGCTCCCATTTTTTGTCCTTTTTAGGAGGCATTAGTGGGTTTTGAGGTTCACCTACCTCCTTAATACTCTCATCATTAACTACTTTGAGAAAATTAGCATCAATCCCTCTTTGAGTATGCCCTCCTTGATTGTCCGGACCAGTCTCCTCTGCAGCACCCCGAACTGCCTCTACTGCTGCCTTCTTTTTCTTGCCTTTCCCTTTCATTTTGCTTGGGGCTTTGGCTCTGGAGGGCAAGGCCAGTTTACCATCCTTCTCCTATGTTCTCTTAAGTATGACAGCTGGAGGAGGTGGTGTAGTCAGTTCCTCCCAGGTGAGATCTCTCTGACCCGTGGTATTCCACAAGTAGGATCTCACCAAGTTGTCGGATGTAAAACAGTTGTGGAAGGCGTTCCCCCAACGTTCATCAGCCCAAACGTTTAGCTTGTGGCATGCCCCTCCTCCAAGTAGTCGGTGAACTCCTTCGGCAATACTGACATGAGCAAGTGGGTAATTCAAGAGTGGAATTTTGGTGAAAATAAGAAAAAGAAAAAGATGAATAAAACTGAATACTTACTTGTGCTCTTCCACCTGCTGGTGAGCATGATAGGGTTGACATTGGCCTTAATATTTCTCCCATTCTCCCACGTCCCACTAATGTATAGGAACTGGGTCTTCCAGTTTTTCTCTAACTCCAGCAAGTCATCCACCACTTTGAAGTTGCCTCTTATGTTGTAGTGGTAGAATGGGATGTGATGGTTTTTGCATAGGCTGGCCACTGCAGCAAATTTCTCTATGGGGAGAGGAATGTCGGACAGCCTCTATGCCATTCTACAGGCAAGGAGAGTATACCAACCATTTGGACTCAGTTGGCTTGGACAAAGTTTGATAAGGTGAAAATACCTGACGATTTCATGATCCAAGAGGAATCTGAGCCCCCAGTTAAATAGCTCAGTGTAAATGATGATCTCGTTGAGCTTGCAGTCCATCGAGTTTCCGGTGTGACTGGTATTCTCACCTTCACTGATTCCAGGATTCCCCACTTAGTTCGGATCCGGCCCAGCTCAGCGGTGAGTATAAACATAATTTGTATGGCCAGCAGATACTTCACATTGACCTTTTGAAAGCAAGGTCCCACCTTGCCCTCCAAGCTCTCCAATAGCTCCGGATGAGCCCTTCCCACCTTTACCTTTACCTTTCATTTTCCTTTTTTGTCAGAGGTAGCGTCTTCAGTTTGTCCAGAGGCTTCAGTCTCGAAGGGGGCCTCTTCGATGCTATCTTCCATTACTTCTTCCATTGTTGTGGAAGGTTTGTCAGTTGTTGAGGATGGAAGAGTATCAGCTTGTCGATCAGTGGTCTGTCCGGATGGATGAGCACCAGTTTCTTCTAAAGGTCTGGTGTCCGGTTGGGGCTCAGCTCCCGAGGACTTTGTTTGAGAAGTTATTTTAGTTGCCTCTGATCCGGAGGGATTGTCTCTTGGGCCCCTTATAGATATCTCCGATCCGAAGGCTTTATCTTTAGATGCAGACTTAGAGGGCCCCGTTTTGGAGGACTTTGGTTGTGAGTCATTTGCTTGGCCTTTTACCAAGCGTGTTGTCCGGCGAGGGTTGGTTTTCTCTGGGGATTTTTAATGTCAGATCCCATGGCGATAAATGGAGAAGGTTTCCTTACACTTGATACCACTTTCTCTTGAGGAGCAGAAGGTTGAGACTCCTGAACTCAGGAGCCTGACGGGATTGGCGAGAGGTTTGGCTTGAATAAACGTTTAGGTTTTGCACTTTTTGTAGAAGACGATCCTTGATCAGCTTCTAAGGATGGTATATCAGACTTATTGCTTGGAGAGACTGAAGACCAACACCAATGCGTCTCTCTCGTTCGAATTTTTTCGCTTTCTCTAGTTCAGAAAAAATTTAACCAACCGCCTTTCACCAGAGCGATTCTCGCCATAAAACTATCCAAGAGATGTTTTGAAAGAAAATGTGAAAAGCTCTGAGAAAAGAAATTGTGAAGTGGTGAAGATGATGAAACAGTAAAAGAAACTAAATTATATATTAGTAAGGCAAAAAGTTACTGATACCTAGGAGAAGACGAAAAGATTTAGGTAATGATTGAAAACGGCACTGACGTAAGGAGCATTAAATGCATGAGTTACTTTTCAGGCTAAGTGGGAGGGCCGTTATAGGGAGAAAACGGCTGGTAGGACGAATCAAAATGCGACACGTGTCCCACAATCCAAAGAAAAACTCTTAGAATTCTGAAAAGAAATCAGTTCTGATAAACTTCGAACCAAACACATAAACAGACTGGAAAATGTTGTTACTGGCTAAATTAATTTTTTAGTCGTGTCAAAGACCTTTGACAACGCCTAAAAAATGGGCTCTGATGAGTCCAGATTTATTCACCACCACTCACTGAGAAAACCGGACAGGAGTAATTCGGACCTTAAATGCCCACTGAACTCTCCGGACAGGACAAAAGTATTAAAACCCTAAACACCTTTTAACTAAGTTAGGTGTTAATCTACTTAAGAACTAATGAGTCTTTAAACTCTACCCGGTTTCACAACTTGACCTAAAAGCCCATGAGTCCATAATTAAGGGTATAAATACCCAACTACTTTCATTAATGAAGGTAATGAACATCTAATACAACCATGCAGCTTAAATCTCTCACTACTAAACACTCAAACATTTAATACTCTAAAAACTCTCCAAAACGCTTGACAAAATTACCCTCAATTTAAAATAAATCACACTAGAAATGACGATAAATTTAGTGAGTTTCCCTTTGAAAAACACCATTCATCCAATTTGGCTTTAGTAAAATATTTATAAGTTCTAAAGGTATTTGTGTAATCAACCATAATAAATACTGGTTTTGTCTAGGTTTCTATAATATATAAGCATACTTTCAATAAATACAATGATGAATAAATTGCACCAAATTATAGATAAACGATAGCTAAATCGCACAAATTCTAAAAAACTCTGCAATCTTTTACATACATATTTGCGACGAACAAATCATTTTGTCGCATGTTTTATTGCGCTAAAATATGTCTTTGTGCAATTTTTCATCCTTAGTCGCATTCTGAATGCAATTATGTTATAGCTCATTGGATACGTAACTAGAGATTTAGGTTAGAGGGTTAGAGATTTTAAAGTGATTTTGTTTTTTTGGCCGAACAATTTTTTTTTTTAATTAGTTAAACTAGTTACAATATTTGTAGTTTTTCAAATTTGGATTAAAAAAAATATGAATAAGATCAGATATCAAACAAGAAATAGCCGAGATAGAGCTTGCTTTATTCTTATCTACCACCATCTCACAAAACAAAGCCGAAAAAATTAAAAAAAAAAATGTAAGACGTGTTGCATAAAAAGCTCAAATCATCTAATAGGTCAAAAGCTTAAAGCTATATAAAATGGGTTTGGGGTGAAAGATTTGTCAAAATTGCTGGGTTCTAGTTGCCCTTGTTTCTACTAGTATTTTATTTTCGAATCGTTTTGTTTGTATTTTATTTTTCAAGCTCTAACCACTGGTCGAAAAATATCCTGAAATTTTATAAGCACTACTTTTTATTTAACTAATGCTTTAAATTATCAATATATATATATATATATATTCGTTATATATAAAATTTGGGGGAAGGGATATTTCTAAAACTCATAAATTATTTATATTTAAAGTTTAAATCTAAATTTTTTTATAGCTTATCTAAGGAAATAAATATATATATATATATATATATATATATATATATATATATATTTATATTTATATTTATAATATATAAATAAAAACATTACTTTTTACTTACCTAATGCTTTATATTATCAAAATATATACAATATATACATTCGTTATATATATATAAAGCATTAGATAAGTAAAAAAAGTAGTGCTTTTTTTATATTTATATATATATAATTCGTTAGATAAGTTATAAAAAAAATTAGATTTAAACTTTAAATAGAAATAATTAATGAGTTTTAGAAATATCCCTTCCACCAGCAAGTTAAACTTTTTGAGATTTATAATACCCGTGTAGTGCTTTTATTTATATTTATATATATAAATATAATTCGTTAGATAAGTTATAAAAAAATTAGATTTAAACTTTAAATAGAAATAATTTATGAGTTTTAGAAATATCCCTTCCACCCAGCAAATTAAACTTTTTGAGATTTATAATACCCGTGTTTCGGCACCAAAGGTTGTATAAGTTGAGTACATAACCCCTTCATTGAAACATTAAGCATTGTTAATTTTTGGTTAATAACCACCCCTTTAGTCCAAGTTTGGACTACGGCTAAACCAACCTCACTGATCTATTAGCTAGTTATGTTTTTCCAGAGGTTCGACATCTTAGGTGGCATAATCCAGATCAAGATTTCTAGACTTGAACCTTTAGTTCGAGGGGGTGTCCCCGTAGGCCATCCATGGTTGACCTTGATGTTCTATGCTCACACCAGCACCAACATGATGTCCAAAATTTTAAAAATGCTGCATAATGACTAAAGAGAACTGATTCAACATTGAATCAACAGGTTTGAGTTAAATCTTAACAGCTTTGTGTCAGGAAGAAAAAGGCCAACAGATGCAAGCAGTGTTTTAAAAATCTTTAGAGGCGTACGCCTTGAATAGGTTCGGTCATAAACCGAACCGAGGCGTACGCATTTAATGAAGCAGATGGTGCGTACGCCTTTTTAGTTAATGCGTAGACCTTCGGGCGAACGCCTCAAGGCGTACGCCTCGAAAAATAACTGTAATATTCAGAGATAACCGACTTTTCACTGTTCTTTAATCCTTTAATCTGTACCTGGATGTCTTTTGTTTCTTCTTCTATCTCCTAACTTCACCATTTCATAAAAAAATTGGTTGGTTTCTCTCATTTCAGGATTTATAAGTCTGCTCTTCCTTTGCTTATAGTTTTACAATTATATAGTTAAGTTAACATGCTCTTTCTTTGCTTATAGTTTTACAATTATATAGTTAAGTTAACATGTAAGTGTAATATAACTATATAGTAATTTCTTTGCTTATAGTTTTACAATTATATAGTTAAGTTAACATGTAAGTGTAATATAATAACTATATGTAAGTGTAATATAAGTATATAACTATATAGTAAGAGTAGATTTTACCTATCTTTTAATGGGTCCTAATTGGTTTTGCATGTTATGAGTAGATTTTACTAGTTCTTATTTTATATTAATGGGTACCATTTGATTCTAGATGTTATATATTATATATAGTATAAGTATCGATAGTTTATGTTACTTCTGCATATAGATATAGATGGCTTTTTACATATAGTGAAAGTTTTATTAATTATAGTAAGGTTTTATTTAATTTACGTTATAAAACGCCTCGAGGCACCGTTCCGCCTTTTAGGAACCTACCGCCTCGAGGCACCGTTTCGAATTTTCGAACATTGGATGCAAGTTATACAGTACAGCACACTTAGACATTCGCCAATTGGAAATTCATAGTTTGAAACTTAAATAGGTCAAATTATATTAAAGAAGCAATAATTTGGGAAGGACATTATACACGAGAATGCAAGCTAATAGCGCTGGCACACATATACAGGACAATAAAAAGAGTAAGCAAATGCCAACCAGTACCACCACAGTGAAATTGTTTCAATGAGATTTCACATTCCAGTAGACTAGTAAACTGACTAGAAGTCAAGAACAGTCTTATGACAAATGTATGGCTGTTGACTATTCACGATAAGTATCTGGTCACTGAAAACTACAAAGCAATTTCTAAGCAGTAAACAGCACGTCATCAATAATAAATAGTGTTGTATCATTTTACCATCTTCATGTCATCAATTAATAGTGTTGTATCATTATACCATCTTTTGATGACCAAAGTACAGGTAAGAGAAGAGGGGCAGCTCAAACGGAATCAAAATATAGATCCCAAAGACTTTCGAGGGCTGAAGTTATGAAAATAAAGAAGACCGTCTGAAGCTCATTTATACCAAACACAGATTTATACTAACTCAGCAAGATTACTAAGAACCACAGTAGCATTATGTCTTTTTAGAAAAATACAATCAAACCTACAAGAAAGACCAAAATTACATAACGTAGTTGTAGTTCTATTTTTTTAATTTCCTTCTGTCCGAAAGGATAATTATATTCATTAAGCTTGATTTTATTTTCTAATGCCACTACCTTTAGTTGGCCTTTTCTTTAGGCCGACCCTTTCTATAATGAAAAACACAACCACTCTAAATGTTTCGTCCACATAAACGGATGAATTACCCTAATAAACCAACAGTCTATGCTGGTTTCGATGAATCCAGTTTAAACATAAATTTATCAGCCATAAGACATCAATCAAGATACAGGATTAGGTAAGTAATAAACATTGTGATTAACAATAACATTAAGGAGTTCGGTGGTAAATACAATTACAAATCTAAGTAATTTAAATTTCATACACCCAAACTTCTGGAATTAGTGAATAAAATTTTATAAGAACCAGATTTTCATATCTGCTTTCACTGTTTAATTTACAGTATGATTTTTTTTTTCTCTTCCATTTAACTAATCGTTATATGAAAGCAAACACAAATACAACATTACACATCCATTTCAAACAACATAAAGTATAAACCCTAATTTTTATCTTGAAGCTAAAAGAAAGAGGGTAAGAATTTACCCTAATTTTGCTCTGATCACGATTGACCGCGATTTTTCGATTCTTTCTCAATTTGCACTCTCTGCTTCTCAGCGAGCTTCTCTAAAGCCGATTCCACCGCATCCCTACCACCGATCAACAAACGTGTCACGATTTCCGGATCGGTCTCGTACCGGGAATCCTCGAATTCTTTCCTCGCGTTGTCTCTCAGCACATCTCTCCACACCACGCCCCGTGAATCGGGCCACATGAAAAATCGGGTCGCCCGATATATGTCTCGGTAAAGACTCAGTGCTTCTCGGCGAGTGCTAGTGAGTCTCTGCCGAATCTGTAGCGCCTCTTCCTCGTCGTTGAGTGGATTTTTTTCCTTTTTCACAACATGCCGGTCTAGAATTTCGTCTATTGTGTCTGGACCATTGTGTAAGAGACGGTGGATCGAGAAGGTGGCGTTTCGAGGTGTGAGATAGGAGAGAGGGATTAGGAGATTATGCCATTGTTGGAGCCGTGGCATCGTCTTGTTCGATCTGATGAGTTTTTTAAAAGTTCGGGGCATATTAGAGTGAAATCGATCTGTTGTCTGTTATGTTAGATATATGATGGGCCGTTGGGTTTTAAATAAATTTAGTATCGGGCTTTTGAAGATAAATTATTAAAGGGGTTTAGCTTGACAACTAATATCGTCCCTCGTATTTATTTTATTTTAATGTAACAATTTAAACATAATATCTTTATTATTCCTGTAAAAAATTATATCACTAAAAATATGGATATAAAAAATATATCCTTAAAACATGGATGAACAGATTTTATGGTAATTTAATATCTAATTTTATGTGTATTTAACATTTAGTTCGGGTAAATAACTTTCGCTCAAAATCTAATTTTTATAATAATATTCTAAAAATACTTTACCAATTATATAACAAAATTGTTTTTTCTCTCCGTTTGATTTTTTAAACATTTCAAATTGAGTAGCTGCAATTCTCTTAACCTCTGATCTTTTTTTCACTGCAAGTCGCAGTTTAAAGTCTCCTACGGACCATATTTTAACTATATTTTAGCCTACGAAACAGGTTTCACTACAGATCAGAGTATCGATTATTGTAATCTTAATATTTAACATGGTTCATAGGATTATCGAAACAGATTTTGAAAGGTAAGTGGTTTGTTATGTGTTATAAAATGTGTCATTTTGTCATCAGAATATCGAAGGCAGGGGCGGATCTAATGGGTGACCATATATGCCATGGACCACCCTAAATTCTAAAATAAGTTTGGTATAGTGGTAGAAGTATGCTTTTTCTAAGCTTGAGGTCAAGGGTTCGAAATTTGGACTATCCTAAAATATTTTTTTGGCACACCCAAAATTCTAATCCTGGATCCGCCCCTGATCGAAGGTGAGTAGGTTGGTTATGTTCGTCATTAGAGTATTCATCTATTTTCTTCTATTTTTAGAAACCGATTTTAGAAACTGGTTGTATAGTAATATGTTTTCACATGTTTTCATTTTGTAATAAGTAATAAATTGATGCTATAATGTATTTCTTTTAGTTAGTAATTATGTTTATGGTGTGAAATATACCTAGAGTCGATTTTAGGGTTTGCAAGTCTGTTTTTGTTGAAGATGCGAGTTGACATGGAGGAGGATGTGATTTATGTGACATGCAATCCATGTGCAGGTGAACATACGAGCCTAGTAGGAAATATTTTTATTGGGACATGTGATTTTTTTTTGTATATACCATGCGAAACGTTTGAAAATATCAGATATATTGCATATATGAGACGTTTTAAAATATTCATGCGAGATTAGACATTGCTATCGTGGGATTTATTTTGTTTTCTCCTAATTGTTCTTAATTTTTTAATGCATGTAACAAATATTTAAGCCACGAGTGTGCATTTTTCAAACATGGTGGTCAAACTACAATTGTTCCTCTTATCGAGTTTGAAAACTTTGGAAGTATTCAAAAGTATGTTAAAACTAGATGGGATGTGTTGGTTAGAGGTAGTACAATATTTATTACCTACTGTTATGGTGATAATATGACTTATTTATTTACAAACGAGACGGATTTTATGGATTTGGTAGTATATCTTGATGTTGAGCGTTTAAAAAGTGTTAGATTTCTTCTTGAACAACATGCGATTAATAAGGTTGATATAGAAATGTATAAAGATAAGTTTGGGAGAAGCCTCAAATAATCAATTATTTAATAGGAAGAGAAGTAATCGTTTAAGTATTTTTTATCATAAAAAACAACTTGGTACCACTGGTTGTGCGAATGCAATTACAGGTGTTGGTCAAGTTTTTTTATCAATGTGTTGCATGTCTAATATTATCTTTATGTCGTTATTCCTTATAGCGTGGCTTTTGTTTCAAATATATGCATATTACAATATGTAAGATAACTACTTATTATGAAAATAAAGTCTTAACTGGATGTAAATTGAGACTTTATGCAACACTTGATTCAACCAACGTCATCATAATCAGTAAGTAGTTTGTTAAATGGCATATTTACAACCCCAATTTTTCTAACCAACATCATAGACATTTAACATCAGAGTTGATAGTGTAAAATTGTCTGTTAAACAAGACTAGGCTTAGATATTTCTTATTGTCTTTCATGTATGCTATTGAGAAAGCAAGGATCAGATTTTTTAAAGATAGTTCTAGTTCTTTTAATTTACTCAAAGGATACTTTAAAAGATTGAAGAGTTGTGATATTATGTCTGACTGCCATTTGCAATATACTCCTGGAATATTTCATAACATTCAGTTCTTGTCTTCAAGATTCTTATTCATATCGTCCACTTTTATTTGTCGATGGAACATTTTTAACCGGCAATCATAGATGTGTATTGCTATCTTCCATTGGAAAAATGATGGTAACAATGATAAGTGTCATGTCTTTCTGATTTTTATTTTATATATATAACATGAATTCGTGATCATATGGTCATACGAGATCTGCATGCAATAGTCTCACATCCCAACTTGTAATTCTAATGTTGATAACCTGCGAGTTTAGTTATACCAAAAATGTAACTCTCTGGATAACGACCATGTGATTCTAGTGTTGATGATTGATGAGTCCGGAATTTGTTGTCACTCTTTATGAGAACCGGACAGGGGAAATTCGGACAACATCCACCCACTGAACCGTCCGAACAGAACTAATGTACTAAAAACTTAATCACTTCATGACTAAGCTAATTATCTACTTGCTTAAAACTAATGGGTCTTTGAACTCGACCCAAATCCACAAGTCAACCCGAAAGCCCATGTGGCCCACAATTAAGGGTATAAATACCCAACCACTTTCATTTAATGAGGGTAATGAGAATTAAATACAACCAGACAGTTCAATTCTCCCTTTACACTCTATCCAAACATTGTATACCTTCAAAATACCACAAAACTCTAGACAAAATTACCCTAAAACGAAAATAAACCTCACCAAATTGGCGACCACAGTGGGAGAACGACGGTGCCTGAATCTAGCATTCAAAACCATCAGAAAAAACCAATTTGGATGAATCCGGACGTGCAAGAAGTACCACCAGCTTTGGCAGAAGTGGTGGGTGAAAATGATGAATACACGATCGAGGAGCGTGATAGATTAAGAGTTGAAATAGAGGCTCTGAGGGCAGAAAGGGAAAAGATGAGCATAAAAGAAAAGTCAAAGGCGTCAGTTGCTCATCATACTGATAACCCTAGAGATCATAAGCCCTTAAAAACCCATATGAGCACGAAAAAGACTCATGCTAGCTCGAAAAAGTCTCACCGGTCTAAACCGGTGGATAGCTCTGATTCAGACTCAGAGTCTTCCAGCAGCTCCTCGGGCGAAGATGGAGTCGAAGAATCCCTGTCATCCAGCAGTGATGAAGGCCGTTCGAAAAAGAAACAAAAGTTAGTTAAAAAAAATATTCAAGAAAAATGGATAGGCATGGAAAGTTAAAGAGGCATATAGGCAAAGGATCGTCTCATAGCCGGAGACACGTAGATCGGATGGTGATGGATCCTTTTGCCTTCCATGATGAACCAGGTATCTTTGCAACTCCTAATGAGGATATCGTCTTCAGCCGTGGCCGGAATTGGAGACAATCTCCACTGTCCTCCAAGATTCTGTCCGGGAACCTTCCTAAGAGGTTTGACAGTACAAAAAATGGAAAAATACGATGGCAGTAAAGACCCGGACAACCACTTGGAACAGTTCAAAAATTTCATGATGAATTTTAATGATGACGACAAGTTGCTTTGTAGAGCATTCTCCCAATCCTTTACGGGGAGTGCCCTGAAGTGGTATAACAGCCTACCGCAGGGGTGGATTAGAAATTTGATACTTTTTAGGTGGCCTTCTGGAGGCAGTTTGTTGGAAGTAAGGAGGTAAAGGGCAATGGAGACACAATCATCCATTGTGCCCAAGAACGGAACGAATCTCTAAAAGAATGCATAAGTCGCTTTGTAAACACCAAAAATGGGTTGGCTGATTGCTTTGAACAAGTAGCAATAGATTCTTTGAGGCAGGGCTTAAACCCTGGAAACATGTCTGATTCAGTAACCCGAAAGAAGGCCATGACATGGGGAGGTCTGTTGAATCAAGTTGGAAAGCAGATTAATGTTGATGAAACAAAGAAAATAAGGGTGCACATGCAGGTGAGATCTGCTCCGGCTGCACCAAATTCAAACCAAAACCAGTCCGGGAACAAGACCAGGGAGGCCGGGCAGATTCATAACAGAGCCAAAGCTCAGTCTCAGCCTGCTACTCCAGCACAGAGTCAACAATCTAGAAAAAAACGAGGACTTTGGGTCCAACTAGAGTGGTTTGCAGAATTAAAAGAAAACGTACCCATCATTTATGACAAAATAAAAGACGAAGTGCATTATAGAAGGCCGGCTGTGTTACAATCTCCTAGGGAGAGCCGTAACATTTGTTTCTGTCAATATCATAATGATATTGGCCATACCACCGAGGATTGTATTACTTTGAAGCAAGAAGTCCAGAATTTAATTGAAAGAGGAAAGTTGGGAGCATATGTTAAAAGAAGAGGAGGCAATAGGCCTAATAACACTTATCGGGTTGGTCCAAACAATGCAGGCACATCAGCTCCAGAAGGGGCCATGGTGATAGTCGAGAGATTCGATGTAGAGTCAGAGTACTTGGACCCTGATCCTACCCTGAATAAAGTGGGGTTATCGCAGAAAATTACAAGTCAGTGTCCGGACTTATCAAATTTTTTGAGTCACTCACAATTTTCGGAGGAGACACCATGACAGCACCCACTGCTTCTTCAAGAAAGAGGCATGTTCATACTTTAGCTACCCAAATGGAGGGAGACATAACTTCCTATCAATCATAAATTCCATTTCCCTTCATTGTTTTTTATGAGGATGACTTGAGGGATATAGATGGTCCTCATGAAGATGTTGTTGTCATAGGCGCATCCATCGGGGGCAATGACATAAGACGGATTCTGGTGGATACCAGAAGTTTTGCCAATATTCTCTTTTTAACTTCCTACAAAAAGATGAAAAATCCAGCAGTAATTCAGCCTTCGAACATGTCAATTGTGGGTTTCACTGAAAGCTCAGCAGATGTGATCGGGGAGTTCGAGGAGGAAGTTTTGTTGGGAAAAGGCCCTTTTAAGAAAATGGTTAGAATATTGTTCGTCGTGGTGGATTGTCCCACTTGTTATAATGCTATTCTGGGGAGGTCTTGGCTCTCTAGGATGCATGTAGTGGCCTCAACAGTCCACCAATGTTTGAAATATGATGTGCAAGGATAAGTGGGAGTTGTTCGGAGCAGCCAAAAGGTGGCAAGAGAGTGTTATGCAACAGCGCTGGCCCCCTGGACATTGAGGGCAGTTCAGATTAACGAAGAATAGCAGTTTGAGGGGCTTTCTGGGGGGAAGGGTGAGATTGATGACCCTAGAGAGACCCCTGGAGTTTTAATACCGATTGAAGAAGTTGAAACATATTCATTGGCTGAAGGAAAAAGTGTCAAGATAGGATCCAAGATGACACCAAAATTAAAGGGAAAATGTTAAAGTTCCTGAAAGACCATCAACATGTTTTTGCTTGGTGCAATGCTGATGTTACCGGAGTACCAGCAAATATTATGTCACACCAACTGTCCATCCGAAGGGACATAGCACATGTGATACAAAAAAGAATAGCTTTTTCTAAGGTAAAGGCTGATGTCATAGTTCAAGAGGTTGATCGGCTTACTAAAATGGGGCACATAAAGGATTCTCAGTACCCTTTATGGACAGCCAATCCGGTTTTAGTGAAAAAGAAAAATGGCAAGTGGCGTATGTGTATTGATTTCACATATCTCAACAAAGCTTGCCCGAAGGATTTATACCCAGTTCCCCGGATTGATCAATTGGTGGATTCCATATCTGGGAACAAGCTGCTATCTTTTATGGATGCCTTCTCCGGGTATAATCAGATTCAAGTGGATCCAAAGGATCAGGATCATACTACGTTTGTTACTAATAGGGGCCTTCATTGTTACAAGGTGATGCCATTTGGTTTTAAAATGTTAGGGCTACTTATCAGAGGTTGGTAAACAAAGCTTTTGCTGATAAAATTGGAAAAAACATGGAAGTTTACATCAACGACATGATGGTGAAAAGTATGGACGAAGAACTACACTTGGCAGATCTCCAAGAAACTTTTGCTAACTTAGTGAAAGTAAATTTGAAATTAAACCCGGAAAAGTGTGTGTTTGGGGTGCAGTCCGGGAAATTGTTGGGGTATGTAATAAGTGAGCAAGGGATACATCCTGATCCAGACCAATTTAATACTTTACTGCCAATAGAGCCTCCTCGGAATGTTAAGGAAGTACAACGATTAACTGGGAGGTTGGCTGCATTAAATCGATTCATTCCAAGGTCTTCAGACAGGTGTGTCCCGTTTTTTCAAACTTTGAAAGGTGCAAAGGACTTTAATTGGTCCTCACAGTGTGATGAGGCCTTTGATGAAATAAAAAAGCGTTTGTCCTCTCCCAAGACTTTGTTTAAACCCGTTGATGGAGAGACTCTTTTCATATACTTGGCAGTCTCTACCTGTGCCACAAGTGCAATATTGGTAAGGGAGGTAGATAATTGTCCCCGTCTGGTGTATACATTAGCAAGAGTTTGATTGATGCAGAAAAGCGTTATTTGAAGCTTGAGAAATTAGCACTAGCCCTGGTGATTGCTGCGAGGAAGATGAAACCTCATTTTCAGACTCATCCCATTATTGTCCGGACGTCTTTTTCCTTAAAAACGTTATCCAAAATGCCGACATTTCAAGTAGAATGACTAAGTGGTCAGTGGAATTAGGAGATTTCGAAATTGATTTTGCCCCTCGGACAACAATCAAAGCCCAAGCGGTGGCAAATTTCTTAGTTGAATTTCACTCAGATAGGGATACTAAGCAAACAACTGATGTGAAAGACAAAAAAACTGGGTCGTCCGAACTGATGGTGGATCAAGTACCATGGGATGTGATGCTGGGGTATGTTTGACCTCTCCGTACGGTGACAGAATGTACCAAACTATATGTTTTGCTTTCAGGGCTTCTAATAATGAGTCTGAATATGAAGCTGCTATAGCTGGTTTGAAATTAGCTCTTATTTGTGGAGCCAAAAGGGTCAAGTTGATGAGCGATTCTCAGCTTCTTATCCATCATGCACAAGGTCAATCTAAGGCCAAAAATGAGCAGCTGGTTAAATACTTACTTCTTCTCAAAGAAGTGGCACTTAATTTTAAGAGCATCATTTATGAACACATACCCCTAACAGAAAATATACTAGCAGACTCCTAGGCAACCATAGCCTATAATGAGTCCTACCCTTGGATTCATGTGTTGGAATGCCCATCCATTTAAATCAATCCGGATAAGGGAGAAGAAAGTTTCAATATACAGATAAAACAGCCTCAAGATTGGAGATTTCCTCTCCTTCAATATCTCTCAGATGGCATCTTGCCTCCGAAAAAATCAATAGCAAGAAAACTAAAGTACAAGGCTCGTGTTTTGTCATCCTAAGAGATATTCTTTATAAGAAGTCTTATAGTAAGCCCCTCTTACGATGTTTGGGGGTTGACGAGTCTTAAATAGTGCTCTCCGAGTTACATGATGGCGAGGGATCAGCTCACTGTGGATTCAGGGCTCTAACAAGAAGGGTTTTGTTAGTTGGGTACTATTGGCCCTCCATAATGCAAGATGCTAAGGAGTTGGTAAAAAATTGTGACCTATGTCAGAGATATAGCAATGAAATTCATATCCCAGCCATCCCTTTAGAGTCGGTTTCTGAGCCAATACCTTTTGCTCGATGGGGTTTGGATCTAGTGGGACCTCTACTTATGGCATCCGGGGGCGCAGAAATATAATCGTTGTTATCGATTACTTTTCGAAGTGGATCGAAGCAGCCCCATTGGCAGGTACGACATCAAAAGCTGTTATAACATTCATTTTATCCAATATTTGTTGCAGATTTGGAATTCCACAAAAGATAACAACAGACAATAGGCCACAGTTTGACAACAAAGAAATGGAGAGTTTATGTGCCTCTAGAGGCATACAACATTGCTTCTCTTCTCCTTTCCACCCACAAGCAAATGGTCAGGTCGAAGTGGCCAACAGAACAATATTGTCCGGTTTAAAGAAGAATTTAGAAGCGGCTGCTGGAAAATGGCCTAGTTATTTGCAAGAAGTTTTGTGGGCTTACCGGACCACTCCCGGGGCTGCAACACAAGAGTCTACCTTTGCCTTAGTATATGAGATGGATGCCATAGCTCCCATAGAAGCTACTCTCCCTTCATTTCGAGTTCATAATTTTTCCGAACACGCTAACGAGGTGGAAATCAGAGGCCAGCTTGACTTAATAGAAGAAAGAAGAGTTAAGGCTCACCTTAGAGCTACACACTATCGAGGTTTGATGAGAAGCAGGTTTGCTTCTAAAGTTAAGAGAAGGGATTTTCAGTCAGGGGATAAGGTATTGAGAAAATTTTTCTTACATACTAAAGAGAAGCAGTTCGGTAAGTTGGCTCCAACTTGGAAAGGACCCTATGTGGTTATTGAAAAGCTTAAGCCTGGGACATACCGGCTCCAAGAAAAATATGGAAGGATTTTGAATCACCCTTGGAACATTGAACACCTCCAGTTATACTTGGAATAGAAACTATGTAAATATTTACTTGCTTAACGGTTCATGTAAATATTTGGGGGCATACTCTTTCCTACCCTGGTGGCGCGGGGAGGTTTTAATGAGGTGTCCGGGCTTTTTTATAAAATTTGATGCCTTCTTAAAAAAGTCAGAGTGTTTCAATTAAAAGTTTTCTCTAATTTTTTTTTGTCAATAGCAGACTGGATTAAATTGGTGGAGTGGTGACTACTTAAACATTGGTCATCGGAGAATTTAAACACTCTCACTTTAAAATACTTGCGAAATAACTAAGAGCTGTTTAAACATTAGCCACCAAAAGTAAAAAATCATGAAACGATGCAGGAGTTATGCAAATTAAAACTACTCATTAAAACATACGAAATGCCTTGGCCATCCAAGGACTTTGAATTGTCAAAATAAGAAAGGTTTATCCGGACAAGGACCGGACACGGTTACAAAAAATGCCTTGGCCATCCAAGGACTTTGGTTCAATCACAACAAAATTAAAAAGATAATTGATACTTTAAGACTGAGCCTTTGAAGATGGCTCAGCCTCACTTGGCTTTTTCTTCTTTGGGTCATCATCCGGACTCTCCCCGGTCTCTTATTCTTCATCACTGGTGTCCACACTAGAGTAGTTGTACTTATCGCCAACAGACATGGTATGATGAGGAATTTCTTCGTACTCCATGAATCGCCATAAATCCCCCAAAGTCTTCTTTGGAAAATTTTCATGATATAGTAGAACCATATCTGACCTAACCTCAGCATACCTTGCCTCCTGAGAATCTATCACCTCATTGGTGTAAGCATCCATCCTAGCCTGAATTTTTTTCTCCTTCTCCCTCAACAAGTCATCATTTTCTTGCTCAACCTTGGACACACTATTTTCAAGAGAGACCTTGTCATTAGTTAAGGCATGAATGGTGCTATCTTTGGCCTTCATCTCTTCTTTTAATGACCGGAGGTCTCTTTCCAGGACAGATTGTTTTAGTTGGAGTTCTTTGACAACTCCTTCCGAAGTGGCTAACCTGTTGGCCTAGTCCTCCTGACGTTTCTTCAACTCCTCATTCTCTTTCCTCAATGCCTTAGTATTTTGGTTGGCACTAAGAAGATCGTTGGACAGTTTCTCTTTGTCAGAATTGAGGGTGTTGATGATGGTTGACTGATTGCGTACTTGATTTTCTAAAATAAGCACTGGCTGGACATTGCTCAGAATGGAGTAAGCAATGACATCCCTTTCGCTCGAGACAGAAAAAGACTTATCGTTGAATATGACGATGTTCGAAGAACTTGGAGGGTGGTAGGGCCCAACAAAATCATCTCTGGGGACGCCTTCAAAATAAAGATCAATCCCCTCAAGCCCGGTGATGTCGATACCATCAATACTGATACCCCCTCCTCCAACCTCTTCGGTTCGAAAGTCACCAGGGATCTCTTCTGCTCTCGTAGGATCAGTAGGGTCAACGGGAGGTAGTGGCTCCGGATCCCGGAGAGAAACCTTATCTCCTTTGGAAATTTGATTTCTTTTGGCGTCCCAGTCACCACCTTCTGCTCCTCGTTTTTTGTCCTTTTTAAGGACCTTTTGAGGCTTTAAAGACCCAACAGCTTCCTTGGTGCTCTCGTGTTCCACCACCTGTAGTAAGGCATCATCGATTTTCCCTTGACCTTATCCCTCGGGATTTGTTGGGATAGCTTCTTCCACCTTAGGAGGATTGGCCTATGCCACATCACGCCCGACCTTGGCCTTTTTTCCCTTCATCTTGCTTGGGTCCTTAGCTCTGCCTGGCAAGGCCAATTTTCCATCATTTCCCTCTGTCTTCCGGAGAATCACTCCCTGAAGGGGTGGAGTAGTTAATTCCTTCCAAGACAGATCCCTCCGGTCCGTTGTATTCCACAGATAAGATCTGGCTAAGTTGCCTCCGGTAAAGCAGTTGTGGAAACGGTTTGCCCATTTTTCAGCTGCCCAAGCATTCAGTTTGGCACAAGTAGTCTGCCCGGCCTCTAGGTAATCGTTGAAATCCTTGGGCAGCACTACCAAAAGCAAAAGGAAAAAGAGTTAGATAAAAAAAATTATAAGTAAAAGTAGAAGTATCTGGTAAGATTATTACCATCACTTCGCCATCTGCTGGTGAGCATGCTTGGGTTGACACCAGTTTTAATTTTCTTTCCGTTCTCCCAAGCACCGCTGACGAACAGAAAATGAGTCTTCCAGCCTTTATCTGACTTAAGAAAGTCATCCACCACCTTGTAGTTGTCACCCATGTTGAAGTGATCGAAAGGGATGAGATGATTTCTGTAGAGGCTTGCCACGACAGCAAATTGCTCCATCGGAAGAGGAATTCCGGAGAGCCTTGAAGCCATGATACATGCCATAAGGGTGAACCATGCATTGGGGCTTAGGTGGCTTGGGCACAGCTTAATCAGATGGAAATATCTGACTATTTCTGGGTCTAAGGGAAACCTTAGTCCCCATTTGAACAGCTCAGTATAGAAGACAATCTCGTTGAGCTTACAATCCATGGGCGTCTCTGGATCGATTGGGATTCTTATTTTAACATTCTCTGGAATACCCCACTTTGTCTTTATCCGGCTAAGTTCAGTTGTGTGAATGAAATCGTACTTGATTTTCTGCATAGCCAGCAAATATTTAACATCTACCTTGTGAAAACAAGGCCCCGCCTTTCCCACAAGGCACTCCGGCAAGTCCGGGTGCTTTAAACATACTTTTTCCTTGCCTTTGCTCTTCCTAGCCATGGCAGTTTCACTTGTTTGCCCGGAGACGTCAGTCTCGAAAGGGGCTTCTTCGATGCTATCCTCCATGATGTCCTCCATTACCATGGAGGGGTTGTCAGCTGTTTTAGGAAGAGAGGGGTTGGTGATTGGCTCAGTAGGCCCTTCGGATTGTTGAACATCCTTTCGCTCTTGGGGTCTAGAGTCCGGTTGGGGCTCGGACCCGGAGGTCTCTTTTCGAAGACTTGAGCTAGTTGCCTCCGGTCCGGACAGCTTGTCCTTGGAAGTTTTGATGAGTGCTTCTGACCCTGTGGTTTTACTTTTTGCCCCGGATTTCGAAGGCGTGGATTTTGGTTTAGGCTGTGTGCCAGCAGCCTGCCCTTTAACCAGACGACCCTTTCGTCTATCTACCAGCTTCTCCGGGGAGATATCAGCATCTGACCCCATGGCAATAAATGGGGAAGGTTTCTTGAAACTTGTGACTGCCTGCCCTTGTTCAACAACAGGCTCTGACACATGGACCGATGAGCCCGGAACGATTGGTGAAAGGTTGGACTAGAACAACCTCCTAGGTTTAGCACTCTCAGTTAAAGAAGAACCCCGATCAGGCTCTAAGCTTGGTGTTTCTGGTTTATTAACAAGGGAAACAGGGAGGCCTGCAGCGATGCGCCTTTCTCGTTCAACCTTTTGAGCCTTTTCCAACTCTGACAAATTGAGCCACCCACTTTTTACCAAAGCGTTTCTTGCTGTGAACATAAACTCACACAAAAATAAGGGTTTTTTGAGAGATGAAAGCTTTTGAGGTTGACAAATTAGAGTTAATGAAATAGTGAAAAGTGAACTGATTTATACTAATCACGAAGATGATGCTTCGATACCTAGGAGGATTCGAAAGGGTAGATGTAATGATTAAAGGCGGCGCTGATATCATTCGCATTAAATGAAGAAGTTGCTTTTTGAAGCAAGTGGGAGCGCCATTCTAGGAGAAAAACGGCCGGTGTGGCGAATCAGAGAAGGACACGTGTCCTATGATCCTTAGAGAAACTGCTCAGCTTTTAAGGGTTTCAGTCTGTGCGGATAAAGTCGTTACATATTTTCGAAATTTCCGGACGAAGTTATAATTACACTTGAGCTATTTTTTAGGTCTTGCCAAAGGCCTTCGAACACAACCTAAAAATGGGCTACTGATGAGTCCGGAATTTGTTGTCACTCTTTATGAGAACCGGACAGGGGCAATTTGGACAACATCCACCCAATGAACGGTCCGGACAGAACTAATGTACTAAAAACTTAATCACTTCATGACTAAGCTAATTATCTACCTGCTTAAAACTAATGGGTCTTTGAACTCGACCCAAATCCATAAGTCAACCCGAAAGCCCATGTGGCCCACAATTAAGGGTATAAATACCCAACGACTTTCATTTAATGAGGGTAATGAGAATTAAATACAACCAGGCAGCTCAATTCTCCCTATACACTCTATCCAAACATTAAATACCTTCAAAATACCACAAAACTCTGGATAAAATTACCCTCAAACGAAAATAAACCTCACCAATGATAATGTGATTATTGGGATAATGACCTTGCAATTCTAGTTACATTTACAATTCGATTCTAGTGCAATAAAAACCATACAAGAAATATAAGAGCAGTTTATTTAATTTTTTTCCCATGTATATTTCCTGTTGCATTTGGTATTGCTGGTTATGAAGATTCTAACAATTAACTATGGTTTTTGAAGAGTTTGAAACCTCATGTGTTCGAATATCAAATCACTTTTATTTCAGACCATTATTTAGGCATCATTAATGTTGATTATGTCTTGAATCCTATTTGCTAATGTGTTTTCCATCTTGTTCAGAATTTGAGGTATGTCGTGAAGCATTCCATTATAAATTTTAAATATATGACGATTCATAAGTTCAAACAATGTGCTTAAGCTCCAATTTTAGATATTTTTTATGAGAAACTTGAAGAGTTTATAAGTGAATGAGGTCAGAGAGTATTGAGTTTCTCGATAATTAACCTTGGGACAAATATTCTCAAGCATTTGTTCAAGGGAAATGATATGGTGTAATGGAATATTCTCCAGCTGAATCTTCTAACAATCAGATCAAACAACTGCATAGTCTACTCATTCTTGAATTAGTTGACAAGATTATAGTCTTACTTATGAATCAAATTTCAAGAAATTATTCAAAGGGACTAAGCTGGAGTAGTAAACTATGCCCTGATTATGAAAATAAGTTAAATGTCAATGTCAAGAAGGTCGTTTCTAGCTAGATTATATGTCTTTGGCACCCATATTTAAAGATTTTTCGTTGAACCTGTTATGATTGTTAATTTATAGGATTCCAAATGTTGTTTTCGTGCTTGGCAACAAGATTGTTTTCCATGTTTTTATGTTTTTGCTGCAATATAATCAAATTAACAAGATCATATGACATATATATAGTTATATAGTTATTTTTCACCGTTAGCAGTTATAGGTCAACTTACTCTTTTAGCATACATACTTTAACTAATTTTGTTGAAGGATCAAGCTCTAATGAATCGCCACAAAGATAACCTCCTAACATGAAAAGATAAGTTGGAAGGTTTATGAATAAGCGTATTTCATCTAGAGAAGAAATAAAAACCAGGCAATTGAAGTGTGGTCTTCGTTCGAAGTTGGGCCATAATAAAAGGACTTGTGATAAACTGGTTTAAATGTTTGAAATGTTTTCTAGTTTCCATGTTTTATATGTTTAATCTCACTATGTTAATAGACTCTTTTTTTAATATTGTAAAGTATTTCTTTTTCTTCTTATATATAAGACCGTGATTGTAAACATGCGATTCAAGTTAAATTAAACATGTGACTCTTCTTACGGGACTCCAAGAGTTTATACTTAAACTAAACCTGTGATTCTAGTTGAACTAAGCATACGATTATACTTAAAACAAACATGCGTTTCTACTTAAACCCACCATGAGATTATACTCTTTGTATTTCTATCATAATTAAAGATGCGACACCAGTGTAACGCAACATGGGAGTCTAATGTAATGAAACATGGGAGTCTAATGTAAATAAACATGTGTTTTCTATTGTAATTGAACATGCATTTCCTACTGTAATTGAATATGTCATTCGACTGTAAGTGAACATGTATTTTCTAATGTAATTAATCATGCGAGAATATGAGAGTCTAATGTACCTAAACATGCAATTCTAACAAAACTAAACATGTGTTTATTGTTGTAATTGAACATGCGGTTGTTGCTGTATTTTACCCATATTGGACATGCAAAACAAATCGATATGAGTAAAATAATTTCTTATATTAATGAAAAGGTGAATCCACGCTACAATTAACAAAGAATCAACAAAAAGCCTTAACCCTAACATGGTTTGTCATTCTCAATCCTAACAATGAAAAATATAATATTTAAGGGTTCGATATTATAAGAAAAATATTTTAAAAAAAACATTCAAACATGAGAACTAGAGCCTTCTTCGTGAGACTCTTCTTCATTTTTACCCTACTTCTCATAATCCTCATCATCTTTATTATTATTAGTCTATTTCTTTTCTTCTTCCTCGGTCTTCATATTTCTCATACTCCTCCTCCATTTGGTTTCTCTTTTTTTAATGAAATATCACAAAGATCTACTTTATCTCCGGAGTATGAATCTGGTGAATAATATTCAACCGAGAAATAGAATATCTCATCGTCTCTAGAAGATTTAGAGGAGTATTCCAAGGTGGTGGTTTTTTAGTTCAAGGAGAAGTGTTTAGAATATTCATTTAAACCATCATCCGAGGAGCATGAGTTTCTATACTCATCGGAAGAGGAAAGGTAGCTGAAAGGTGGAATTCTTTTGAATATTGAAGAGTATGTGATTTTTATTTTTGTATGCAACCCTAGTGAAGGTGTAGAACATATTTATAAGAAAAAACTCTAACCCATTCTCGATATGCATTTTGTAGTTATTGTATTAGTTATCATTAGTTGTTTATTTTTGTCAATTTATTCTCGTATAGTCTGTGAAATTGGAGGTTTTTGACATTGAATTTGAGCCCCAAACTGCAATCAAAGCACAAGTTTAACATATTATTTAATTGAATTTCGTTTTGATTGGCCAGACATTGGAAATAGATGTGGAAAATTCAGAGGCATAGTGGATAGTCTGAATAGACGGAGGGTCTAGTACGTCGGGATGTGGGGCAGGGGTCCAATTAGTTTCTCCACATAGGATTGCAATATATCAAGCTATACGTTTTGGATTTCTAGCAACTAACAATGAGTCATAGTACGAAGCTGCTTTTGAAAGGTTAAGATTTGCTCATATATAGAGCCAAAATTGTTAGGCTAGTAAGTGATTTGCAACTTCTTGTAAATCATGCATCTGGCCTATCCGAGGCTAGAAATGACCATTTAGTGCAGTACTTGAGAGAATTTAAGGCTTCAGTAATTGTTTTTTAAAACATCAAATATGAACATGTTCATATGGATGATAATTATGTGGTTGATTCTCTGGCCACTGCTGCATATTCTGAGGATCACCCTTAAATTCTTACACAAGAAAGTCCTTCGATAACAAAAGGGTTCAAACAGGTAGAAGGATCAGTTGAAGCTTTTTAAATTTTATAAGTACTGAGAGAGATTGGAGGTACGACATTAAGGAATATTTTGTTAATGATATTCAACCAGTTGATAAACCAATGGAAAAAAATGGTTTAAGGCACATTGTTATGTGGTATCCGGGGATGTATTATATAAGAAATATTTTAATAGGAATTTTCTTTGATTCCTTTAAAATAAGCCACACATGATATTATCTGAGCTACATGATGGAGAAAGGTCTCCACATTATGGGTATAAGACCTTGATAAGAATAGTTATCCTTGTATGATTTTATTGGCCCACGATTGCTTTCGATGCTAAAAAGTTGGTGAAAAGTTATGATACTTGCCAAATATTTCCTAACACAATCTACACACTAGGAGTACCTCTCGAATCAATCTCTGAGGCATTACCTTTTGACCGATGGGGTATTGACCTGGTCAGGCCTTTACCAATATCATTTGGGGAGGACAAAGAAAGTTGCAGTAACTATTTCTTAAAGTGGGTGGAAGCTGAACCATTGGTAGGACCAAAGCCAAAGATGTGATCAAGTTTATTTTTTCAAATAATTGTTGTCATTTCGGTATTCCAATGAGAATAATGGTGGACAATTGGCCACGGTTTGACAATAAAGACGTGCCATTTTTTTTCTTCTTGAGAAATACGATAATGCTTCTCCGTATATTTTCATCCAAAATCAAATGGCCAAGTCGAGGTAACTAATCAAAAAGTTATTAATGGGCTCAAAAAGAATTTGGAAGGTAAAGCTGGATAATGTCCATATTACTTACAAGAAGTCTTACGGATATACTGAGCCACCCCTCAAATAACAACTCAAGAAACCTCATTTTCAATAGTTTATGGGATGGATGTTATGGTTCAATTCGAAGCAGTCTTCCCATTGTATTAAATCACTGAATATATTCCGAAAGAGGAAAAAATAAGGCAGGCACAATTGAATTTTTTGCATTACCAAAATTTGATGAGGAGCAGACACGCGTCTAAAGTGAGACTGTGAGAATTCAAGATTGGGGACAAGGTACTCAAAAAATTATTTTTGTTTATAAAGGTAAATCGAATTGGTAAATTGGGATATATTTGGGAAAGCTCGTGTACAGTAATTGAAAAGTTAAAACCGGGGACATATCGACTCAAAGATAAAGATGGAAGAGATCTTCATCATCCATATATATCTTTAAACTTGTTTAAAGATCAGTGACATATCATTCCTGCCCTGGTGCAATCTTTTATTTTTGGACCGAAGGGTCTTCCAACGAATGTTGGTCAATAATCTTTTATTTTTGGGTCGGAAGGGTCTTCCAATGAAAATTGGTCAACAATATTTTATTTTTTAGGCCGAAAGGATCTTTCAATGAATGTTGGTCAACAATCTTTTATTTTTAGGCCGAAAGGGTCTTCCAATGAATGTTGGTCAACAATATTTTATTTTTGGACTAGAAGGGTATTCCAACAAAAGTTGGTAAAAAATCATTTGGTTATCAATCAGGAAGAGGGTCCTCCAATAAACGTTGGTTCATGGCAATCGTTAAAAATTGTTTTGATATATAAAAGTTGAGTAAATCAGAGTTATCCGAAGAAGAAAACTTCTATTAATAAAGCATGCAAAGTACAATATGCCCCAATGATGTGAGGACTTTACAAAAGTGCATGAGGCATAACAAGTTCACAAAAAAGCATACAACACCAAAAAATTAACCAAGTAATTTTCTACCCCAAAGGGGTACCTTCAGATCCATCTTTCGATGAGCTAGACGATGAATTTTCTAACTCATTAGAATTTTAAGAGATTCTTCATATTCCAAATAAATGCCCTCAGAGTGATACTTATGAGGAATAAGATCCCACGAGCTACCTAACTTCAAGTTCAAAAAATGCTCATCAAACTATAGCATCATGGCGGACTTGATTTTAGCATCTTTATCCTCAAAGTTAGAGACACCGTCAATAAAGTACTTTTTTAGGGCAACGTCTTTATACGCCTCAGTTTGGCTTCTAAGAGCTTTCTTATCAACTTGAGTTTTCTCTATATCTTTGATAGCCCGTTCGAAGTACTCTTTGGTCTTGTAATACCCCTCGGTAAGAGTTTGGATGAGCATATTCTTTTGAGTATTCACCTCAACAAAATGTCCTCGCTCGTTATTAAACAAATCATGCTCCATCTTTAACCAATCCTCCACTGTCTTGAGCTATGTTAGACGTTCGATAACATCTTCTTTGTAATATTCAAGCTCTTCCTCCAACTTTTTCATACCAGATATTCTTTAGAAAGCCTCATTTTTCTAACGATTTTTTTTAACATTCAAACTTGTAGCCTTTCTTTCAATGAGTGTCGTAGGGTGAACCAATATATGCAGTTCGAGGGCTAGAAAATCATCGCTGTAAATATCAAATTGCTCTGATGTAGAGCCAGCTTCGAAATTTTCAGGATATTGTATTTCATCCCCCTAACCTAATTGGCCATCAGTCGCATCATTTTATTGCGAGGAACTTCTTCGGTTAATACCCAAGGAGAGTTTGAGTCAATAACAACAACTTTCTCGAGAGAGGGTAAATTAGGCTCAACTGTCTCATTACCCGAAATTGCAATATTTTCTTCCGCTTATTGATCACTTTCTTCAACAACTTTACATTTGCATTTTCTCTTTGATGATTGTTTTTATGGTCTTTTAGATCCACCTTTCTCCGCAAGATCAACCTTTTCGATCTCAACCTCAACATTTTCTTCTTCTCGACCTCAGCTTCAATTTCAATATTTTATTCCTCAACCATATATTTTTTAAGGTTCTGGTGTCTTGGAGCCCTAGCTATTGTAAAGGTAGATGAGAACATTTGTGGCCTCCAATCGTGCAAGTATGCTAACTTTTATGGGAGGTACCATGAGCTCTTTAAAAAACATAGCTTTTGTTAGGTCAGCTCTCCAAAGATTGCTTTTAGCCAGATTAGCTGGAGTAAAGTAGTGGTGGAATTCATTGGACCAGGAAGTACTAGCCCAACTACTTAGTTGAGCAAAGATCCAAACAACCTCTTTTATGTCCCTCTCGAATGGTTTAGACACCCTTTTCATTGTTGTCCCACAATAAAAGGTTTGTTAAATTAAATCAAGTGTACAAAATAAAAAATAATTGAGAGCAATAATTTACCTCTGCTAGTCCACTTTAAAGGGAGTCAATATCGTCTCTCAGCAGACTTCTCGAATCTTGTCTCGCATAACCCGGAGATAAAGAAAAATATTTTTCCACTTCTTTTCGGTTTCAAGGAGATCATCCACTATCTTAAATTTACTTCTAAGGGTCAAGGAAAAAAAGGAAGTGTGGATTTTTGGAAACACTAGTTAATCCAAAAAAATGCTCCATAGAAAAGTCGACCCCATATATCATGGTCACCATTATACATGCCATCAAGGTGAACCACATGTTCGGACCAGCTTGAGTAGGGCATAAATTTATCAGCTCAAAATACCTCACCAGAGCGGGATCCATGATAATCGAAGACCTCAGTTCATAATCTTCATATAGACAATTAACTAATTATCCCGAACATATATAAAAGGTCTGTCCGACTATGGGAAATTAGATTGTTATGAAGTTAGGAATCCCCCATCGATCTTGAAGTTTCTCCTTCTCAGAAGGTTGATAGTACTTGTACTTTATTTTGTACAAAGCCAATAGATGTTTTCTCTCAAATTCTTGTAAGTTGTTTCCTAAGATAGCCTCTATGTTCGAGGGAATTTCAACAACTTATTTTTTATTCTTCTTCGACTTGTCTTTTTCTGAATATGTGAACTTACATTAACTTTATCATGGGGAGCTGCCGCCTGGGTCTGCGCGGAAGTTCTAAACTGAAAAGACAAAGCAACAACCATCTTTTTGTGTTGATCATCTACAACAACAATCTTATCATCCTGGTCGTCTTCAAGCTCATTAACCAAGTGTATTTCTCTCACCTCTTTGATTGATTCCATGTGTTACACTCCCACGGACTTTACTATAGGAGTAGTAGTTTCCATAATTACTGGCCGATAGGATACTGGTGGAAGTCTTTGGGGAAGTTTCTGAGAAATGGTTTAAGGGGTTCCCTGAGGAGTATTTTGAGAAGTAGAGGTAGTAGATATATTTTTAACTTTTACGTACCTTTTCCATATGGGTTTGGGGGAATTTCCTCTTCAAACCACTGCTCATCACTTGTTCAATATTTTTCTCTTTATCACCTATCAGAGTAAACATTGATGTAGAGGCCTGTTTCTTTGAAGGGCCAAGATCACCCTTGTTGGGTATCGGACAAGTGTGACCGGGAGGCTAGGTGGTAGTAGGATTGAATGAGGTACTTGTGTTCGCAGTTTCTGCCACTTCGGATGGATTCTTGATTGGAGGCCACTAACCATGACAGGTAGTTTTGACAATCTGTAACGGCTTGGACTCCTCGTTTAAACAGGTTGCTCTTCTCTCTTTGGCCCTCTAACCTATGGAAACCCAATCTAAGATTGTATATTTATCAGGCATGAACTATAGAAAATAATGTTTAAAGGAGTATCAAATCTATTTCTCTCTCTAACAATACTTCTTTCTCTATCTAGAATTATGAAAATAAGTAACTCCAAATTGGTGGATGGCTTAAGTATTTATAGGCAGAAGTTTAGGCCTCTAACGATTACGAGGGCCCAAGTAAATGAAAGATTTTTCTTAGGTGACGAGTGTCTAGAAAGGTGAAGAGTTTTATAGTTGTTTCACCTATGATTTGAAGTGCACACGTGTAAGAGAGTGCAAGAGTTTTCTGACGTACATAATCTCTCAAAAGTCGTTTTAGAAGGCATACATGCATGAGTTAGAAACCGAGTGACATGTGGACTTGGAATATATCATACGTTATATTGCCATAAATTATTATGACATGTGGATTTGAAGCAAAAATATACAATACATAATCATGAGCTCAAAAATTTGGTTAATGATGTCATTGATCCGATGAGAAACATAACGCAGATGAGGTCGGACATCTCTAACGCGTTTTCCCTATTTTAGTCATCGCCCGAATATCTTCACAAGGACTGGGAGGTTATTGATAAAGGAAATAATTATTTGGAGTAATAGTCAAATTGGTTAAATATGGGAGTAATTTCGCTTTATAAAAGTCTTGTAAAAGAAACCCAACAAATGTGTAACATTGAGGGATCCTTATGTAACAAATAATAATTATGGTTGCGATTCATAAAATAGTGGGATGAGGTGATGATAACAAGGCTAATTATGTATTGTTTAGGTCAACCTCTTGTACTCTATAAAGCAACATCCGTTTTGGGGAAATAGGATCAATCATTACTCAATCATTATTTTATTACCATTTTTGTCAGTGTATCTTTCAAGCATTCATGTGTTTCTCTCTCTAAATATTATCCTCCAAACATAGCTTAGACATATAATCCTTCTAATAAATCTTTGAAATTATCAAACTTAATTCGAGAAAACCATTTTAAAGGTTGGTTCCCTCATTTTGATAAAAAAAACCTTAATGACCAATTCAAAATTGACGGTCACATGTTTACGATTAATTTTACCAAACATTAGCATTCTTTAAAACCGATAATGCATGTAATATCATTAATCATGAACCCGTGTAAACCCTAAGTAAGTCAATTCACCAACAAGGGTCACTTGGACGATATGTTGATTTCGTGATCTACTTACTAAAATAAGAACTTTAATCATGCAATCCACATAAAATATAAACAACAAAAATCCATACAAATATATTGAAATTCTAAGCTAGACCCATATAATTTCACTTATCGTATAAAGCTACAATGAAGGTTTTTTTTTTCAACAAAAATATCGTCACAGTGGTGATAACCCTCAAATTGGCATGTGCTAGGTGAAAACAGGAGGCACCACGACAAATAAACCTTATGTTGTTTGTGTAAACGTTTTCACAAATTTCCTTCCAAATATACCTCCGATATAAATACCTGTTTTGAAACAATCGTAACCTCTTTCTCCATCATCCTTCCTCACTCTTTCTGTCTCCTCCTGACTATCCAACTTTCACAAATTTCCCGATCAACTTAACCAAAATCTTATTTTGTCAAAGAATTCACCGATCAAACTGCGTTTGAATTCTCATCGAAGCTTCAAACACTCAACAGCTATAACAAAGCTAAATCAGTAAGTTCAATATTGTTTTTCTTAAAAACAATAGTTCAATTATAACACATTTAAGAAACCAAGGATTTCATTGCTATGATTTTTCGAGTTTTTGAGTGAGTTTTGAGATAATATATATATATATATATTCTGTGAATTACATCTGTTTTATGTGATAACTCTTTTTAATTACTTCATTTATACATGTTTTTTAATTATTTTTTCTGTAGCTCATACTGCTTACTCGTGTCTCGCTAAAGCGAGACATGAGATGCTTATAGTAACTGCTTAAACGACCTGCAATTTCGTGTCCAAATAGCCTTACTATTGTTACTCAAATTCAGACATGCTTTTGTTACATTTCTATATGTTTCGCAGCTATCATTTTGCCATAATTGCTTGTAGCATCTATCAGTTTGTATTGGTTATAGATTAACATAGGTTTCATATCTATAAGTATGTCAGTGCTTATACATTTCTATAGGTTTCACATCTATCATTTTTCCATAATCACAAGTTTTTATAGGTTTCACATCTATCAGTGTGTATTGGTTAATCTTTAATGTAGGTTCCGCATCTATCAGCGTGTATTGTTTATAGATTAACATAGGTTTCGTATCCATTAGTGTATCAGTGCTTTTATATTAACATAGGTTTCACATCTATCAATGTTTTAGTTCATATACATTAACATAGATTTTGCATCTATCAATTTTTGAATAGTTTCAAATTTGCATACGTTTTACATCTATCACTTATCTAATATCCAATAATTTTGCATCTATCATAGCTTATATATTTTTCTCATTTATTGATTTTATAGGTAAAATGCCACCAAAACATGTTTCTAGAGGTCATGCCTCTTTGCACTATTAAAACAGATGAAAGAGACAAAAGTGAGGTTAGAACATATAGAAGCAGCAAAAAAGACACCATTTTACTCACTTTTAAAGGCAACCTATGATCTTCGAACGAAGAAGACTGCGTACAAAAAACACTGGATGTAATTGATCAGATAACAATGACATATGATGATGAAAATAAAACATTTAAGTTGGGTAAAAAGTTTTTACGGCTTACAAACCATGACATAAAGATCATATTTGGTTTATAACATGGAAACAAAATTATGCCACTACAAACCAAAAGTTTTGAACCTAAGTTTTTTGAATTAGAAGACAAAGAAAAGTCAAGGATAACAAAGAAATACTTTTCAAATAAGACATCAAGAAAAGTTGATAAAAGTCGAGCAAGACCAATCACTAACTGATAAAGGTATGCAATTCCAAGTTTTCTTACATTTTTGCACTGTTTTTCAGATTTGCATTGGTTCTCATACACTACCTCTACCATGTTTCACATTTGAAGAGGTGTCTCATCTACTACTTCTACTTTACTTCAAAATTTGTATTAGGTTGCGCATCTATCTTTTTACTATGCTTCACATTTTAATAGGTTTCACATCTATCACATTAGATCTATTCACATTAAACTAAGTTAAACATCTATTAATATTAATACAGGTTTCACTTCGATCATTTTAGCATTTGCATAGGTTCCGTATCTATCTTTTTAACTCCGCTTTCAAATTTCAATAGGTTTCGCAACTATCAATTAGATATGTTTGACATTAGCATAGGTTTCGCATCTATCTCTTTTAATAAATACTTTTGCTTGTTGATAGGATGTTATAAATAAAATAGTCAAAACACATTGACAAGAGTCAATAAAAGATGTTGTGATACTCTTTATAATGTTAGCCTGTTCCATCTTGTTTTTCTCTACATCCTAGAGATGTACTAGCTTCTACGATGATGTATTACGTAAAACACCTAGACAAAATAAACAACTACAATTAGGCTGAACTAATCCGGGGGATAGTTGATGAATTCAATATTAACTTGTCATGAAACTAAACATGGAAAAGTAGTTGGTTGTGTTGCCCTTTTACTAGTTAGTATTTTTCTTTGTTCTATTTTTAATATTATCTAGTCAATAAATGGTATCTAAAGTATTGTTAATATATAGTCGTTCATCATGGAACGCATATGTCAAAATATTTTAATTGAAGACAAGATACCTAGATGCTTTAAATGGCTGGGTATTAAGCGCAACCAATATTTAGAATTGGTTGAAGCCATAAAAAACATAACAAATGAACATGTATATTTATGCTATATTTTTTGTTCCAGTTTCACATTTTACATATACATGTCTTTACTATAACATTTTAACAATTTTTTAGATTCTCGAAGAAGAATTGAAATTAATAAAAGAATGAGAAGAAGAAGAACAATTTGGAGGAGAGTTCCAAATACAAGAAGAACATAATGATATTCATAAAAAAGATGATGATGTTCCGCCATACAATTCTGAACAAGTAAACCTCAACGAACATGATGATGGTTTGCATTGGGGTACGCACCAAGATCCAGGTGCAAGAGATTATATTGATAGCGAAACAAATAGACCAATACATTGTTCAACCACGTCAAAAAGTTACATGAACTAAAAAGACGATAACACGAAGAAGAAAACCATTATAGAATGTGAAAGAGAAAACTTTACCGGTAGAAATTGGTCTTCTCAACAAACAAAAGACAACACAGATATGACGTGCACCTGTTGCAAGAAAAGAGAATTCAATATCATAGATTCTTAAGAATCTAAAGAGACCGAAAAGAAAATAAAAAAGAAGTCTCAAATCAACATTGCTGACAGATTGTACCATCTCACAACAGAAAACAAAATGTTGAGAAAAATATTAGCAAGAGAAAAGGTAAAAATCTCATTTTTATCATATTTACTATAGGTTCCGCATCTAGCATCCTTAATGTCATAATATTTTTCGCATCTATCTTTTTAAATATAGGTTTCATATCTATTATGATTACAAAAGGTTCTGCATCTATCATTTAAGTCACGTTTCACATCTATCATGTTTTCTTAATGTTCCGCATCTATCATTTACTTAACGTTTCACATATATCATTTATTTAGGCTCTGCATATTTCTTTTTAATTCACATTTTGCATCTATTATATCTATTGCGGTTTCACAACTATCATTTGAATCCAATTTTGCATGTATCGTGCTTATAAAGGTTACGCATCTATCATTTTATATAAAAGATTTTGCATATTTGACATATCGTATTATTTTGCAGAGAATTAATAATAACTCCTCAGCCCCGAACCCAGACATACCACCAGACCCAGCCTCAGCCCACATCCCAGCCATATCACCATCCCCAGCCTTAGCCTCAACCCCACCAAAAGAATAAGCAGACCCTGCCTCCAGTCAGAGCTTTGACTTATCAACAATTGAAAAAATAGAACAAACTGAATTAGAACGTAGGAAATTTTAAAAACAAATTGAATAACTACAAAGGAAACTTGAGGAAAAAAAGAAGATTATTGCACAAATAAAAACTAATGTAGAGATGGACATTGAGATTGACCTACAAAATACACTTAAACTGTTTATATTGAAGCCAAACATAACGGGTGAAGTTGAAGAAACAACTCAACAACAACAAAAAACTTATGCAAAAAGAAAGAGACTGAATGATCAAGCCCAACAATCACCGAATAAAAGGACGAAAAATACAAAGACGAAGACGAAGACGAAGACAAAGACGAAAAATACAAAGATGAAGATGAAGACGAAGATGAAGACGAAGATGAAGACGAAGATGAAGACGAAGATGAAGACGAAGATGAAGATGAATCAAAGGAAGAGAACTCAGAAGAGGAAGAAGAAGACTCTGATTGATGTAGGGGGAAGGTTTTGGTTTTATTTTTTGTTGTTCTAACTAAAGATAGGAGTAAATTTATGTTTTTTGTTGTTTGATGACTGTAATGAACAAGGGGAATCTAACTAATTTAAACAAAGTTTAAACAATGAGACTTTGTTTTTTTAATTTCCTTTAAGCTTGTATCTGAACTTACCATGTATTGCACTTCTTTCATAATGAACTTAATCCTTTATTTATCTATTTGTATACATCTTTTAACCCATCTATCGAAACCATGTATTTTACTTATCATAGATTTTTCATCTATCACCACAAAAAATATAGGTAGACATGAGGTGGTTTAGCAACTATCAAAACAATGTATTTAGTTATACCATGTTTCACATCTATCACAGTATAATATATTTGATTATCCAATGTTGCGCATCTATCAAATTTTTCAGTATGTGGTTATCAAAGGTTCTGCATCTATCAGAACCATGTATTTGGTTTTCAATTGTTATGCATCTATAATAAACAAACGAATTTTATTATACAACATTCCGCATCTAGTGAAATTATTAAATTTATTAAAGCTTATTTTGCATATATCAACTCGATCTAGTTTTCTTATTAAACATTTCACATCTACTAGATGCATCTATAACAGAAGGTTTCGCATATATCAGGTCCATCTAAATGTCTATTTTTATTATGACAAAAAAACTCAGAAAAACTAAAAGTATCAAAAATTACATTGATTTTACAAAGCGTCTACATATGTTCGTCTATTATGACCAGATTTATGACAACAAGAACACGTTATAGAACAAATACTTAATTCCGCTCTAGATGGAATTTATTTCTTCTTAGGTCGTCCATATATCCTTTTTACAACTAAAGGAAGTACATCTGGGGAAGTTGTTGAAGTCGATGTTTGACCAAAAATTGTAAATACAGTTATACCATATGAATATGTTTCCTTATAAGAGCTTACAAAATAACATGGCTCAACATATTTCATAGGATCTACATCTATATAAGACAACGAAGCTAAAGCATGAGCGCACAGGAAATAATCATGTTGCCACTTACCATAAGAACAAGTAAGTACACTAAGATCAAAAACTATGATAGGATCACAAAACACTTCATGCAAAAGAGGAGTAGACAAATAAACTATCCATGGACGACTTCTTCCACATTAGCTTTAACCTTTTTTTCAAATTCAGGACACAAATTGCTCGTCCAATATTCAGCATCACCAAAACATCTCAAAATTTGAATAATTTATAAAACTCTAATCCTATCAATTAACTCCAATATAGAAAAACCACAAAATTGTTTGACTTGATTTTTAAAAGACTCAGTTGGAGTAGATGTCATAAAACCATACCTTTTGCCTTTGAAAAAAGCACAAGCATATTTTTCGGGAGATAAATTATCACAAAAACTTTCAACCTTCTCACCTCATTGTTTAAGAAATTTATCCATATATTGAATAAACAAATTCTGATTAGCAGCATATGCACATCGTTTAAATAGTTGAATAATATCCTTAAATATTGTCGATGTAGCCCTTAAACAATGCCTCAAATTATTTAAAAGATGATAAATACAGTATCCATGATGACAATCTCGAAATATAGCAGATACAACACTAACAATACCTAAATGACAATCACTAATAAATATGTTTTGCCGATCCGGAAAATGAGTTTTCAACATCTCCAAAAACCATAACCAATTCTCAGTATCATCAGTCGCAACAATACTAAATGCAATAGGAAAAATGCCTACAAAAAATATATAGAAGATAATATATTATAAATTACTGATTACAAAGGGTTTCGCATTTACCAATTTACTTATATAGTACGTATAGCATCTATCATATTAGACATAAGTGTTCCGCATCTATCACTTTACTAATACATTAATATTTCGCATATATCATAATAGACATGTGTGCTTCATATCTACCGCTTTACTAATACACTAATGTTTTGAATCTATCAAGTTAGTTATACCAAGGTTTCGCATCTATTATATATTACTCCAAGCCTGTTTTTACAGATAAGATAAGAAATATAACATCTATTCCAATATAAAACAATAGATAACAAAAACTCACCATTGTTACCATCTTTAGCTATGGCATATAGCAACATCACTTTATATTTCCCCGTTAGAAAAGTTCCATCAATAAATAAAACTGGACGACAATAATTGAAACAATAGAGACAAGAACTGAATGCTACGAAAGAACACTTGAAAATATTGGTTTCCTAAGAATACTCCAGTATGTAATCACTGTTTCTATCAAGTTTCTTCACTGTTTTAAAATAATTCTTTAGTAATTTATACGAAGTAGAGCTATCTCCATATACAGCCCTCTTAGCTTTCTCTAAAGCAAGCCATGAAACACGATAAGAAATATCTAAACCGTAGTCATTTTTTAAAAATGATTTCACGCTTGTAGCTGTAACATCAATTTTTCTCGTAACACAATCACGTATTTCGTTTGCAATCAAATCCAATGATAAATGCTTTCAATTTTTTTTGCTAAAACTAATCCCACATGTATGAGTTTGGACATACTTTTTAATATAAAAAAAATCCAGTAGACCTCTCTTGTTTAACATATAGTCTTCAAGGACAACATTTTGAATATTGTTTCATTAAATAAAGAGTTACTTTTTGTTTATTGTTATTTAAATATATAAAATTAAAACATTCTTGTAAAGCTAATCGACTAACAGCTAATCTTAAACCTATTGCACCCTCTTTAAAGATCTACCAAACACTACTAATTTTATTAACCCAACCAACAGTAGCAACTGCTTTGTGCTTGTGACAAATATCATTAACATCAGAAGTTTCACCAGTTTCTCCACAAATAATATCTTCATTTGAAAGTTCAAATATACTTTGAGTAGTTTCTTTAATATTATCACTAACAACAACATCACCTTCAACTTTAAAAGTAATAGTCGAAACAACCAAATTATCAACAACTGATACCAAAGCAATTAAATCACCATCAGAACTTAAGATAACGTTTTCTAGATCACCACAAGAGTATCTTAATTTGAGTTTACACCAACCAACGCATCATATCTACTTAAAAAAAATTTAACAATATTTTCAAACTCAGCAAACACACCAAGATCATAAATTGCAAGCTCTCCATTTAGTTTAAAAATACACAATTTAAGACTATACATAACGTACATGCATTAAACAGGAAAATAAACAGGTTTTGAATTTATCATTCGAAAAAATACAAATGTTTTGCAACTAGCACTGAATAGGTCTAGTATCTACCAGTACAAAGGAATACATATGTTTCATATCTACCAGTTGGAAACAATACACGTTTCATATATATATATATATATATATATATATATATATATATATATATATCTGTAAGAACGTTTCACATCTATAAAAAAGATGTTTTGCATATACCATTCCAGAAATATACACGTTTCGCAACTATCATTACGTACAGAACAAACATGTTTCGCATCTCCTACAGATAAACCCAGAAACGTGTTACCCGAACATAAATTTCACAAACACATACTACATACTAAAACCAACGAAACACTAACTACAATGCGACAAATAAACTACATTAGCACATTTGAACTCAAAACTAACTGAAAATTCGACTTTCTGGACTACAGAAAGAACGGAAACATATCTAACTAAAGGAGATGTTTCGAACTCAAATTTAACTTTCCTAACACACACAAATCAAGTATCTTCGCATAATCAAGTAAAAATACAATCAAAATCATATGAAAACAAAAGAAAAACAAAAATCGAGTAAAACATTGATCTTAAATGTGCGTTAAAAACTTTTATAGAAGTGAGTATGGGTATTTAAGATATTAATTGATCTTAAATGATAAATATTTGATTAAAACGAATTGTTTAAAAAAATATATGAAAATATAAATCTTAGTTAGGATTTTGGATGTTAAACAGTACTTAAACCTTTTATTTATTTTACAAATTAACTCATAAAAATATAATTAGACTTAAATGTTAATAGTCTTTTATATATCTTAAATGGAAAATGGTATAAAGCAGAGAAACCATAAAAAAAAGTCGATGCATTTTTATAAGCTTACATTACATGATAAGATTAACTCTTATTAATCAAATATAATAATCTACTGTCAGGTTTTTATTTTACCTATCTAAACCCAAAGAGTAATCTGTTGTCAAAGTTATTCTAATTTCATAAATTTATTTATTTAAATATATATATATATATACATATAAGATAATATTATAAAATCGTGACTCAAAAAGACAATTCGCCCATAAAATGACACAAAAAACCGATATTCCCATAAAAGAGGTGTTAAAAGTAAAAAAATCTATTAATAGTATTATCAATTAAATAACCATAATGATTTTAGATGTAACGGTAACCATCCAATCAAAATTATACTAATTTAAATTAACTAATAAGGTAAAAACCAGACATATAAATCTTCCCGTACTAAAAGAGTATAAAGAATTTATTACTTATCTTCTAATTAGTAATTACAGCCATTGGTTTAGCTTATAATAAAGGCATAATAAATAATTAACCTCAGTCAATTAATTTTTAATCAGTGATAACATTAAATATAAATTACTAATTATATACAAATGTCAACATCGTAGCCCTTATTATAAAACAATTAGCAAAATCTCGAAATGACAAAACCCCTTCTCCCCCTAAATCACTCCACTTTGATACAGTCAAGACAGTGAATCCAAAACCAGATCATCAACCTCCTCCTCTTCTTTCTTCACGAATGAATAAACACAATGGAGAAACCATCCAAACCTAAATCAAGATCAATATCAATATCAAAACCAAAATCAAACTCAAACTCAAAATCCCGATCACAATCCAAATTTATTAGGTTCCTTTCCAAAATCTCTGGCGCTATATATTTTTCGCGAAACCCCCAAGAACAACATCGACAGGACAGCATCAACAAACCAAAAGCTTATCACCGTGTCGTGTCGATTGTTCCTGTCGAGGTTCGAGTCAGGAAATCGGAGAAGGAAGAGGTTTTCGAAACTGAAGAACCTGTGTCGCCTAAAATTTCGTGTTTAGGACAAGTCAAGAAGAAAAGCAAATGCAACAAAAATACGAAGATGATCGTTAGTGGTAACGAGATAAAATCGCAATCGGTATCTCCGATTAAGACTAAACGGAGTTTTCAAGATCGGGCGGCGACGTCATTTGAAGATACTGTAGTTGGTGGCGGCGGTGGTGGTGGTGGTGGTTCTAAGAGGGTTGATTGTAATAATGATGATAAAATGCCGCCGGATTTGAGTAAGATGAGATTGGTGACGAGTGGTCGAAATAGATTGGCTAGTTTTGATTGGAAATCGGAAATTGAAGCGGCGGCGATGGAGGGGGAGACTGGTTTGACGGTGGAAGGTAGGTGGTAGTAAAATAATTGTTAAGCTTTCAAATTTATGTTATATATCCATTGTGCTTTTGATGTACTCCATTGTTTTTGTTTATCCGATTGCTTATGGAACTTTTAAAAAAAAATTATGGATCCTGACTGGTTCTGGAATTTCGCTGGAAACTGTGTTTATTTGAGTATATATATAAATAAGGTTTATGTTGTCTTAATCAAAATTAAAACCCTAATATAGGTTTTATAGTCTGGAATTATTGAGATTGTTTAGTATATATGTGGAGGTCATGACTGTATTGGTTAGAAGTTTATTAGGAGTGTGACTTAATCCAAATATCCAGCTATGATATCAGAGATCGGAGATAATGTCGTATTTGATATTGGGGGATTCTGGTTGTTTAAAAAAAGAACAAGAATAATGAAGGTATTAAAAATATCGGAAGTTTTAAGTTTATTTCGGACACATGAATGTTGTGGATGAGAAATTTGGACACAGGGGAAACATGTTGTTGTAGTGCTGATTTTTAGGGGTTTTTATAAAATTTTAAAATAATTTTGTTAAAAATATGTTTGAATTCATCTTTTGTGTATAAGAAGCTTAGTCGCTAAAAAGCTTCCCAAGTGATTGGTGTTTGAACTCTTTACATTCTTATCATTAAGTTTATTTTTTTTTAAACGAGTGACGAATATTTCAAATTGTTGCAATCTTGTCACTTCAATGTATTTCTTTATATTCCATATACGGTCACCTATTAAATCATGTCCAAAATACTCCTCTTTACTAGTTTAGAGAATCTACTTCATTACTCGTATATTAACCGAATTTATCTAACTTATTTATATTTAATATAAATTAACCGGTTCATTTAGAGACACAGTTTCTTAAAGATAAATCCATTAATAGACAAAATTTATCAGAAGAAGAGCCCAACAACAATCACAAAGTAAGCAATTGCGATTACAAATATATACAAATGTCATGTATAATAACAGGTTGTTCATCTTAATTTCTTGTTAAAAACAATAAACTCAGCATTTCAAAACTATATGCAAATCCGAAACTAGAGGATCCTAAAAATTAATAGAGAACGAGATATGGAAGGAGATTACAACACAAAAGTTGACCACAATGACTCACATTGTTGAACTCTCATTCTTCAATGCATTACCAAAAACTAAATACACCACTAACCTTACTTGCATCATCTACACCTTTGTTTACATTTCACCGAAACATCAATATACAAACAACTCTTTCGATTCCATTTCTAGATTTTGCGACTCGATACACAATGGGTAATGCACCGCAACACATGACTCGTCGCTGATTATCCTTGAAGGAAGAGAGAGCTGAAGGAAGAGAGAGCATATAGAGCGGTGATCGTCGCGTTGTTAATCTCAACGATAGTTAAACTCGTCAAAAAATTAGCTGCGACTGCTTTGTAATTCGGTGACTCGGTACTAAAACCCCAACGACACGACTTATTACTCCTCCGCGACTAAACCCACTTTGTTATCATCATTAAAATTGATATTCAAAAGTACTTATAGTGTTTTATCTTGCAAACCCGAGTCGAGCGAACCAACATTGCTCAGGATCGATCCGACGACACCTGACTCGGTGATTCTCCGTTGGAGTACCGATTCGCGTTTAGTGAATCTATCGAGTTGGGCGAGGGAGTCGAGTTTCGATTTAAAAGAGGAGGCTTGTGAGGGAGAATAAAGATTAAGGCTTGGATTTAAATATAAACGGGCCCGATTATTTAATATCAAATGGACCCAATTAGGTTAGAAAGTGAATAAATAAATATTTTGGATAAAACGGTAAATCAATTTAAGTAAAATGGTAGAGTAAAAGTTAAATAAATATGGTAAACTAGTAAAGAGAGATATTTTTGGTATGATTTAACGGGTGACCATATATGGAACATGGAGGGGTACATTGGGGTGACACATGTCAGCCTTCTGTTAATTTGCACACACCAATGGCAAAAATACAACGATTTGAAATATCAGTGACTCGTTTTGGGAAGAAGGAAGTTTAGTGGCACGAATGTAACAGGTGTGTTAACATGCACATGTTCTACGTAGCATCTCAGTTGTTGTCTTTGTTAAAAACAAAGAGAGAAGTAGCCGCAGGAAGCGGCTAGGGTTTTGTGTTTATTAGAAAATGTTCCTTTTTGTTTTATTGATGCATTAGAGATGTAATTCAAGAATTGACCAATAGTAAGGCTCACAATATATAGAGAACTTAAAGGCCTATACAAGGAAACTTAATACATTGAATATTCTAACACTCCCCTCAAGCTGTGTAGTGGGATCACCAATACCCAACTTGGATAAAACTGATTCGAATGTTCATGCAGCAACTGCTTTTGTCAGGATGTCTGCCAGTTGGTCTCCGGATCTAACAAACGGAAGTTCGACTGCCCCATCTTCAATATTTTATTTTATGAAGTGCCTATCTATTTCAACGTGCTTTGTTCTATCGTGCTGTAACAGGTTCTCTGAAATCTTAATCGCAGCTTTATCATCGCACATTAACTGAGTTGGACACTTCAGAGGGGATCTGATTTCTTTCATTATCTTCTTTAACCAAAGTATCTCGGTAATCCCCTTAACGATTCCTCTAAATTCTGATTCAGCACTTGACAGTGATACTATTTTCTGTTTCTTACTCCTCCAAGTCACCAAGTTACCTCCAAGAAGAGTAAAGTAGCCAGCAGTTGATCGCTTGTCGTTAGGATTCCCTCCCCAATCAGCATCTGTGAATACTTCAACATCAAGGTGTCCATTTTTCTGAAAAATTATGCCTCTTCCTGGTGTGCCTTTGAGATATCGAATAATCCTCATTACTGCCTCCATATGGTGTTCCTGAGGATGATGCATGAACTGGCTAACTACTCCCACCGCGTATGTAATGTCGGGTCGAGTGTGAGCCAGGTAAATCAATTTTCCCACCAACCTTTGGTATCTTTCTTTATTCGCTGGTCTGACCCCTTCAATTATCTTTAGTTTGTGATTCACAACCATAGGAGTGTCATTTGGTTTGCAATCCACCATGCCAACTTCAGCTAATAAATCCAATACATATTTCCGTTGGGAGATATAAATCCCTCCTCTTGACCTAAGAACCTCGATTCCTAGGAAATACATCAATTCCCCAAGGTCTTTCATTTCGAACTCCTTGAAGAGGTTTTTCCTAATAGAGCTAATTTCTTCTTCGTCATTCCTCGTTATAATCATATCGTCGACATATATTATAAGACAAGTGACTAATTCTCCTTAGGAATTTTTTTTGAGGTTTTGGTGTTCATGAAAGTTTTTGATTTTTTTGGAAAATAGTTAGGTTTTTTATATAATTAGGGTTGAGGGACAAATTTTGTGTTAATAATTTTTGGCTAAATCTACACAATTTTATTTATTTTAAAAAAAAATCTACTTAAATCACAAGTGCAATATTGTAAAGGGCAAGGCTAAAATGAGACCCCATTTGGCTATAATGAGACCCGAAAAAAGACACATTTACCCCTGATATAAAAGCCATATTTTCAGCCCATTTTCTCTCTTTTCTCTCTTTTCTCTCTTCTCTCTCTACTCTCACTCAAACTCACCAAAAATCTCGAAATCAAAACAGCAAGTTTTCTCAAATCCAACATCAGAAACATCTTAAGGTACGAATCCTTTACATATCCATGTAATTTTTATGCATTTTCGTTTAGTATTTTTAGTGATTTTTAGAGTTTAGTGTTCTTGATAAAAAGTCGGATTTTCATGTATATTTAGTTGTTTTTTTCGAAAAAAAACTTCAGATTCGTGTTAGTCGATTCAGTAGGATCGTTTTGGTACCATGCATGATGAATTTGGGTTGGGTTTTGGGGATTTGGGTTCGATATCGAAATTTGGGGCTGCTGTTTCTGGAAATGGGGATCTGCGAACTGTGCCCTCGCAACCCGTGCAAAATTGCGAACGACCCGTTCGCAATTTTGCATGGGCTGCGAGGGGACAGTTCGCAATTTCACCTAATTCAGAATCTGAGACTTTGTGAAATTGCGAATTGGGGATTCGCAATTTCACCAAATTGCGAATTCCGAGTTCGCAATTTTGGTGAAATTGCAAGGCCCCAATTCGCAATTTCACAGTTTATATATTTTTTGTAAATTTTTTTTTTTGCCAAATAGTTTCTATCTATCCCAAATTTATTAATAATTTATATGTTGTATTTCAGCATGCCTCGCAAACAGCAGCACACACCTGTTCGACATTCAGGAGGCTCGAGCGATGATGGAGAGCACTCCGACGTTGTGTCACGGTCACGGTCCGTTAGGCGTAGGCCTAGCGCTTCCACTCCGGCCCCTGTTCTATCCCAGGGGTTTGAGACATTCGACCTGTTATTTCGGAGGGTGAACCCCCACGTACCTGGTCTATATCCAGAGTATGCACAGCACGAGGCTTACCGTGTCTTTGCTGGAGAGGTAAGTAATGACGTGTTTTAAAGTACGTTTATATGTTCTATTGTATTATTTCTAACTTGTTTATGTCTTATGTAGGCTCGTCGGCACTCACGGCCCTACGCTATGTACGGTACCCACCGTGCGTGGGGTCTTGCTGGGCAGCACAGGGTAAGGGAGCAGGTTATGATGACTTGTTTCGGCCCACTGGTAGATGCGTTGGAGCGTTGGAATACCAACGTTCATCTTGTAGATGCTTTCCTGGAGAGGTGGCATTCGGAGACGAACACCTTTCACTTTAGCTTCGGTGAGATGACGGTTACGCTAGATGACGTCCACGTCATCACTGGTCTCCCGGTCACAGGTGATGATTTCGTAGTTCAGTCTTTTCCTAGTAATGGACAGCGTGAGGCTTGGTATTCTAGTGCATTAGGCATAGATTTGGATGACCTTAGGTATGAGTTAGGGCGTAACAGGGGGGGTAATGGTAGATCTGTTCGTTTACAGTTTTTACGCGAGAAGTACATGGTACGTAGATATACAGATGAGAACATGGTAGAGCTGGTCTTGTGTAATATGTACTACAACTACGGGCGTTTAGGAACTGAAGGTATTGTCGTGCGTAACTGTGACCAAATCAAGGAGAGATACATTTTTTGCAAACCAATGGATCGTTTGTTGTTTCTACCTTTTAAAATTAAGCAAGAAGCAGCTACCGTCTGGAACATGACCGTGGTAGACTACATCACGAAGGATATGGTAGCGTATCTTGAGAATAGGATTACTGAGAGGGAAGAGGGGATTCAGTCTGACGACAACTTGGGATACGACTTTGACGATTGAGCATTGTGATATGTTTTTAATAGTTTCCACCCGGTAGTGTCTGTATTGTCTGTTTGTTTTACTTAATGCCATAACTTGTTAAAGTTTTCATTACCTAGTTTTGTAGACATTATTTGGTACCCGCTACTTCAAACAACAACTAATTAAAAAGTCACACCTCAAAAAAAAAAACCAGTGATAAGAAAGCAATAACTTCAAACAACAACTGATAAGGAAATTGACAACTTCAAACAACAAACAGTAATACGAAAATCACAACTACAAACTACAAACAACAACTGATAATAAGACAACAAACAGTAATACGTAACACTGCATAAGTGGAAGGCTTAGTCGTAGTCGTGTCTAAGTTTGTATTCCACATCATCCACTTCACCCCTTGCAATTATTTTGTCCTCTAGAAATGCTACCATATCCCTTGTGATGTAGTCTATCAAGGTTAGGTTCCAAACAGAGGCTGCTTCTCGCTTAATAAGCGATGGCAAGAAACACAAATGCTGTATTGGCTTGCAAAAATTGTATCTGCTTTTGATCTGCTCACGAGTACGTATAACGACACCTCTTGTACCGAAACGACCGTAGTTCATATACATCGTACATAGCACACGCTCGAAAAACTGATCGCTTGTATCTTCCCCCAGTATCTCGCGTGCAATCTTCACAGCTCGGAGCATGTGGTAATCTTCGTCCGCCGTAAACTCCATACGTACACGTTAACGAGTTTTAAATTTTCGTTCGTGCGGTAGGTTGCAAAAGTGTCGTATTTTGTTAGATTTTATGTCCCATTTTATAGGAGACGAGTCAATTTTGGTGGGCGTTTAGTATTTGGATGAGGTCTCATTATAGCTCAATCCATACTATTTCGAATGCAATGTTGTTTTTCGCTATAATGAGACCCTTATTTGAAGAATGTGGGTTGTAATAATTAATTTCTATATGTGTGTATTTTTGTATATATTATGTGTCACCACATTAGTCGCCCATCCAGATTACGTTATCCTTACATGTCTGACAACGTTATCCTACTTTTAAGTAGGTTTTAGTCGGTTCATATATCTTATCTTATACTTCAAATCACAGTTAATAATAAAGGTTTTAAAAAAATTCAGTTCAAAATAAATTTAGTTTTGTAGTCGGGAAGGTCACAGAATTAGACCATTTTAGGCTACTTTGATGTAGTTTTTTTTAACTTTTTTGAGTTTTTTTTTTCTCCGCAAAATTCAAATCATTAGGGCCACTTGACTAATGTTTGATGTTGGTTAAAAAAAATTTAAGTTTTGGAGTCGAGAAGGTCACAGAATTAGACCATTTTAGGCTAGTTTGATGTAGTTTTTTTAACTTTTTTGAGTTTTTTTTTTTCTCCGCAAAATTCAAATCATTAGAGCCACTTGACTAATGTTTGATGTTGGTTAAAAAAAATTTAAGTTTTGGAGTCGAGAAGGTCAGAGAATTAGACCATTTTAGGCTAGTTTGATGTAGTTTTTATAACTTCTTTGAGTTTTTTTTTTTTTTTTTTTTCTGCAAAATTCAAATCATTAGAGCCACTTGACTAATGTTTGATGTTGGTTGAAAAAAAATTAAGTTTAGGAGTCGGGAAGGTCACAAAAAGTTGAAAAAACAATTTTTACAGAGGGCATTGCGAACACGGGTGCTTGTAAAACGCCGGATTTGCGAATGCAGGCCCATCAAATTGGGCCAATTTGCGAACACCCACTTCGCGATTTTGCCAAATCGTAGTGGTGGGAGTTCGCAATTTGGCCAAAATCACGCGTTCAAAGTTCGCAAAACCGCCACTGGGCCGAATTTTTAAATTTTTTCACACTTTTTTGGATAAAATTGTAATTTTTTGGGGAACTACCAATTTATTTGTGGTGTGCAACTTGTTTTTACAACAATTATAACTAATGGAATTTTAAAAATAAATAAAACGTGGGAGTATCGATTACAAAACGAAGTGAAAGTTCTAAAAATATTCGTAGACACAACGGAGTTCGGTTAAACACGTAATGCAAAATAAAATTATTAGTCTTCATTCAAATCGAAGATACGTGGTGGCTCTTCGTGTGCGGTCGATGGTTGCGCGGGCTTGATTTGGTTATGTTTGTTCAATCTCTTGTCGAGCGGTATTGCCCAACCGGTCACTTCATGATCCGTACGAAAGGGATACCAAGTATGATATATTTCCGGAAGTGGTCCATCCAACGAAACCTACACAAATAAAAGGTAGATAAATATTTGGTCACGAAAATAATATATAACATTGAAACACACTTTAGTAAACTTACTTTGACAAAATGGTTACCATGAACGAAACCTATACCAATTTCGAGGTTAGGACATGATCGAGGAGGCACACCACGTAGAGGTAGATAAGTGTACGATTGGTGGAGTGAAATGTGGTATACGACACATTGGTATCTAGTGGCTATCACTAACCCTAAATCGGGTAACGTCATCCAATGCCTAGTACCTGCACCATACAATTCGAACACGTTCAACCTTCTCACAAGGTTATCTACACCTTGTGATCCATCAAACACTCTCTCCCATAGCTCACGTTCGTTTTGCAATTCGCCGATCAAATCTCTTCTAACTTGGTCCCATGAATCGGATTTACCGTATACCGTCAAAGCAACGGCTCGGAATCCGCAATTACCGTCGGGAGAGACGTCTTCGACGCTAGAAATGTAGTCATGCAAATAGCTAGGAAACCAACTCTCGTACCCGCTAAAATCTTTGCCCTTTGATGATTTTTTCGGTCGAGGCACTTTATCTTTCTTCGGTTTAGCCTTGGCTTTCGCTTTTTCTTTCGTCTTGGCTTTTGGCGCTAGAAATGTAGCCGTGCTACCTATCGTGCCGGGAGTGCTAGCGCCTAGACTTCCATCGTATTCCCACTCGCTAGGGTCCCGTTGAGTTGATTTGTCCCGACCGGCTTTTTTCCTACCCTTAGTAACAACCGGCTCCTTAGGTTCCAAAACATGACTTCTAGCGGGATCTAGGATTTGCATCATCCTATTTATAATGTGGTCTTGGATGTGTTGCCCGTAACCGCGGATGGTGCTACCTATTAAGGAGATTTTTCTAGTGAGCTCGTCTTCGGTATCAAACTCCTCATTAGGTTTGATCCTTAACGTACTCCAACAGACATCACACTCATCTTTTCTAACCGCCCTTCCTTCTTTATAAATCAAAGCTAATTCGCATGCACATGGTAAATTATGAGTTGTCCTAATAACACACCCACACACTCCGGGTTTGAACCATATTTTCATGGACTTTGCGAGATTTTCTTCTATTAGTTCAATGGCTTGAGATGAAAGCTCACCTTTGACATCCTTGTAGATGGTTTTGTTAGGCCCCCTAGTTGAGTTTCTTGGACGATACCTACTACGCTCGAATGACTCGAAAATGTTAGAGTGTTGAGCGGATAGGTGCGCATGAACATGTTTCCAAAATTGTTCGAACGTGCATAGACTACTACCAATTGCCCGCTTGAGGCTAGAGTGAGCACTCTCCGCCCTACAACATGAGATAAAATACATTAGACTACTAACACTTTATATTTTTAAAAAATGGGTGGAGAAGGAAATATAACTCACCGGTTGCTAGTTTGGTTGCCAAAGTGTTTAAATTTGTTCGTGTGAATGTTGAGGAATTTGTGTCCATATTCGTCAATCCATTGCTTCATAACGTAGTCGAGAGCCAATGGACAAAATGCGAAAGTGTGGTGCATATCGGCAAGGTTTTTGTTATAGTCTTCGAGCGTGGCCGAATAGGCTACCCTTTGGTAATATTCCCCGAACTCATCGGCCATTTCCACATTCGGTAAAACTTTTCTAGCGTAAGAGGTGACGTTCTTACCAATATGCCAAGTGCATAACATATGAGTTGCGTCCGGAAATATATCGTCTATAGCATTCATTAAAGCCAACTCCCTATCGGTGACAATGATGTTAGGAAATGGGCACTTGTTGTTCGTCAACACCATCTTTAGAATACTCAACCCCCAAGTGTAATTCTCTTGTTTCTCGGAACTCAAAAAAACAAAAGCAACACAAAAGGTCTTCTTCGTCGAAGTTTGGCCCACTATTTCAAGTAAAGGCATCTTATATCTTGTAGTCTTGTACGTGCTGTCCATTATAAGAACTTGAGGAAACGTGCGCATAAAATCGATGCTTTTAGGGTGTGCAAAAAACAACTCGAGGATCTCGTCCGTTGCTTCACAACTTCGCTCCCAAACATAGTACTCGTGTTCTTTTAACTTAGTAAACAAGTATTGCATTTGGGTCTTGCCCGCTTTATCAACCAAATCATGTTTTTGCCGCATGTTGTATATCGTGTGCATGCCTGATACATTTTGCGGGTCTTTAATCTTCAACCCGCGATATATCTCTCTCGGTCGAGAACCGACTTCCGTTTGACTACGAACGAACAATTGTTCTTCGACTTTTAGTCTAGCGGCCCGAGAGTGACCGTCCAAGTGCAAAAATGGATCGTGGTTGTGTTTCCCGTTTAGCACAACCACTTTCCAATAACCCGGTAGCTCTGAGACCGGACTCCCTCTTAAGTAGAACGGACACCCGCATTTTTTCGATGAACATTCTCAGCGCTTCTTAACATACCCCGGTTTGGGGTTAGGTTTGTAAACCCCGTGCCTCTCGCACCTAAAATACATCCTAGGAGTTTTCATGCTTTTTGTACCGTCGTCGTTTTTACTCCGGACCAAAATGAATCCTAGCTTTATGCTTTCGGACTCGACCCAATCAACCAAATCGGCTTTGGTGTAATAAGTGTCCGTACTAAACACTTTCGTGTAATCGGCCATCGAACATGGCGGTGGACCGGGTTCCTACAGAGTTCATTCATGCAATTTTATGAGAACATATATATACCTACATGATCATATAAATTCCAAAACAGGGCGTTTTTGCGAATTCCAAATTCGAAAATGCAGCGAAATTGCGAACTACAAACTCGAAATACAGCCTAAATTGCGAACAACCCGTTCGTGGGTTTGGCTGTTTCGCGAACGGGCCGTTCGTGAATCAGGCTTATTTGCGAACAGCCCGTTCGTCTATCTGGGGATTTCGCGAACGGGAAGTTCGCAATTTGGCACGAACTGCGAATCCCCAGTTCGCAGTTCATCACTTTTATAGCGGTACCAGCGCTATATTCGCACTGACTCGAAAAATTTCGGAAAATACCTCGTTTTGGGTTTCTAAATGGTCCGTCAACGGCTCTTCTTCCTCCGATGCGAAATCATCAAGGTTGCAGCTGAATCCTTCACTCCAATCACTCAAATCCATGTTTTTTAGAGATTTTAGGTAGTTTTAGAGAGAGAAAGCTCTAGAGAGTGGTTGGAGAAAATTTGGTTTTTGGTTCAAAATTGTGACTTATAAGTGAAGGGCAAAATCGACAATTCACATTGAAGAAAAAAAAATTCTGAAATTGGGGTCTCATTATAGCCAAATGGGGTCCCATTATAGCCTTGCCCTATTGTAAAAGAGCAAAACATTAACAAGATTCTATTTATTTGGGGGCTGGTTATTCAGCCAGGAGTAAACGATACACTAATCCTTGTTCAGCTCTATTATACAAGTTGTAACCCAGAACCAAATCCGGAGTTGAAACGTGATCTTCTAAAACAGAACATAGTTGTGCCTAATGCCACCAGACATGACAAACTGAAGAGATAACAAACCTCGTTAAAGAAATAATGAACAGAAAATCATGACATTATAGACAATAGATTAAAGATTCTGTACACCATATTATACAAGCTTTTATACATATACACCAACATATTACTGTATAACAATTCAATAACAAATTCACACATTCAAATCGTGTTAAATTTTATAAAGGATTTGGTGTAACCCAAATCGGAGGTGGCCATCGGAGTCTATACATGAAATTCCGCGGATAACAAGGTAAAGGATCAATCCTTCCGTCCGACAACTTGTAAATCCCTAAATCATGTTCACCAAAAATACCTCCGTAATTCATTTCAGAATAATCATCGGTGTAATATATACAGTTTGGTAAACATCCTGGAAATTCAGTAGCTGATATCGATAACGAAGAATTCTCACCGATAAACAATACCCGATCACCTAAATCTTCAACTCGATCCCACCGTAACCCGACCCGGTCAAGCTTAAACACGTCGAACCGTATCGTCCTGTACACCAAAGTCGATCGATCCGGCTCCAGATCGAAATCCAGATCGAGGAACCTTGTCACTAGTAGCAGTTCCTCGCCTGACCCGACAAGATACTGCATATCGCCGCCGAACTGATGCGGCGTTTCGATGATCGAAACACTAGGGGAGTCTCTCTGACCGGATAGATCACAGACGGCGATCACGCCGTGTTTATCGACGGCGTAAAACTTGTTTTCGTAAAAGATAACGTCTTCGCTATACGATCGTGCTCCTTCGATTAATCTCCAACAGTTATCTGCGTTTCTAAAGGAAGCTAAGTCGCCGTCGCGGTTGAGAATCGCCACCGCCACGTAACCAGTGTCTTTCATCGGACTTGAAGATAACACGACTTTTTTAACGAACGAGTCACGCATCTGCTGGAGACTGAGGGTGTAACGGTTCCCGGAGGAGGATATAAGCGCGTATTCTCTACCGATATCGGCGTAATTGAACGCGATTACATTAGGGAAAGACGAGAGTGGAGGCAAATCGAGCTTGGATCGCGTCAATGGATTCAATAAAAAAACATTAGGCGATTCATCGAGGATGACGAGCCAGCCATGGGAGGATCCACAATGACGCTTGCGGTTAGAAGCTTCTGGAAGGTGAAGGAAGCGGACTTTGTTGTTGTGTAAATCGAAGAAGGCACGGCCGGATTGATACTCCGATTGGGGAAGCATAAGCCATGGGAGCTGAGTAGGGAGGTGTTTTGGGGTTTTTGGTAATGAAGATCGCCATAACCGACATACGGATCGGAGGTTGATGAAGTCGGTGTGGATTTTGAGGTTTTTGGAGATCAAATCAACAAGTTCTGGTGGAAGCTGAGTCCAATCGAGGCTTGTTTCTGGGGTTTTCTCTTTGATTTCTTGATGTGGTGAATCGATCTCCATTGATTTAGCTAATGGAGAATGAAAGAAGGAGAAGAATAAAAAACAGAGGAGGACAAAGCCCCTAATTTTCAATGCACATCCATGGTTGGTCTTTATTAATGTGGTCCACAATTTTTGTGGATATCACATTGTTTTAAGCGTCACTTACTAACTACTTCGCGCCATTGTCTGCGAAATGTTAACATCGGACGATTTAGTAGTTAACCCGCCACCATCAATATTTCCAAAAGAATATACTTCTTATTCAAAGTTTTGATATTTTTTTCTCTCTATAAAATAGTCGATGAGTAACGTTTTAACATTAAATTTATTTATCAACAAAATATTAGTATCGGATATCAGGGGTGATTATTTAGTTTTTAATTAAAACTACCAATAAGGGTTTGATAGTCCGATGATTTCTTTTTTTTTTTTATGTTTTTGTTAATATTTCAGATGTCATATCTTTTGTATCAAATAGTTCCAAAAAATATACGAAAATACAATGTGTTTTTGTTTTTTTAAGCCGAACAAGACTACGTTCATAAAATATAATTTGTTAGTTTTTTAGTTGCTTAACTATGTGTATTTGGGTTGCGAAATAAGTTTGAAAAAACAAATGTGTTCTAGTTGCGGAATCATGAGTTGAAAAAAAGAAAAGGATTACAAATATTTGGGTTGGGAAACAACATTTTTGTTATAGTTATGGAATTAAGTGTAATTGTATAAATAAGAAGAGAATAGTTGTCTAAATATAATATTGGTTGCGAAAAAAATCAACGTATCTAGTTATAGAATTACGTGCAAATAATGTGCGTAAATAAAAAGAAAATAGTTGCGTAAATAAGAATTTGTTACAAAATTATGTGTAATTTGGTTGCTAAAAATCAATTGTGGTAGGGTTGCGTAATTATATATCAGTCATGCGAAAGAACCTTAAAAAAAATATGGCTCATAAAATTTATTTTATTAGTTTAACAAAATAGAATTAAGGTTCGAAACATCTAGAACATTGAAGGTTATAAATAATAATTGACGAAAATATAGAAGATATTGTTAAAAATATTTATGTAACCATATAACTTTTTTAAACTCCAAAATCTAAATGGTTATCAATAATTTTAATAATTATAAATGTTTATTAATATAAATAAATAAATAATACAAATAATAATAAAATCGTATTTTTGTTATGATTTGGTTTGTTCTTTTATATTTTTTAATTATTATTATTTGATATATTTTTGTTAAAATAATATTCTTATCTTCATATAAATATAAAAAATTATTTAATCCAATTTATTTATGTTATTTTTCGTTAGTAAAAAAATCATTTTGAAAGAACATTTCTCTTTTCTTTAAACAAAAGACTTACTTGTTTACATTTGCATTCCATTATTTTTAATCATATTTAAAAAAAATTATGAATTGTCCTTTGCACTCTAAACACTGCAAAAGTAATAATTGAAGTTTAAAATTACCTCTTTCGGGAATGCTATTAATTATTGATTCAATTCGAATATATAAATATTTTTTGAAAAAATAATGATATTATTATTTCTAAAAACAAATTAAAGATAGATATATAAAAAAATCATTTACCACGATTTTATTTTAGGCTCCCAAAAACCTATTAAACTATTAATTTTTTTTTTTAAAACTAAAATGTGTTTTTATAAAAGTAAGTGTTGAAATTAGTTTTTATAAAACTTGATAGTTTACCAATTATAACGTTTAAAATAAAAAATCTTACTAAAAATTGAAAAAAGTTTGAAAACATTATAAAAGTGATTAAAATGATGATTATTAACCATAATTTAAATAAACATTAATTTAATATTTAAAAACCAATTTACACTTAATATTCCTGTGTTTATAGTCAAATATGTTAAGAATACATTTTTTTTAAATAATTATTGCACCTATATTTTAACAGCAAAAATAGTTACTTATGCAAATTTTAACAGCAATAATAGTTACATATATTAAACCTTTAATCGCTTAAGCATATTCAGACAGTTTAATTATGCGAATTATATTGCAAATCATATTAAAAATACGATAAATTTATAAACATACTCAAATACCTAATTGTTCATAGTTCAGTCCAAAATTTGGTAAAAAACTTAATTCAACTTAACTAAGAACAACACGAAATATGCTTAAATATATTCAAATATCTAATAGTTCATAGTTGAGTCCAAAATTTGGTAGAAAACTTAATTCAGTAAGTTTAAATAAAAATAGGTATTTTTTTTTCAAATTTAAACTTTAAAGACTATATTTATTAAACTACAAAACATAACTCCAAAAAGAATCTGTATTGACAAAACAACCTCAAGATTTAGTTTTTTTCAAAAAGTTGTTTATTTTTGTTTAAATTAATAATATAAACCTTGTATTTACTAATCAATATGATTAGTACATGCTAATTTATTCTTTGATATTTTATTTTTTTAATCAGACTACGATGGCGATGATAAAATTATTCATAAATCACGTGATCATTTATATGAACTAAAAAATCTAATACTAAGATATAAAATTTATTTTAGTCAATTCAAAATTATTTACAGTTAGTGAATTCTTAGTAATGTTTGGAACATAAAAAACTTCTGATTAGTCTGAACACCACAAAGTAATGAGTAATATTATAAATATAATTTAGAAAATAAATTCATTATTTTAAATGAGTATTATATTAACTATTCACCATTCTCAAGGTGGATAAAAAGTCTATTTTATTCGTATAAATGGAATTTTGGCACACAAAGCCCAATTACAAAGTAAGTCAATACTGGACTAATGAGTACTTGTGTTGTTTGTCTATGGCTAATTACTGGTTCATGTCCGTATACTCACTCAACCTATAATTCTTTTATCAGTAACCCATCTAGTCCAGACTAATAGAGTGAGGGAAGATTATATGGAGAAGAAGAGTCGTACCATTTGAATCTGTTACATCCAATTTAATCTTGTGTGTCCACGTCGATTAGGAAATCAACAACCGTTCTAGATAGGCAACTAGCGCGCTGAGGTAAAATGGGTTATATAATCTAGTCATATCTTCACTCCCGTACTTCACACAATTGGGTCATATTCACTAATGATCTAGTTCATATATCAATAGGTAATGATCGTAGTATACTACTTATTCAACCTAGAGGTGTTAATATAGTTTAGAAATAAGTTTTACCTTTTGGTCTCAACCTAGATCTAGAATCACTCAATTGAGTCTGTAGATAACTGAAAACATCAGAATTGTAAGTATAACCTAAGATGTTAAACCCGATTTCCATTGCGGTTATCGATAAATTTTGTTTGCTTTGAACGAATACCAAGATGGATGAAAGTTGGTTAGGGATGCCCTTTACAATGACATTGAGGATTTTTCTAATGTTTACATGTAAATAGTTAGTGACATGAATGAGTTAGTAAATTTCGTGGAACATATAAAGTATTATTAGATAATTGGATGACAATATCGGAGATGAGAATCATGATTGCATCAAATTTTAATTGCATAATCTATTTTGGAAGGCAGTCCAAGTTAATGAATGTTAGTTGTATTTTTTACCATTACGAGATGCAACCCCTCATATGTCTCAACTAAGAAAATCATGTTGGGTTTTATTAATAACAACTACTTTATCAATTTAAGTTTTTCATGTTTTTGTTTGATTTAATTCATAATATCTGTTGATCTTTACGTTGGAGTTTTTTCTTGGTTTTTTAATATAGTTTTCCATTATGAAGAACGCCCCATGTGTAATGGTACATCCTTGTTGTATCAGACTGCGTATCATAAAAGAGGTAGGTTGTAAATTACCGATTATATCTCGTTTCATAAGATATCAAGAGATTCAAATTCGTAACAACGTGGTCGTCGACCACAAAGTGACCAATTTAGGAGAATTCGTTTAATATTACGTACACTTTTTAACTACTTTTCAGTGTAATGTATTTGCGATAAAGACTTATTTGTTCAATGTATTCTTTTTATTTTATTGCGCTAAAAATTTAAAAATATTAAACTTAAATCGATAAAATTAAATATAAATTCAATATGAATTAGAAGTGAATACATTAAGAATAAACACACGATACGAGTAACACAACACTTTATGGAGAGTTTTATCTTTGCATATTTATTTCTAGAAATACAACTTCCTCCTGCACTTGTTCCAGTCTCTTTTTGACGAGGTTCAAGTCCACTCTGTGAATCATATGTTGTTTAATGGAATCAGTAATGCGCAAATCAAACACTTTATGCGCCTCTTGTCTAGCATTCCGCGGGAGGTACAAAACCCAAATAATTGGAACCAATTCCAAATATTTGAACTTGATAGATGCATTTAACATCAATAAAAAAGGAGAATAATTTGTAAAAAATAAAATTTAACGTAAATAAAAAAAGCTATAAAGTAGAAATTACAATAATTTAAGAACATAAAATTAAAATTAAAATTAAAATGAAATGCAACAACACGCATAATTTTAGTTCAAATCAATAGATGTGCAATTTCTCATTTCACCTGCTTGTTCAACGAGCTACTCCTCATATAACGTATCATATATTTTGTAATGAAATTAATAAGTTTCAATTTAAATGAGTTGGACTCCACTTGCCTATCTTCGTACGAGAGGTCGAACATTAAGACCATTGATGTCAATTTCAAATGATTTTACATGGTAGAGTGATAAAGACTTCTTCACAACTTTATGGAGAGAGAGAGACCTTCTATAAGAACGTACACGTATTACATTATACATACAAGTTCATTAAAACCTCATTGATAGTCTCATTTGACATCTTTATCATCACATACTTGATGACTTACATGAATTGGTTCTCTTCTTCGATAGTCTATTCCATATCAAAAAAATTACAAGTTTGATTAGTTATATTATTTTTGTAGCTGGAAATATATAAAATCCTTGAGTAGTGTTTTATAGAGAAAGGAATGATGAAATTGATGGAAGTTTGTAGCTGTCGGGAGTTTTAGTTGGTCGGACTTTCAAGCTGGCTATATGGGTGCGTCAAAATTTACCAAGTTTTTTTTAAATTAGGCTAACATATTGGTAGATAAGGTTATTATACCGCCAGTGGTATAATATATCGGTAGTATGGAATTTCCATACCACTTGTGCACTTAATGTACCTGCAGTAGAGAAACTTTATACCCCCGATATAATAAGAAAAAAACAATATATTATTTTTAAACTAGACTAATGCACTAGTGATATAGATGTTTTATACCGCCAGTGACATAGTATACCAGTGGTATGGAACTTCCATACATTCCGTGCCGGTAGAGAAATTTTATACCGCCGATATAATTAAAAAAAATGAGAATTTTTAAAAACAAAAACTGGACTAATGCACTGATGATAAATATTTCTTATACCACGAGTGATATAATATACTAGTGGTATAAAAGTTCCAGACTGCGGTGCATGTATTCTACCAGCGGTAAAGAACTTTATAACGACATAGTTTTTAATAAAATAGGCCACAACACTAGTGATAAAGATTGTTTATAGTTTTAGTGCTATAATATACCGGTGTTATAGAATTTTTATAACGTTGGAATGTTTAATAGACCAACATTACTGTTCAACTTACATCGTCAGTGTGTTTTTGAAATTATAGGCAGAAGAATGTTAGTTTTTCTTTTAAAAAACACTACATTAATGGTATATACGTTTTATACCACCAATGATAAAGCATACCGATGGTATCAATTTTTTATACGTCCAGTTCATTTATTATACTGGTGGTAAAACACCTTTATAATTCATGTATTTATCTTAAACTCAAAAAAAGATTTATCTAAAAAGACATAACAACCAACATAAAAGTATTCATAACATTACAAGAATAAAAAAAATGTAATAAAACTCCATCTGCATATAATAGAACATCATATGCTTCTAATATAGTATAAGGAAAACTGCACGTAAGCTACAACAACAACATCGGTAAACACATCCAAATACAACAACATTATCCATAATTAAGAAAACATGAAATCAGTGATATTCATAACTCATTTCGCAAAAACCATCAATCTTCATCAGTTTCATCCATAGGTCTAATATTGTTCATCTTGTGAATCGTCTTTAACTCATCAAGATCACTAACAAACTTAGGCAAAGGCTCAATGGTATGATAGTTGAACTGCTAATACCTCAAGATTATTTTTTATACACTTATTTTTTCACATGTTTTTTCCTTATGAGCAACATGTGCCTTGTCATCACAAGCGGTCTTAATCGCTATAATGCTTTTCTTCGTTCATTAACTCTTCGAGTGTGTGCCTGTTTGTTTGTGGTCATAACAAATAACAAGATAGTTATATAATAGGTATAAAATAGATAATATAAAGCTTATGCACTGCTAGTATTGGGCGTTGTACTGACCGTAAGAAATTGTTACACCGATAGCACATCACAGTAATGGCAATATAAATCGTATCACCAATGCAACATAAGACTGGCGATACATGTTCTTTGGCACTCGTGGCGTGCGATATTTGTACCGCTAATGTTGTAAAACAGTCAACTCTAAACTACATTTAAATCATTACAAAATTGAACCTAAAGTATCGTGAAATCAATACAAAAACAAACTTAAAACTACACTTAATTTATTATCTTTAACACAAAGCTCATTACCCTTATTTTACTACAAAATCGATTATAACATGAAATCATAACCTAAACCTATATGAAACTCACTACAAAATTGATTTTAACAAATGGGAGAAGAAGAACTCACTACCTAAACCTATATGAAACTTACTATAAGATACTTTGGTATTTCTCGAGAAATCAGAATAAATAATTATAAAAAAGAAGAAAAAAATATTTTTAAGAAAGATTTTTTTAGAGTAAATAAGTAAAAATACTTTTAGGGTTTGAAATATGAAGAGTTAGAATATTAGCGGGAGAAATTAGAATTATGAGATATTAGATATTGAGGTTCATGGTATAGAAAAGTCCTCGGTATATTATAACTTATATATAAAAATTCTACTATCATATAAAAATAAAACAAATTTAACATTGGCAAAATTATAATGAATGTGCAATAAATTATCAAATGATACATATCGTCACAAGACGAATAACTTTTTTATTGAAAAATATATTATTATTTTTAGTAGAAAAATGCATTAAATAAAAATAAATGGGTTATAGAAATACATGGGACATATTTTAAAGAGCGGTTTAAAAGCCGTAAGAAAAACAATTTTATGATAGACGACTAATCCAAAACTTAGACAAAACGAGATACAAAATACAAAACAAAATAAGATCATAAAAATATCAAAAAAGCTTCATATAGATAGAACAACACTATCCAAATCGGACGAAAAATTCAGCAAACCACGACCCCAACCAAATATGAGAAGAGTGGTTACGGAAACAACATAATCAACAAAAAGTAATATACAATTCGGTTTAAGTTTGGTTCACCAGCTATGTATACCCAAATGTGGTTTAAGTATACCCAATTTTGAGTTTACCCAAAGGTGGTATAAGTTTATCCAAATTTTGACAAAAATACCCTTTTATGGGTATATAAGGTTTTTTTTACTAACTTTCATCCACTTCATTTTTTCTCTTACAATCTCTAACTTCTCTCTAAAACCTCCAACTTCTCTCTAAAATCCGGCGAACTAAAATCCGACGAACTAAAATCCGGCGAACTAAAATATGCAAACTTAGTATTAGTATCAAAATTAGGGTTGTGGTTGAATTAGGTAAAAAAAATCATAATTTTAGGATGTTTGGAGGCCATTTTTCAGCCGAAATTCGGCCGGAAAATGATCGGCAGCGAAAGCTGAACACACCATAGGTACGGGAGTGGGGGCATACTGGCAGGTACATGGGGTTTGTACCAGCCGGTACACCCCCCTCTGTACCGATGATACAGGCGTAGCGTACCAAAAGGTACGATACCCATGTACCATCGGTATAAGGGGTCTGTACCAGCCGGTACACATATGTTATTCTCCTAAAAGTTACTATTGAAGACAATATATGTTATTCTCCTAAGAGTAAAATCATAATAGTTACCAAATAAAATAAAAGAATTATATTATTATTTTAAATTAGATAATAAATACATTATAATTTATTTTTAAGAAACTAAATTATTTGATCTTCAATTAATTTCTTATTTTTTTGTTTTTTATTGTTCTAATTATCTTTAAGTTTTTTAGTTTTATTTTTTTCTTTAATTATAGTTTTATGTATAATTTTAATTCTTTTTACTCCAATTTTACTAATAAATAAAAAATAATTTAATAAAAATATTTTTATTCATAATTAATCAAAACTAACACTAAATTACTAAATTAGTATAAATATAATATAAAACCAAAAATAAATATCAATATCCCGGCTAAATTTTTTTATCATGCTTGAAACTTCCCGAAAACTAACGGACTTCGTCTTCTGACCCTATCATTTATAAAATGCTAAAATTATAATAAGATGAGTGCCCTATCATCTTGAATAGGTAAAACAGAAAAAGTCCCAGATAAAGTACGTGGATCACTTATTTGTGGCACTCATTTTGAAAAGAAGTAGACCTGGCCTTATAACATAAGGGATAAAATAAACCCAATCAAGCTTCAATAAAAAAATTATGCTTGCCAAAAAAGAAGTAAAAAAAATCATTGGTAGATGTACATTGTACACATGAAGTCTTGACCGAATTCCTTACATGCACAAAAGACAACCACCACCGTGCGAATAAGACATTATTTGAAACCTACGACCGACCACTGCTGCCGGAAGATCGTTCCCAAAGATGATAAGAAGGTTGAAGCGAGAGTTTAATCGTGTGGTTCTGACATGACCGGAAAACGTCAATGCACTCCTCTAAGTCAGCATCACATGTAATAAGTACCCACTCTAAGTCATCATCCAAGTACTTAACACTAAACATACTCATCTCCTCTATATTGAACCTCCTCGCAATTTCTGTTAGTAAATTGTCGTATCCTCGTGAACTATGAACTCGGAAACGAATGTTTTCATCTCCATAAGAAACTTTAATTCTTACCGGATCAACGTCGAAAGTGGGAAGACTCTCTAAACTTGGTTGTTTATCGAAAAAATTATGGCTTTGAGTTCTTACAAGTGGATTTTTTACCTCTTGGCTCTCCTCAATCGTTGGATCTTCGAGCTCTTGTTGAGTTCCACTAGAACAGCATTGGCTTGAGCTTGAACTTTGGCTGTAAGAGGAGTGCGATTTGGTTTTGGAAGGTGGTTGTGGATTCGAAGATGGTTTAGTGTTTTGTGGCTTTGGAGAGGATAGTTCTGGGAAACTTGTGTAGAAAGAACCAATTTGGAGCGGACCAGATACTCCTTGGACTGAGTCTATCACGCGTTGGATTTTCTGTAAAGAGTGACCAACTTTCTTGATTTTTCGAGAGGGCCATCGTTTTATACCGTGTTGTCTGCATATCCTTTTTAGAGTTGTCGGACAAACTGAGATTCCAAAAATTGAATGTCAAATTAAGAGATAATATTAGGGGTCATTCTTCGCAAAGGTGCTCTACCCTTTTTCAGTAAACTAAAAGTCTTAGCAACTGATATTTCAGGTAAACGAAATTTGTTCATGGGTTACTAATAACCGTACCAAACCTTTGCGGTACATTAGGACCGACATTAGACTTAGTATATAGCGTCTAAATCGCACATTAACATTTTCTAAAACTTCCAGATTTGTATGACGAGGCTGTTTACGGAAACAGAATATAAGGAGACATGCCTTCTTCTACCCAAATATCCTGATGATTATATGCTAGAGCCGAATTCGTATTTTCATATAACAAAGTATATGTTTCTATAAATATATAAAACAATTTATAAAGAAAAGTAGTGTCATTGTAAGGTACATTGTTAAAGAAAGTATCTAACAATATATAAAAAAGTACAAAGAAATAGATCAATTTGCTTACCACCAATACTTTTTGCAGCATCCTTAAGACTTCCTGCAAAATATTGCTGGAGAACTTCCAAGGTGATAGTTTTCTCTGCCTTAGTTCGCCGTTTCTCTCCTATTCTACCCATAACCACACTCGATAAGCTACTTCCTTCAACCTTAACATCTTCTTCACCCAACATTTGCCTCGGCTTTTCAATGACTTCACTAATCGGTGACTCAATTTTCTCTTCTAGTTCCTCATCTGTCACCACCCTTAACTTCCTACAAACTTCTTGTATTATAACCGACAGTGAACCCAACATTCTTCTTTGTTCTTGCGGATCCCTACAATCCACAGGTAAGAAAAACTCCAACACAAAGTCAAATGTTCCCGTGTCGATACACCTCAAACGTATAGCCACGGCAGCATGCAAGTTAAACAGTCTTGCATGGTGAGACAAAGGGTACTCCGTTCTTTCAAAAGAAGCGATGTCATCTGAAAAACAAGGCTGGTTAGTTGTAAATGCTTTTCCGGCAACACCTTGTCCTTTTAACAAATGATGTTCAGAACATGCTTCGTGAAATCCGTGTATGTTTGGATCAGTTAAATAGCAAGCATCGTCAACGGTGGATACGCAATGGAAGTAGTTCTCGTCGGAATGTCTACTGCCGCCTCTACCTTGTTGAATACATGGGACCCAAGTTTGAGCTAAGGGTAATTTATGTGTCTCGCATGCACGTTTTAGAAGTTCTCGGATTTCCGGTAGTGCAGCTTGATAGGATAGATCATGTGCCTGGTAATAAAGTATGTAATATTGCAACCATTAGAAAAGAAAAAAGAATTTGCAAGTTTCTTGGTAATTTTTTTCTTTGTGGAACTATATTTCTAATCACCTTCACATTTTGAGCACTTGGAACTTCAGAACTCCTGAGATCAACAGCCTGCAAACAGTAAATTACCTTAATTCAGCGAGTTGAGAAAATAACCGAAAATTGTATAAAACAAATAGGATTGGATAAGACTAGACTAATTAGTACTACTATGTAGAGCTTGTTTTAGTCCCGTGTTGGCACAAAAGGCGGATTAGATACTTTAATTTATATTACGTAAGTACAGACACCAAGAACCACTCGCTGAATTTAATTCTAATATCATGTACCAAACGAGTCTCTAATTAATTGTTAGAAGTATTTTAGTTCTGGAGTAATTAACCACACTAGATTGGACTATCTAACTACAAGATATGTAATCCAATTTGTATCACCAAACACAGAGCTTGACTAAAAATAATCCAGTCCAGTCTTAGTTGTTAATGGCAAACACTGGATTGGATTATACAATCTAGGCTCATTAGTTCTCGACACCACCAAACGCCAAATTAGACTAAAAATAGTCTAATCCAATCCTGCCTCAATCTCATTTACCAAACAAGCACTAAACAATACTCATGTGTCTATAGCAAACACCAGAATGGACTATCTAGTCACATTATCTATTACCAATCCGGTCACACTCTTATGTACTAAACGGGCCTTAAAGCAAGCGTAGGAAACAAACCTCAAGTGCTTTACAAATACTTTCAAGCTCGGTCCGAGATTTAACCATAGGTGTAGTCATCACAAACTCAATAACACCCACACAAGTCTTACTCCCTTGTTCAAACACAGGAATAGCAAGAGTTCCTCGAACATCAAACTTTTGAGCATCGCTAACACGTGGATACTCTTCGCTCTTAAAGAACTGGACATCAGGAGTCCACTCAGGAACCTTACCCAAGAAAACTCGACCCGGTAATCCCACTAAATCCTTTGAATCCTCCTCAGCCGGAAACTGATAATTAGCCGATATTTCTCTATAATGCGCAAGCCTTTTAGAAGTCGGATCGTGCGAGAAAGGTTGGTCGATAGTTGTTAAAACTCTTTTGCCTTCCTTCTGAACCGGTACCCATAATTGTATCAATGCATCTTTTTCTTTAGTGAAATCTTTTATATAACCAAGTGCTTGAACTATTCTCTGCATTACCGAATTCTTTTCTTTGGTCGGTGCGATCCACCACCTTCTTGCTTGGGTTTCTTCTTGACTCTGACTCATGCTCCAAGTAGTTTCGTTGGTTTCAGAAGCAGGCCATGAGAACGAAAAGTCAAATAGCGACGAGTACGAAGAAGAAGGGAATGAAGTAGTGTTTACGAATTCGGATCCGTTTGATGTTTCTAACCAGCAACCGTCTAATAATAGTTCATCCATAGAGTCAAGGTCCATAGCTGAATCCAAGTGAGTATTAAGGATGTTATCAGATGAAAAAACATTGTCATCCATTACGATATGTACTCAGAAATCTTAGTGCTTAGTAATAACGTAGATCCTGTTGAAAATAGTAGACAATAACAGTTTGTTAGAGTATCACCATTCTGTTAACGAGACATGTTTCAAGACTTAGTTTAAAAAAGATTATCTAGATTATCAATTATGTAAATGACACTATAAAATTTCTAAGTCATTTGAACATCAAGGTTTTGTAAGAAAAAAATTAGACTACTCACATAGAAATTTACATAAATAATGAACTATCTTTATGGATCCTATTACAGTAAACTAAATACCAATCCAAATTCTTCCAGATTCAAATGCAAACACACTTTCTCTAAATTCTTCCTAAACATAGATAAATTTGATCACTTATGATTCAAGAAAATAACAATTTCTAATAAAAGAACTAAGATGAAAAAAAAAATTCATTTTTACTCTAATCTATAATATACAAATTGATCTTGTTTACTAGAAACTAATTAAAACCCAAAACCCAAATGAGATAGGAGATAAAAAAAACTTACTAAATATAGACTCTTGAAGAGATTCTAGATGGGTATTTGGTTTTGTATAAGTTTCTCAATTACCTATAAAGAAAGTACCTGAGATTCAGAAGCAGGTGGGCATGACCAAGAACAACAGCACAGATCTTAAAAAGGTAAGAGAGGAAACTGTCCGAAACAAAATTTAAAAACGAACACAGATTTGTGTCTAAAAGTTAAATCTCTCTCTGTTCAAAGTTTAAGGATGTGATTAGGATTATGATTATGATTATCCCGAGATTAAATCTGGCGTGTGATTGACAGAGACGAGAAGATTCTCTTTACAGGAAGAGAGAGATAGTCCTCACAAACACTCTGGAGATTTTTATCATTTTTATTTTATGATATGGTGTTTTATTTTAAAATTGTAATTTTTTTATAAATAATAAAGTTTGGATCTTTTGGATTCTATTTGATTTGTGATGATTTTTTTTATTTCCCTGTTTTTGTATAAATCAAAACCCAACGAAATGATAATAAGAAATTGAAAAAGAAGGTGATTTTCTTTTATGTGTAGATTTAATATTGTTCAAAGTTTTGGATCTTTGATTTCTCCTTGGTAAAGTAGAGTCAACTCTTTTAAGCCTATTACAATAAGTTGAGTGGAGTCAGAAATATGATAAAAGTGGTAAATTTATGTTTAGAAAATGTTAGAGTTAGTGTGCAAACCACTTTGGCTTGTTAAAGATTCTTGCTTTAAACATATTTAGCAAGTGGAAGGAGAGTGGAAGCTGAGAATTTGATTTGTCTATTTCTTTGTACTATAATATATGATATTGTTAGTAAAAAATTAAATTATTAATTGATTTTTAAATTTAATCTAGCATATGTGAATGTGATCTACTTCATACTTGATTCTTATTTCTTCCTAGTTTGTCAAAATCAATCACTGTTTTTTTCTTTTTCTTGCCTATCTTTTTGTCCGGAAGAAAATCTAATTATGTTTACGTCACTTAACAACCGAAATTCTTTATTTCCCTTTATGGAATTAAACATGTCATGATGTCTTGTAGGATTTCAACTTGTTTTTTTGCTAAGATCAAAATAGGGTGGACAGAGTCTGGATTTGCTAGGTCATTATTAGATTTCCGGTCTTCAAACCTGAGCCTGAGAGATTTCCAGTCTATTTTTTTTTTATTTAGAGGTCCAAACTTCTTTTGTAAAATTTTACAGCTCTTTTGCTCTACATGTTTTTGAATGCATAAAGGAAATGTGTTCTTGCAGGATACGAGATTGGAGCATTCTTTTGATATAAAAGTTGTCTACTTAGCGTTCGGTGTTAGAAATTTTACATTTTTATTGTTAGACTTATACGTCTATTAATATGAATAAATAGGCATAAGATGAAGTTATGAGTTTTATAATTTTGGATATTTTTTTCGATGATTTGATTAGGAAGAGAAAATCAAATCCAATGTTTATTTTCTATTACTAGTTTTTAATTTTGTTTGTTTTTTAATAAAAATGATACTTTTCAATAAAATGAGAATTCATTAAGTATTTTTAAACAAAACCGCATATGTTTATGTTTGAATTTTGAGTTTAAATCTAAAATTCAAATACAGTTCTAAATGAAGCTCTATATGTATTAAGTTGTAAATTTTAAAAATTATAAAAGATTTGGTTTTGTTTAAGATGCTTATTTTTGGATTGAATCTTTCATAATAAATCTAGTATATACATTTTATCTAGTAGTCTGTCATTTCGTATACGATTCTTTTATTGGCCTAATATTGACGATGGTCAGATCCATCCATAAAATCATGTGACGGTCTATCCAATAAGAGAAATTTCAACAATTTTTGATTTGGATCATCATATGCTACTATCAGGATGCATCCACCAAATGAACGTGTTTAATTTCTATCATCATAGATAAATTAACAATATTGTACATGACCATTAATGACATAAGACTAAAGTCATCTTTAATGCATTAAAAACCGCATATACACCCATCAATAATCACAATATCCTAACAATCAACTACATAGATATATCATGGTGCATTGCATAAGAATAATATGTAATGTAACCATACATCTTCATTCTTAATTAGTCATACTTAATTGTAGACCTACTTATAATAGAGTATACTTAATTGTAGACCTACTTATAATAGAGTATGAGTAGTCATCACCCATATTAATGGTGTGTTCGATAAAAGCCTTAGCACCAAAGTTTTAGTTCGAGTATGTACTAGCATTGACTTTGTCCCGATATACCCTACAATGATTTAAGAACTTTAAACTTTCTCTTTAACAAATATGAACTTGGTGTGTTTGGATTTAATAGAGCTCATATTTATTTATTTATTATTGAACCAATAAATTATCACAATACAAACTAAGAGGTCTTTATATTCCTTCCATGATTTGTAGTTTTGTGACAAAATTTTGTACCCAAAATATCTGGTTGGATGTCTCAAAACATGCAATAAATTTTAGAGCCACAATAGAAGATGTTATGAGTGTTTTTTTATACTATCCATGATATTGCACCTCCTACTAAAATAAATATGATGTCTGAATTTGAACCACGAGCGTCTTCACATCCGAAAAAAATATGAGTCATAATACCTTATACTCTAGTTTATCCGACTACCTATACGTCAAACTGTGATGTTTTATTTGTGGCAAATACCGGAGAACTCTTTTGACTGCCTTCCAATGTTCCATTCCCGTGTTACTTACATATCTCTCTAGTACATCGATAATTAATTCTGTTAGGGAGGCAACCAAAGTCCCATATCCCACATCGGTTAAACATGGGAAGGATCAGTGGTATATAAGTAAGAACATACCTCAACTAGTATGAGGCCTTTTGGTAGTGGACCAAATGCAAAGCCGTGAGGGCCTTCGGGTGCCAAAACGGACAATATCATACTAGTATTGAGATCAGTTGTGTTCTTACTTATACACGGAGACGGAATACCCGGACTGGACCCCCATATTCCCAACACGTGGTATCAGAGCGAGGTTCAGACGGACGCGATGGTGGTAATATTCTCGGAGGTCGAACATGATGTACCAGTAGTCATGCTCAAGGTGAATGATCTAATCCATACATCCTAGTTCAGAGCGGTGGTACTTGATTGGAGTGGATAGTAGAGCTAAGGAACAGGCGCAGGATGGTCGAGTGAGTAGATAGATCCGCTGTAAAAACTCTATTGCTCAGGTGGAGCAACTTTGGTCGAGTGAGTAAATAGATCCGCTGTAAAAACTCTATTGCTTAGAGTGAGCAGATGAAAGTTAATTGAGAGGAGGCTAAGTGGTACTTTGTTCGAGAGGAGGATTTGTTAGGGTGGCGACCAAAGTCCCACATCCCACATCGGTTAAACATGGGAAGGATCAGTGGTATATAAGTAAGAACATACCTCAACTAGTATGAGGCCTTTTGGTAGTGGACCAAATGCAAAGCCGTGAGGGCTTTCGGGTGCCAAAACGGACAATATCATACTAGTGTTAAGATCGGTTGTGTTCTTACTTATATACGAAGGCGGAATATGCAGACCAGACCCCCATCTCTTATTCCGACTCGTGTGTAGACACTTTCTTCACATCAACAATTCCATTTGATATTATATCACGAATAAAATGATAACTGACATTTATGTGCTTTGTATGCTCACGGTACATCTGGTTCCCTGTAAGGTGTATGACGCTTTGACTGTCACAAAACACTTTTGTAGTAGTCCTATCCAAGCCCAAATCTGCCATCAAACCTTGCAACCATATTTCCTCTTTAACTGCTTCTGTTACCGCCATGTACTCTGCCTCTGTTGTAGACAAAACTACAATAGCTTGCAACTGTGCTTTCCAACTGATCGCACTCCCAGCTATAGTAAATACATATCCTGTCACATATCTTCTTTTATCCATATCACCTGCAAAATCAGAATCAACTAAACCAACCAATGATCCTGCAACATCATTCAGCGATTCACCAATATCGGTCTTGTTAAAAGTAAAGACAACTTTCACAGTATTCTTTTGAAGAGATTCAATCTCTTCCCCCATAGCACCAATCCGTCGATCTGCCTCTGAACTCGCTATAGCTTCTTCGTAGCTACTAGGTTCATGCGTCTCAACTTCTTCTGCAACTGACAGAGCATATGCAACTAGATTCGCATACCTTTTTGGAAGTCTAATATCTCTTCTTTCTCTGCCCAATGCTATGTTATAAGGTTGTTGTTCTGGTTCAGGCGCATCATCGTCACTATCATCCGATGCTGACGCTTCATCTCCTGATTCTGGATCCACCTCAGAACCACTTGAATTATTGGATCTGCTAGAAACTGTTCTACTTCAAGCTCCACCTGTTTACTCACAATCGATCTTGATTCGACCATTTTTCCTACTTCCTTATGTCTGTCTATCAAAGCAAACTTATTAAAAGCAATGTCCCTACTGATGAGAAAACCTGGAGACTTTGGAGAGGTACACCATAACCTATATCCCTTCACTCCAGTAGCATATCCTAGAAATATGCAACTCTTTACCCTCGGCTCAAGCTTACCATATCTCACATGAGCATACGTAGGACAACCGAACACCCTCAAATGTTCATAATCAGGCAACGATCCAGACCAAATATCAAAAGGAGTTTTACAATCAATAGCCGTTGATGGAGACTGATTCACCAAGTAAAACGCTGTATTGATAGCTTCAGCCCCAAAATCCTTTCCCACACCGGAATGCGAGAGCATACTTTGTGCCTTGTCACAAAATGTTCTATTCATTCTTTATGCGACTCCATTGTGTTGTGGTGTTCTAGAACAAGTGCGATGGCGTATTATTCCCTCAGCTTCGCAGAACTCGTTGAACTCACGACTACAATATTCTAACCCATTATATGTCCTAAGACGTTTGATTTTTCTTCATGTTTGCTTCTCAATCATCGTCTTCCATTTGACAAAGGTTGAATATGCCTCATATTTCATTTTCAGAAAGTAAACCCACACCATCCTTGAATAATCATCAATCAAACTCATGTAGTATCTGGCTCCGCTCTTGGATGGAATTCTGTTTGGACCCCAAAGATCTGAGTGAATGTAGTCCACTGCCCCTTTAGTCTTTGTTACAGCTGATTTGCTGAATTTGACTCTAGTTTGTTTACAAACACACAGTGCTCACAAAATCCCAATAATTCTGCTTTATACCCTTTCAACAAATCTCTCTTTCCCAAAACAGCTAATCCTCTGTCACTCATGTGACCAAGACGCCATTGCCACAACTTATTTTGATCCTGCCTACTTTGGCTATTACTCCCTGATGATGCTACTACAGCATCGCCCATAACAACACTCCCTTGGAGAATGTAAAGACCCTTCTGCAAACTGCCTTTCATGCATAGCATTGAGCCTTTTGTCACTTTGATTACACCGTCTTCTGCACGGTACTTGTAACCTCAAGAGTCCAGAGTCCCAAGAGAAATCAGGTTTCTCTTTAACCCAGGAACATGCCAGCACGTCAAGATTCTAACAACCCCATCAAACATTCTGATTCTAACGTTACCAATACCACCAACAGTCAACAAATGATTGTTCCCTAAATAGACAGTTCCCTGCATTGGCTTGTACGTATCAAACCATTTCTTGAACTGACACATATGATATGTAGCGCCAGTATCGAGTACCCAAGAGTTTTTCCCAAAGTCTGAACTCAGGGACAATACATCTCCTCTACCACTGTTTTCACTATCGTCGGAATTGTTCACACCTTCAACAATATTTGCTGCATTTTCCTTTTGATTTCCCTTCTTACCATTCAGTTTCGGACAATCTCTCCTATAATGACCCTGCTCACCGCATTCATAACAGTTTGAGTGCTTTACCCTTGACTTAGACCTCTAGTTCTTCTTTTTTAAAGAACTCGCTTTTCTTGTAGATCTTCCCCTAGTTATAAGACCTTCCCCTTCAACTTGATTGTCTGGCTGCAACTGTCTCATCTCTTTTGATTTCAGTGCCCCTTTGACATCTGCTAGGAATAACTTATCCTTACCATACATAATGGTATGTACGAAGTTTTCATAGGGAGCTGGTAACAATCTCAATACAAACAAAGCTTGATCCTCATCCTCAATATTGATATCTATGTTCTCCAAGTCCATTATAATTGATTTAAAATTATCTAAGTGCTCTGTTATGGACATACCTTCTTTCAATCTGAAATCATACAAACGCTTCTTCAAGTATAATCGGTTTACTACTGATTTCTCTGAGTAAAGATCTCCTAGCTCTTTCCATGCGCAGGAAGCAGTCTTCTCACCACTAATCTCGCGAAGCACATTTTCTTTCACACTCATTAAAATCCAGCACAAAACCCTTTCTTGAAGATCTTGTTTCTTCGTTTCTTTCATCTATTGTGGTAACTTATTCTCCACAACCTTCCAGAACCCTTGCAATACCAATGAAGATTTCAGTTTAATCTTCGACAACGCAAAGCTGGATCTGCCATCAAATTTTTAAATCATGCATTTTGTTGTTGTAGACGCTATTGTGAAACCTTAATTACAAAAGCCCTAATTTCACAATGTGGCTATGATACCAATTTTGTTATTAAATTACTATGCAATTATCAAAATGGCTCAAGCACAAAACATATACGAAGGACAAACTTGAATGAACACAGGATTTAATGTGGTTTGACAATTGTCTACGTCCATGGGCGCCGCCAGAGAAAAGAGTTTCACTATGATAGAAAAGGTTACAGATGTCAGATTATATTTTGTGTAGCCATAGTAGCCTATTTATAGGGAATTAATAGACATACTAGACAATGGGCCTAATGGACTCATACCACAAGACTAACATGATACGGTCACAACACTTGTTTGTACTGCCGGACACAATACATTGTCAAGGCACAATATCACTATCACAGACATAAAACTGTACTACCGGACACAGTACACTGTCAAGGCACTATTCGAATCATTCACAACAAATTAAATGGTTGGTCGTGTACAAGCCTGAGCATACATTAGACTTCCAACAATCAAAACATATAAAATCTTTTCTAATTTTGTCTTTGGAAACTGCTTGAGACTAAATTTTTCATCTTTTGATATAAGAGTTTATTTTCCTTTGTTTTTTATATCCTAACATTGTAACATAATCTCAATATACGTCTTTATGATAAACTCTAAAATCCAAGGGATCAATACCGTTGAATTTGAATTTCTAACACAAAATATGCATCACCAAAAAAATTCATATCAATTTTTTCCGAAAGAAATTTATTGGGTGTACGCAACAAATTCTTATTATTTGTGGATAATAATATGTCATCAACATACAACACCAAAAATATAAATTTTCTCCCACAAAACATTAGATACACATAATACTCCACAGAGTTTATCTCAAAACCAAATGAGATAATATTTTTGATAAATTCGAGGTACCATTCCTGAGACGCCTATTTAAAATCCATAAATATATTTATTTAGTTTGTATACCATCGACTTTGGATCACCAGAGATAAATTTTTCAGGCTCAATTACAAAAAATGGTCTTTATATCCATTTGATGGAGCTCAAAATAAAGATGTGCAATGTATGTCATGGTTCTAAGGTTTCTTTAAATTATATCCCTTCAAGTTCAGTAAAACCTTTAACCATAAATCACGCTTTATGTTTTTCCATATTACCCGAGAATCTTGTTTGGGTTTAAAAATTCACTTACAAACCAATCAGTTTCTTTTCTTTAGGTAATGAGACAAGATCTCACATTGCATTAAACCTTTTTTTATTTTATTAATTCATAACTGAGAATCATAATTATCCATGGTTTCATAAAACCCTAATAGATCATTTTCTGCTGCACCATAAAATTCATCATGTTTTTAGGATATACTATATAATATGAAGATATAGAGCTCTTATTTTCTCTAGTAAACCTTCGCAAATGTATAAATTTTCAATTTTCACTTGCATTTTTTGATGAGATAGAGTCTGATTTTCCTGAACAAGTTCATTTTGATATATCTAAAGCATTTCATTTTGTTTATTTTGAATAATATCCCCTGATGAAATATTATCTTGAGTATCTATATGTTTTAAAGATTTTTAAATGGTGATTGGACTAAATACCAAATTATTTGATACTGAAGTATCATTGTTAGATACTTCACGAATCAAATAAATTCTTCTATAAAATCAATGTTTGTTTACTAAATTATCCATCTCAAACTCAATATTCTCAAAGAATTTCGTTGTTCCCATCTTAAAAAATAATACTCTTGGAAGGATCATAATCTTAAAGCTCACACTCTAGCCATGATATCTAATAAAATAATTACTAACTGCTTTGGATTCTAATTTTTTTTATTCGACCCATAAGGCTTTGCTTCAGCTGCACATCCCCAAACATGTAAATACTTTAAACTAGGTTTACACTCAGTCCAAAGTTCATACGATGTTGTAGTAGTTGCTTCCGTCAGAACTCCATTAAGAAGGTAGGTATCATGTTTTATTACTTCTCCTTATAGGGATATATATAATGTATGACTAATCATACTTCTTACCATATCTTCTAATATAATGCTTCGTATCTCATATACACCATTCATGCTAAGAGAAATCGACATTATATATGGAGGAGTTATCCCGCACTCCTTTAAAAACTTTACAAACGGCCCGTGATGTTATTCACAAGAACCGTCATATCTTATGTGGTATTCACCAGCACGACCCAATCTGACACACTAAATGTCTCTACCAAGTTGTTTTACAACCTTGATTTTAAAGAATTTGACCTTTTAAATGTCCTTTGGTTTCTCGTGAATAACATATACACACTCATAAATGCGAGAAATTGTTAAGGAAATATACAAAACATTATTGGTCGTTCCACGATGTCGTAGAGAACGGTCTGCATATGTTTGTATGTATCAAATCCAAGACCCATTTCGCTCTATATGCATCTTATATTTCATATTGTTCTATTTTCCCTTTATACATGCAATATAAAAATTGAAGGCTAAAAAATCTAGCTGACTTAAAAAAACCTCTCTAACAAACCTTCCAATATTATTTCTAGAAATATGAGTTAATAGTTAGTGCCAAAGTTTCACTAAATTTTTAATTTTACAATTTAGTTTTCGTTTATATTTACATTCATTACGTTTTGTGGTCTTTAATAGTATTTAACAAATACAAATTATCATTCGCTATTAATCTTCCAAATCCAACAATATTATTGTTTAAATAAAGACATAAACTATCATTTCCAAATAAACAACAATACATAAATTTGTTCAACAATGGAAAAAAACAAATTCCCTCCGAGAAAAGGTACATACAATACGTACTTTAAATATATAAAATATCCACTAAACATGAATTACCATTGATGAGGATAAACATATTCAAAGGGCGAATTCATAATTAGGCCAATATTTATCTTTTGTATTTATTTTATTAGCTAAGTACTTTTATCTAATATATTAATTTTATTATGTTATTGGGCCTTATTGGTATGAATTTATGGGCTTGGACCATAAGCATAATTTAGCCCATTAGGCTAAAGATGGCCTTAAATACTTTCCGAGAATGCATTTAATAAGGACAAAACTTTCTCTCTCTAAACATTTACTAGAAGCTGCTCAATTACCTCTCTACTCTATACCTTTAATTTATTACATCCTCTTACTTCACCAAAAGACTCTTTGAATAAGATTTACCACCATCAACCATGAGTTGTACAGATAGATATTTCACTATGACTCATGCTTTGGCTTATGATTATACCTTGCAAAGATATACGAATATGAGTGGTTGCAGTTGTATCAATCCAACAACTATTTCTCGGCACTGAAACTAAATTGATCTCTGAACAAGCCATAAAAATGATATATATATATAGCTTTTATAATAGCTATGTACTTTTCACATTTTTTCTTATAATACCATGTATCTTACAATAGAAAAAACGTCATATACCGGACGAACCCATATGTTTATGCATTCCAGAACCGGATGTATGTGAATTTAAACCTTTATTCTTTCTTTTTTGGTCTTTTCCAACTGAGCATTCAACATTTGCACATTCAGATATTCCTATTTCAATGGATCCTCCTCTAGCATTATCTAAGAAATAAGTTCATTATGAGTTCATTTCTCTCTAATATAGTTATAAGGATCTCAAACATACTTTTGAGTAGTCTTCCTACTTGTTTTTCTGGCGGCAGTAGAATGTATCTGGAATGAAATCAACTGAATGTGGCCCATCTAACGGGTGACGCGATTTGGGTAATAAGGCACGACTATGTCAAACGACTTAAGCGTAAGCTCAACCCAACTAAACGTACATAACGGACGCACTTCTCGTAAATAATCATACGGAAGAAAAATCACCTGAAATAAAAAAAAATATAGTTAGTATACATTAATAATACAAAAATAGTTAACATTATACTAAAATAATACAACTTACATCTAGTGCGGTGCACGTCGATAATGTGTGTCTAAATCTGAGCGGACCTGCAAAGAACATACTTTATGTGGTGCATAGCGGCAGATATGTGGTAATGCTACCTGATACCCGTTGTACGATGGAGCACTGAACGGCTTAAAATGATCAAAGATCAATGTCTCTAACAGTTTGGTAATCCCATATATATCATTATTACCATGCATAGAACCCTGGATGAGGGAGTGATATAATTGAGCTAACACCATCAAACCCCAGTTGTACCGATCCATAAGCTGATACTGGTTAACAAAGTGTAAGTAATCTAGGGAAATACTATTTCAAGTTTTGTTGGCGCAAATAGTGGATCCTAAGATGTATAGTATACACGCTCACGTGGCGTGATCAATCCTAGCATCGTTAGTCCTACTATCATTGCATCGCTCATGTATGAAAGTAATATGCAGTTAATGTAATGTTAAACTAGTATCGTTCCTAAGGTGTTTAACCAGCTCGGATGATGGTACACCAAGTATACGTATGAATGTCAAGCACCTCTCTGTCTCATCATCAAAATATCGTACGTCAAAAGTCATACATGTAATCGGCAAGCCGGTGATGATATGGACTTCATTAAGAGTAATGGTCATCTCTCTGAATGAGAAGTGAAATAAATACGTCTCCTCATGCCATCACTCAAGAAAGATCTTTAAAAGGTGGACGTTGGTATACCAACAAAATAATGCGTCGATAAGAGGCCCAAATATCGTCTCCATGACCTTAGCCAATACCCGAGTGTGATGTCTCAAGTTCCACTTACGAGACTGTCAAACATCAAGAAGTAATGTAAGTTGACTCTCGCCTGCAATACGTATCAAACAAAAAAACGTAAATTTAAAAGTTATTTATTATGATTAAGTTAAAAGTAAAAAAATAAAGTTGTTTATTAAAAAAAATACATCTTCATGGTATACACTATACTCCTCGTGTAGGATGTAATCTGGATAAAGACCGAGGATGTGGGGAAAGACAGCGTCAAACTCCGTATACATCTCAGGTGTGGCCTGTGAAGATGTACCTGCACCGCTACTGCCAACCGCAGCCCAACCATCGTGATGGTTGGTATCATCCGTTGGAGCACCATAACGCAAGCTCTGTTTGGTACGAGTGTCTGGTGAGAGTTCCTCTAATGGAAAATACCCCTAGGAACAGTGTATGAAGGGTCGTCTTGTTACCAAGCTACTTCTTAGCAGTCATTTTAGTACGAACCATCTGTGAAAAAAAAATACCAACATGAAAAGAATAGAAAAATCAAACATATAAATCACAAAGTTTTGTATCATTTTGCACAAAACAGCTAAATCTAGGCAACTGTGTAGTATGCGATCTTGGTAAGGCCAGTCGCATGCGACCACTGATCTAAAGTATCGCGCACGACACACATCCATCATGTTCGCACGACATATGCGATAAACACTATCCCGGTCGCATATGTCGTGCGACGAACAACATTCAAAATTAAAAACCCTAGAATGCATAATACTACACCATTATCAGCAAAATCAAACCCAAAATACATATATGTATCTAAGAAACAACTCTATGCTATTAGTTTAACAAACCAACAACTACAAACATGCCAAAATCCATGTTTTAAAAACTATTTACAAAACCTATTATTAGACAACATATACACGACGAAATTGAGAAAATAATTGAGTAGGAAGATTGTATGACATACCTCTATCTTGTTTTTTGGGGTATCAATTAAGACAGGATTACAAAATAGAGGGCTAAAGGGCAAAAAACCCACAATAGACCTAATACCCAATAGAGAGACCATTACAGACTCTTCTCTCTCACTCGAAACTCCAAAACCCTAGTCCAATCTTCACCTTCATTCCTACATCAAACTTTAAAGTCGAATGTATTAGATTATCAAGAAATTGATGGAAAATTGAGTTTACTTCAATCAATTTTCAACAACAGGTAATGCAAAACAACTCAAAAATCCACTAATTTTGATCAACGAACAACCTTTTCCCCTTCATCTTCATCCAATCTTCATCCCATCTTCAGAAACTTCATGTAGTCGAATCCAGAAATCTTTATAACCACTCCAATTAAACCTCCAAATCTTCAATTTCACAACCACACCTTAATTTCACCCGATTACACCTGTAAAGAGAGACATAACTTCAACAAATTTTTGTGATATATGTCAAATAGAAGATATATAGCCCAATCCAAGGTTTTCTCAAGCAACACAATGGTTAGCAGCGGATTCGGGGCATTGAAATGAGAGAACGAAAGTTTCTCTTTACATTTCAATGTCTACTTAGAGAGCCAATCCACAGTTCTAGTCTGAATTCTAGGGATATAGGAAATGGACATAGAAGGGAGGATAAGCTCTCTGCAAATAGGGATGAGAGATTTCAGGTAAATATGATGATTTTGATTTTTAATCATGTTTACCAAAGTTAAACAATCGGTTTCTATATTAATATTAACCCAGTTTTTGGGCTTGCAGATCAATAAACCCTCAATAAGCGCTCTGGTTTCAGCAACCAGAGGCTTAATTTTACCAAATAACTTGTTGGAGCTAGAGACGATGGAGCCCTCATTGACTCTAAAAATCATAGCTCCACAAGCCTCTCTATTATTGAGACAGGAAACATCAACATTGAGCTTTATTCTACCTTCAACATGAGCCACCCAGTTAAGATAAATAATTCTATTTTTTCTGCAAATATTATTAGATGAAAGACATCCTAAAGTTTGACCAGCTTCACTGGCATTAGTCAAGTGCTTGCTAGTCAAGACATTAGCAATGTCAAGACCCAAAGTAGTCATATTGATGATTGAAATACAACAATTAATACTGAGCCCAATATTTTTAAATTTAGCAGAGTTTCGACTATTCCATATCACCCAGAAGATTATAACTAGTAAAGTATGGGTGATATGAACCTTAAGAGAAGAAAACCAAAAACAATTATATACTACATGCTTTTTAGTCATAAACCTTTCAATTCTTATATTGAAAAGTTTACTGAAATGGCTCCAAAGACTCCAAGCATAGTTACAACTAAAAAACAGATGGTTTACATCTTCACCATTTAAACATAATTGGCATTTTGAGGCCAAATTCACATGCATATTTTGTAAAACAAAATCTACAAGAATTTAGTTTTAATTTTTTTTCCATAAAATGAAAGTAAACTTTCGAGGAGTAATAACAGTCCATTTTTTTAAAAAACATGAGGGATTATTTGTTTTTCTGATAGAGTTCCAGGTATTTTTCATGTTAAAATTTTTATCAGGAGATAAATCCCATATCCTAACATCATTTTTAATTGGATCCACTTTGAATTTTATAATCTGATTCATTCTATTTTTAGGGATAACTCTAGATAAAGCCACCTTATCTCAGGAGTCAGTTTTCCAAAAATAATTCACCTTGGCCTCAAGATACCAGTTATTGGTAGATAGCTTGTGGTCCAAGATTGGAGGCCAATGGTTCCAGTTTTCAGACCAGAAGTTCATGTCTCCACGCCCCAAGCTCCACTTTATATTGCTCTCTGCCACATCCTTTATACCTATAAGGCACTTCCAGGTTAGAGATCCTTTAGTTTTCTTATTAGTTTTTAAAGGATGAGAGTCTTTGTTATAAATATCATTCATGATTCTAGACCAGAGACCCTAATTCTTCATATAATTAAACCATAATTTTTGAGAGAAAGTGGCCTGAATATCAGCAAGGTTCCTGATATTTAGTCCACCTTCATCAAAAGGGAAACATAGCTTATCCCAGGAGGCCAATGCATAATATTTCCATTAAATTTGGACCTCTATAAAAATTGGTTGAAGATTTTTTAGATTCTTTTGATAATACAGTTAGGTAAAACTGAATTTTGCATCCAATAATAAGTTATAGGCATAAGAATATTAGAGATCAAAGATAGCCTTCCCCCATATGACAAATACTTAGAGTCCCACTCCATAACTTTCGCATTAGTCTTGTCAATTAAAGGCACAAAATTTTTGAGCCTTGTTATCTCTGTGCAAGGTGATACCAAGATAGCAGGTTGGGAGATTTCCAGAGCTAAAGCCAGTGTTGGTTTCCAAAATCTGAATTCTGCACTGCTGCAACTCGCAAGAGGTAATAATTTTTGTCTTATCTTTATTTATAGATTGACCTGATACTTGTTGATACCTGTCTAAACAATTACGTAAAAGGTTAATAGAATTAGGATGGCTGTTGGTATAAATGATAATATCGTCAGCAAAGGCAGTACATGGAACAAGAATTTTAGTCCTAGTAGCATACTGCATAGACTTATTCATAGATTAAAGAGACCACGAATCAATACTTCTTCACTTATAATAAATAGGCTTGGGGATAGGGGATCACCCCGCCTCAAGCCTCTTTTTGATTGAAAATATCCATAGATGTTACCATTTATAAGAATAGATAGATTAACCTTCTTAATCATCTTAGAAATAAGGCTAATAAATCTATTAGAGAAGCCAAAATGAATTAATAATTTCAAAATGAATGAGAAGGACATTATGTCAAAAGCTTTTGACATGTCCAACTTTATCATGATGTTACCCTTCTTAGGCTTTCTATTTAGATCAAAAGCCAATTCTTTAGCAACAAGAATACTATCATGTATAGATCTGTTTTCAAAAAATGCAGCTTTAAAGTTAGAGATAATACTAGAAAGAATAACATATACTTTAGTATTGATAAGTCTAGCAAAAATTCTATTCAGCATAGTACAAAGGCTGATAGGCTTGTAATTAGACCAACTCATAGGGTTTGAGGTTTTAGGGATCAGACTGATCCGAGTGGCAAACATGCCATTAGGCATACTATGACCCTGCAAAAAGGCATTAATAGAATAACAAATATCACATTTTATAATCCTCCAACAAGTTTTATAAAATAAAATATTATACCCATCTAAACCAGCAACACTATCTGCTTTCATACTGTTAATAATATTCCAAACTTCTTGTTCATCTGCAGGCACCATAAGGAGGGCATTCTCATATCTGGAAACCATCTTTGGGATAGAGTCAAAGATGTCACTAGACATTAAAGCATCTTCTTCATCCTTACTACTAAATGAATCACAAGATAGGTAAGAATTAAAGTAACTAAGAGCATATTTCCCAATATTAGGATCATCATAAAACCAAGTATTATCATGTTTGATGCCATGGATAGTATTACGTCTCCTTTTCTTATTAACAAAAGCATGATAGAATTTAGTTTTACCATCACCCTCTTTTAACCAGGCATTATAAGATTTCTGCCTCCAATAAACCTCCTCAGATCTTAGGGCCTTAAGATGAAGGGAAGTAGCTTTCTTTAGATTAGCATTAGAACATAAATTGTTTTCTCTTTGATGAATAATATTTAAGTTATTAACATTTGCCTCAGCCTTTTTTACTTTACTAAAAATATAGCCAAAATAGTTTATGTTCCAAGATTTTAAACAGATTTTTAACCTTCTCATTTTAAACCAGAAAACCTCATTTGGAAGAGCTATAATGTTTTGACTCCAATTTTTCTCAACCACACTTAAAAAGGATTCATCAGAGGTCCAAGCATTTAAAAATTTAAAGCTTTTCTTCTTGTTAATATAGTTATTGTTTAATGTAGATGCATAGATAAGAAGAGGGGCATGGTCAGAGCAAGTTATGACCATGCCAATAACCTGAGTGTAATTGAAGAGGTTCGACCATTTGGTGTTTATCATCACACAGTATAATCTTTTCCACTTTAAGTTTTTGTTCTAGGTGAATTTTGAGCCAACCATCCCAGCATCTTCAAGATTACACTCACTCATTGTCTTGACAAAATCCTGAATATTATTCTAACAAATAGAAGAACAACCTATTTTTTCATCAACAACATCCATAACGTTGAAGTCCCCCATGGTAATACAAGCTTTATTCTTAGTAGAGACATTTTTAAGCAGAGACCAAAGCTCACCCCTTAACTGCGTATTACACTTAGCATACACCACCGTTAATAGAAAGCACCCACTAACATTATGATAGCTAACCTCAAGATTAAGGCATTGTTCGTGATTAGCTAACACCTCAATGCTAATATCCTTAATCCAGAAAACCCAAATCTTGTTAGTATGATTCACATAGTAATTAGAAAGACCTAATTTAGCAGCAACCTCACTTATAACCTCCAATCTAGCTATAGGTTCTAGAATATCAAGAATCTTTACTTTCTCTTTTAAGATGATCTCTTTGAATTTACTAATAGTATATATGTTATTAATGTCACAAACATTTCAATTAAGAATTTTAATAATGATCAGATACAGAATTGTACCTTTTTTTTATCCCCGAAAGATTCAGAGATTTAAGGGCTCTTTTAGTTTGTCTTTTACCTTTACTCATAGCTTTTAACTTCTTTTTCAGGATATTGTTAAACCCCTGGTTGGTAGAAGAGGTGCATTCACTCCCTATGTTATCTTTTTTAGGTGAGTTATCTTCTGTATGTAGACTACTATAATCATGAGACAACTTAGAATCCATGTCTTTATTGAGGTTCTTTAAGGCATCTATAATTTCAATATATTCAATTTGATTTTTATTGTCATTAACAGAGTCTTGTTGCGAATCTTGAACCAGGTTATCACCATCTGAAGCATGAAGAACATTGTTGGAGCTGAGAACATCCTTGCAGTTTTCCAAATTTCCGGAGACTTTTGAAGAAGCAATAGTCTTATTTACCACCAAATACTTCACTTTAGAAATATATATCTGATTGTAATTAGGATTACTCTTCTTACTCTTCTCACTACTCTTGTAGACATTCGCATTAACAGGCAATAAAATTTCTTTTTGATTCGCTATCGTATCATTTCCAGTATCTGTGTTTCTATTCTTTTGAATCTTTTTCTTCTTCAAACATTAACTAGGAATATTTCCACCCAGATGATAGCAAGAAGAACAATAATTAGGCAGATTTCTATAGGAAACAGAGAGCCAACAACCATCATTCCTACCCAAACCAACCCATATTCTATCATAGATTTTAGATGAAACATCCATCTCCACCAAGCCAACCACAACATTATTCAAACCTCTATTTTTTTCTGGAAAATCAATCTTATAAGGAGTACCAATGGTAGCCAATATATCTCTTAAAAATTTCTTGTTGTAAAGAAATTCCGGAACCCTTCCAAGTTTGACCATGACCAGCGAAACAGGGTATTCATATTTAACATTAAAATCACGTTTCTAGCGAAGAACTCTCATCGTAGAGCTACCAATTCGCCAAACATTCTTAGACCAAACTTTGATAACATCATCTCTCGAATCGAATTCCATGATGAGATGTCTTGAGTCCCATTTGTTGATACTATAACTACCTTTAAATTTAAAAGAAGACAGGAATAGATCCATTGAACTCTTCTTATGTAATCCGAGTGAAAATTTTCCAACAATCGTAATTGTTGCCGATAAACTTAGAAAATCTTTGACATCACTTGAACACTGGATAAATATATGATCTCCACTGCTGTTAACTCTTTCTGGAGCCAAATTAACAGAAGGCTGCAAAAGACTTCATACCTACCCCATTTTTGTCATGTACTCTGTTTCTTGAGTTAAAAACAGAGAAGTCTTCTTCCTCGAAAACTTCATTATTGTAAATCTCCATAATAGAGATGACAACAACAATAAAAAATTAAAAAGAAGAAGAGAAGAATGGAGAAGAGACGTCATTGAAAAAAGAGGAGAAAAATCAAAACAGACGAAGAAAGAAGAGCAATATTGGAACAAATCTTGAAGAGTAGTCAGTTCTTACTTAAAAAATAATGTATTTTTAGGAACAACAAAAACCGCAAAAACATAAAATAATACATCATTCGACAAAACCATATAAAGTAGACGTTTTTCAAATATTAAAAATAAAAATAAATTAATAACAGTTATCAAGTTAATTTGATATTTTATTGATAAAATTTTAACCATTAATCTATTTTTATTTTTATCATGTAAAACGACAGCAATATTTTATTGTTCCATCAGCAAACTAAAATTAGTGACAAGATCAAATCGAAATTTATATTTCAAAACCAAAGATTACCTTGTTGTTTAATACTAGTACCAAAAAATTTACCTTGTTGTTTAATACTAATAAGTTATATTCTACGGTAACCAAAAATTAGAAATATTTTAAAATAACATTCCAGGATCCATTAAAAGTCATAAGAAATTTGATCACATCAGAATCATATTGCAATCGTAACACATTTGTTGATGCGGAAAATGAATTATAAATAAAATATTGTAAAAATAGTATATATATATATATTACGCATATGATGTACAGGGTCATTACGCTATATAAGAAAAAATTGATATTCAACACAATCCACAACCACCGAATCACCTAGAGAATTTTAATTGGTTGGTAATGTACTTCCGATTAAAAATATAAATCATGTTGCACGTCATTGTTAGGTAAAGAGGTAGGGTTTTATTTTATTTTCTTTTAAATATTTTTTACTTGCTTTGCTACCTCACTAATACAAGGTTGGTGTACCTATTTTCCTTTGTGACGGGCAAAGACGAATCTTATAAGAATGTGAGAGCAAAAGGAAAAATGATTTTGAAGTTTTGAATTTTATTAACCATTCAATAAAAAATTCAATGCGTTGTTACGGATAATATGATTTTTTTAAAAAAAATAGTATAAAAAAATAGATAATATCATTTTTTTTGGCAAAATGTTTTTTTTTAATTTGAGATAAATTAGACCATACATACAACACAATGTACACTGCGGTCCATGTAGTAGTCAAACATACAAAGAACTCTAAATCGAAAATATACTTTCTTCTATCATTTGTTTCTCTCTTTTTACGCAAAATCCTATTTCTTGGCTTAAGCTTTTTTTTTCATGGCATTCATAGCAATGATGGAGAGTTTCCATTGAGGTCTTTGGAATCGATGGCGGCACGTTCAAAATACCCTTTTTTGGATTCAGATTATTGACTAAGAAATGTTTGAAACTTGAATGATTGCTCTCGATTTTGAGGATGACACTCAGAAGCACAACCACTGAAGGACCAGCATTGATAGGGATACTTTCAAAGTACCCTTCTATTGCTACTGATTATTTGGTTGATTCCAATATGAAAGGGCTTTGGAAGGTCTGGAAATGGCATGTTTACTCCCAATACCTTGGCTTTTGCTCGAACTTGTCTTCAATCTCCATTCTAGCAACAATTTATAGTTTGGTAAGTCAATTCCTTCAATTTTTGAAAAGATTTTAAGTCAGGTTATTCCTGCTTTGGGTTAGTAACGATATTTCATTGTTTGTAGCAAAAAACTTTATGAATTGCACATTTTACCAAGGATATAGAGAAATTCCTCAAGAGAAATCCATTTACTGAAGCTCAACGATTTTTAGAATCGGAGGAGATACTTCCGGTTTGAGGCTACTAAGGATTGGAATCATTTGCAGTAGCACAACCACAAATAGACAATTGGTGGAGGGACGTTCAAAGTACCCTTCCAATGCTTCTGATTATTTGGTTGATTAAAATATGAAAGGGCTTTGGAAGGTGTGGAACTGGACTGTTTGCTCCCAATACCGTGGTTGATTGCTCGACGTAGAACCAATCTTCATTCCAGTGATTTTATGATGCTTGGTAAGATAAATCTTTCGATACCTTCAATAATTGTTTTTTAAACAGGCTATTCCAGCAAAGGGTTAGTGAAGATATACATTATTTTGCAGGATAAACTTATAGAAAATTCAGAAATTGACAAAGATGGGGAGTAATGCCCATTGGAGGAAGCCAACAACATGGAAACATCATATCTTAGGTGCGAAGCATTTAAAATTATTTTATCAGTACTGACATTTTTAAAATGATGAAAATGATGCCTAAATCAATTTATGAAAACTTGAAAGTAAAGATGATCATTAATCGGTATTATTCATTATATATCCAAGGCCTAAGCTTTCCATAAATGTTATGGAAAACAAATTATTTGGCAATTGGAAACTTGTATAATTTTGTTTCATCTTACATCGTAGAGTCCATTTTGCAAGCCAGTCAACGACTTGATTGTGGACTCTAGATCTATGCTGAATAATCATAACAAGGGTTATTAGATTTCTACATATATTTTGTAAAGGGTATAGGTACCAAGGAAAAATACCTGATATTAGTAGCTTGACTAAGATTTTTGAATTAGTGTCAATGTCAACATTAACCCAATTGTTGGTGTTGCAGATAAGAAAAGCTTCCATCAAAGCTCTAGATTCTACCATCAAAGGAGATAGCTTACCATACAAGTTACCTGAACAATGTAAGATTTCACCTTTACAGTTTCTAATTATTATTGCACCACTGGCCTCTCTATTTTTGGAAATAGATTCATCAGTATTCATTTTAACTCTTCCCTCTTTATGTGCATTCCAATTTAGGTAGGCATTCCTTTTGTTCCTGCAAAACCTAGATAAACATCCCATCATCATTCCTGCATTCTTTGCCTTAGACCAGTGATTATACTTAATAAGATTAGAGTTGTCTAAGGAGATAATAATATGGGTTTTGAACATTATATCGTCCATGGACTATCAGATTTGGTGACAAATAGTCTTTTGACTTTCAAAAGTCTGTTGGTAGTCCCTGGACTATTAGCTTTGGATAAAGTTAGTCCACTAGATCCTATAATTCATGTGGTCCTGCCACCTATCACCATAGTCAGCAGAATTTTGTATCACCACTGGTCCCTTAACTTTAGGTCAAAGCCAAAATGTAGTCTACAACTTGTGACCTAAAGTTAAGGGACCAGTGATGATACAAAATTTTCGTGACTATGGTGACAGGTGGCAGGCTCACATGAATCAAAGGATTTGGTGGACTAACTTTATCTAAAGTTGATAGTCCATGCACTACCAGCGGACTTTTGAAAGTCAATGGACTATCTATCACCAAATGTGATAGTCCAGGGATGATATACTATTCAAAGCCTAATAAGATTATCAATATAGTTTCTTGAAGACCATGAAGATTTTACAGAACCCTTGAATTTTGCTTTGTTTCTATTCTGCCAAATAAACCAGCAAATAAATAGGAGGCAACACATGAGTTATATAGACCTTTTTATCAGAAAACCAAAACCATTTTCTGATAATATGTATGATTGTCACGTGACTTTCAATCTTGACTTTAAATAAGTCTTCAAAATGCATCTAAATATCCCAAGCATATTTTCAATTCACAAATAGGTGGTTAATGTCCTCACAATGGTTACAAAATTGACATTTTGAGGCAATACTAAAATGCTTTTTTTGTAGAATTGCATCAATATGGGTATAATTATGAATTATTTTCCATAAGAGGAAGGAGCACTTCCTAGGAGTTATGACATTCCACATTTGTTTGAACAGGGATGATTGAGCATGCTGGATTTTTGTGTTTTTCCATATGTGTTTTGTGCTGAAGTTATAATCACGTGAGATCTTCCATTCAATTTTGTCCTCCTTGTTTCGATTTATGCTTTGCTCCATAATTTTATCAATGATAATACTAGAAAAAAAAGCTTTTTAATAGGTTGATATTCCATTTGTTAGATTGCTAGAATGTGTTGACCTTAGAAGTCTCGAGCCAATCATTATTGATCTTGTCATTTAGAATGATAAGAGGCTCGTGGTTGAGCCAATTATTAAGCCAAATATCAACATCACCTTTACCCAATTGCCATTTGATGTTTTTCCCAGCTATAGATTTAATACCCGCCATTTGTTTCCATATTAGTGATCCATACTGATAATAGAATGTTGTTAATGGGTGTTTATCTTTACTATGGCTATTGTGCATTATTTGAGCCCCAAAACTCTTATTTTCTCTAAAATTGAACCATAGCTTTTATGAGAAAGTGTTCTGGATATCAGAAAGTCTTCTGATATTCAGTTCACCCTCTCCAAAAGGCTTATACAGCTTAGTCTATGTAGACCAATGAATACAGTTTTCAAAAAATGTTGATCCCCGTAGAAATTTATTAAAAGACTTTTCTAATCTATTGATTATGCACAATGGAATGTTACTATTTTTCATGCAGTATGTAGGGATATGAATTAGAACTGAGTTAATAAGAGTTAGCCTTCCCCCAAATGAAATATGTTTGCACTCCCACTCCTTTATCATGTTCTTCACCTTGTTCGGGATATAAGAATAGTTTGCTGCTTTATTGTTGTTGTTTAGGGTTATCTCAAGGTATTCAGTAGGTAGATTATTAGCAGTGTCTCATGTTTGACCCACCAGAGTGTCTAGCTTATTTTTCTAAAACTTATTGGATATAATAATCTTACTTTCTTCTTTATTAATGGATTGTCCTGAGACAACCTGATAGTTTTGAAGAAACTTGGTCAATTTATTTACTGTAGAGTCCAAACTGTTAGAAAAAATAAGGATATCATCCGCGAACGCTAAACAAGGAATAAAATATCAGTTCTAAAGGTATAATGCATCTTCTTTGTAGAGTTGAATAAGTTCATTAGACCTCCCATGAGAACTTCTTCTCAAATAATAAATAGGCCAGGATACAAGGGGTCACCTTGTCTCAACCCTCTTTTAGAATTGAAGAATCTAAAATTATTGTCATTCATTAAAATGGATATGTGAACAGATCTTATTAAAGAGTCAATTAGATTTACAAAGTCCGTATATAAACCAAAATAATCTAGAACTTTGTTAATAAATGAGTGGTACATCATATCAAAAGCTTTAGACATATCAAGCCTTATGATTATATTACCAGCTTTTGGTTTCCTTTTAAGGTAAAAAATTAATTCCTTAGCTATTAAGATATTATCCTGAATCCTTCTATCCTTAGCAAAAGCTCCTTGAGATTTAGATATTATTTTAGGCAAAATGTGAGCTAATATATTATTTATTATTTTGGACATGATCCTATTTAACATGGTACAAAGGATAATAGGCCTATAGTTGTTCCAGCTAGTAGGATGATTTGATTTAGGTATTAAGTATATACATGTAGCCGTAATTCCAGTATGAATGTTCTGGCCTTTTAGAAAATCTTTCATTGCATTACTCATGTTTTTTTTAATTATCTTCCAGCAGGTTTTGAAGAAGCAAATGTTGAGTCCATCTACACTAGATGCACTGGAGGAGTTCATTGAGTTGATGGTATCAAGAATTTCTTCATCAGAAGAAGGAAGAAGAAGGTGCTTGTTATCTTTATTATTGACTATTTTAGTAATATTGTTGAATATGTTATTCTGCATGTTATTTGTTTCATCTTTTTCGCTTTCAAAAGGTTTGGACGCTATGATGTTTTTAAATTGGTTTTTAGAAGAATTTCCCAATTCCTCACTGCCAGTAATCCATTTGTCCTTTTCCTTTATGAATTTGATAGAGTTATTCTTTTTTTATTATTCACATAGTTGTGGTACACTTTTGTGTTCTTATCACCCTCTTTCAGCCAGTTACAATAACACTTTTGACTCCAGTACGTTTTCCTATATCCTCAATGCATTAAGATATAATCCATTAGCTTTCCCGAGAGCAGCCCTGTTATCTAGATTCTCATTAGAGTTCAGAGTAATTTCACACTGCCTAACCTCAGTTTCAGTAGATTTTACTTTATCAAACACATTGCCAAAGTTCTCTATGTTCCACTTTCTCGGCCCTTCTTTAATCTTCTTAGTTTATGCCATAATATATGAATATGATAACCATTTGAAATCTGGTTTCAATTTTGCTCTACAAAACTTAAAAAACTTTCATCAAGAGTCCACATATTTAAAAATTTGAAATTGTTTTTCTTTTTGTTAGAGTTATTTGTATATATAGATATATAAAGAGGAGCATGGTCAGAACAAGTTCTGACCATGTGAAAAACCTGAGTTTCCTTGAATAATTTAGTCCAAGCTTTATTATATAATGCTCGATCCAATCTTCTCCATTTGGAATTCCTATTCCAAGTGAATTTTGAACCAGTGAACCCCGCATCTTTCAACTGACATTCCCTGATGGTCTCATTAGAGTCAACTATATAATGTTGGCAATGATTTGAACAACCCACTTGCTCCCCAGAATTGGTAATCGCGTTGAAGACCCCAATAGTTAACCACTCTTTACTAGAATTGTTAAAAGTCTTGATTTGATTTCACAGCTCTTTTCATAGACGTCTTTGGCATTTAGCCTACACAATAGTTAACAAAAAGCTTATATCTAAACCTTGATGATTAATCTGCATATGTAAGCATTAAGTATAATCACTAATAACATTAATAGTGAAATCATCATCCCACAAGAACCAAATATTATTAGAAGAGTTGTCCTTAAAATTGGTGAATCCCAGCTTCTTAGCAATTTCTACCATATTATCCACTTTAGTTAGAGGCTCCTGCAAATGCAATCATCTTAATTTTTTCTTTAGTAACAATAGATTTAATTTTTCTAATAGCGGAATTGTTTTTTATATCACGAACATTCCAATTAAGTATCTTTATCATTATCAAAATAAGAAGAATAAATTTTGTTAGTCTCAAATTGTTTTAGAGATTTGATCATCATTCTGTTGTGTTTTTTCCATTTGCTTGTTTTTTTATCTTCTTACTTAGCATTTCCTTAAAGTGACTGTCGAAATTCGTTCCTTAAAACTTGGGGAGTTATTCATACTTCCTTTTTTTTCTATCAGGAGTAGTCTCACCTGAGATTTGATTGTCATAATCTAAATAGCAGTTCTGCTTGTATCCTTGATCTAGTGTCTTAATCGCCTCTATTATTTCTTCACCTGCAGGAACATTATTCTCTTTGGGCATTGATAATTCCTCCTTAGGCATAACAGCTTGGAATTTATTACTAACGATAAGAGCTTCAGGGGTTATCAGGTTTTCTTCATACTACTTGTTATCCTTACTCTTCTTTTGTGCAGGATTAATCACGATTGATTTAATCTTGTGCTGATATGAATTTGTTAGTGTCTCTGTGAAATTTTCTTTCTTTCCCATCTTGTGTAGAATTTGAGCATCATCCTCCAGAGTATCGAGTTGATCTTCTGTAATGTTTCATGTACTTTTTCCCCTAGGACTGTCTTTAGTTGCTTCTTGCATATTTCTTTACTGTTGCCAACATGGTAGCATGTATTGCAATACTTAGGCAAATGTTTATAGATAATTACCTTGATTGCTTCCAAAACCCATCCATATTTTATGTTTGGCATCCAGAGAACATTCATCTCAATTAGAGCATAATAAACGTTATTATACACTATATTTCTGTATGGCACAATGATTTTCTAGGGAGTACTTATAGTATTGGCAATGTCCATCATCATGTTGTAGTTATCCATATATTATGGAACCTTTTCTATTCTAGCCCAAACCCAAAAATAGGGTATTCAGATTTTGTGTTAAAAGAAGGTGTCCATCGCAACAATCCTATCTGAGAAATTCCCACAGTCCAGAAGATTTTAGAACATAGTTTGCACACATCCTTTGTTTGATCCATCTCAATGAGAATATGTCTAGAGTCTCATACCATCACACTATAATCTTTATTGAGTTTTAATGATTCAATAAATTGGTTTAAGATAGATCTTTTAGGTATTTCATATGCGAACTTCCCTATAATATTAGTTTTCGAGTCCTGTAGCAGATTATCTTTTGTCATTTGAGAATACTGGATCGAAATGTGGTTGATGCATACTTTAATTCTTTTTGGTTTGACAACCTCTGATTCTTTATTCATCTTGTTTGAAACTACATCATCATATGTATTACTTGGCTCTTTCTTTTGTGCCGAATACATTCTTGAATATTTTCCTTTGAGAGCCGAAAACTCTTCCTTTTTGTGGGCATCCACACTACTTCCTTCTATGGCTGACTTATCCAAGGGATAAGAGAGATAGATTGCATCAGAGAGATATTGAAGAGAAGAGATTATGCGAAGATAAGATGATCTTCTTGAGATTTCTTAGAGCTTTCTTGTTTTCTATTTCTACAAGTTTGGCAAAAAAAACAAACATCGGTTTGCAATTATTTATTTATAGTTTATTTTTGTAAAAAATAGTATAAACTGTGTTTAGAAAACAATTTCAAATTAATATAAGAGCCAAAATGAATAAATATGTATATGTATAAAATATTTTTGCTTCAAAATATTTGGTTTTGAATTCCTAGTTGGCGGACATAAATCCGATTTTATTTATTTGTACATATTTTTATAATATATTTGTTGATCCTCTCAAAATTATATTGAAAAATTTCATCCAATAATTTATGGAGCTTGTGAACCCTGTTTGTTCAAGGTTTCACAAAAACTTGCGTAATTTTCTGTTTGATTCTTATAATTTTATCTTTTGGTTGATTTTGGAAACATTCCATCGCCTGAAGATCATTATATAGAATTGTTGTGCTTGCCTAATTATACTTCATTCATGATTTTAAAAAACTTTTTTCTGGTCTTATTATTTAATTATTGCTAAACATTAAAGATGTGTTAATTGGATTGATACAAAACTTGCATATGTGGTCCTTTGAATTGTTGAAAGTTGTGAACTAACATTGTCCAACCCCATGAGATACTACACCAATTTTCAAATCAATGGTTAGATAAACACATGATTGGTGATAATTTAATAACTAATTAACATGAAGAAGCTAAAAACATCACTCAAGATTGCATCGGAAAAAAAAATCAATTATAAAATATAAACTAAACAAATATATTAGAAATAAAAAAATGAACTTTTTTTGTTGTAAAAGCTGAAGCTTAAACTTGGGCATTTCGTTTTCCTAATCTCATATGCAGTGTTGGTCCGGTGATTTATGAGGCCTAAGGCATTGGGGTCCCACGAGATATTTTAGAAATTAACAAAATAATGTTTTTTGCCAAACCAACAAAATAAAATTATAAGTATTTTACAACTCATAAAAAGACAATAAAAATTATTTTTGAAAAACAAGTCTTCTAGCTTGTCTTTCCGCAAATTTATCCATTTTTTCCTAATCGAGATTATCAATCATATCATGCTTAATAGATTTCATTGATAATCCATTCAACTGGTCTTGATACATAGTAGAGCAAATATAGTTTTTTTATCAACTTCAAATTTGAAAAACTCATTTCGACAAGTGCAACTGAAACTGGAATTGTCAACAATATATGATAAAAAATGGATGCATTTGGGATAACAACCCTCTATTTTTTCATAAAGATCAACACATCAACAACCCTTTGATTTATATTGGTAATACCTCTCTTAAAAGTTTCAACTCCATAAACAAAGATTTTCCATCTACATCTGAAAGTGCACCATGTGTCAAAAGTGGTTCAAGCTTAACACAAGATCTCATCAATTCTTCGTCATTAGTTAACTTAAGATTCTTCAAATCAAACAAAAATACAAAAGTGTTTTCAGAACTTTGGAACTGATCGAGTCTTACTTCAATAGAAACAATAGCTGATCCCTGATGTTTATAAAGTAATCCACCATAAACCCTTCCTCGCCTTGTAATACCATATTGTCACCATCTTTTTCCACATCTTTATCAAAATTTCCTTTTTTTTGTTACGTTTTGGCTTCTCACAAAACGCAGGTTCGATTCCCATCTCATTTGAAATCTCTATTGCCTTTACTCCTGCTTTCTTAAAACCTGTTTCTCAATATAATTTCAAAAATAAGAGAATTTTTAGTTGGCATATAGCAACATAAATATATCCATTACATCCGAAAAAAATTCCATTACAAAAAAAGACATAAAAAATACTTTAAAAATTGTGCCGATGGATTTTGTCAAGCACAAAGAGAACTGTGACTATTTCTGCTTAACCCTAACCTATTACATTTTTTTAAAATGGAACCCTTCAAAAGTGGGGTCCAAGGCAACAATCTCATGTGGCTTAAGGGAGGTCGGCCATGCTCAGATGTAATGAAGATGAACACACCAGCTCTTCTAATAGACAAACCAACCTAAGAATCAAGAAAAATACACAGAAATATCTACTGAGATCTCACATGGTAGAGTTCTGAAATCCTAAAGGAGCCTAACTCGGGAGTACCAATATGTCCATTAGAAGAATTAGCTTAATCGTTTTTCTGATAATTTTACCAAAAACGAAAAAATCTCTCATAGATAATAAACTGCTAGTTTTTTATTAATCAGAAAAAAAAAGTATCTAGTAATTCAATGATCATATTATTATAAAAATAAAAATAATATAATTATTCAAATTTTTGGCATACTCCATTTTTATTCAATTTTTTATGTATTGTTCAGCTAAAAAGGATTCAATATAAAAAATGATGTTTCAAACTTCTAGGTGAAAAATGTTCGTCAATTAATGATGTTTAATACTATAAAGTGTCACGTGTATTATGTTCTAAAAACATTCATGCACATAAACACATATTTAGTTAACATTTGGAGATAGAATGCATGAACGACTCTTAAGCGTATGATCGATTATTATGAACATTGAAATATGTGGGAAAACTCTCTTCACACAATAACTATTGAAAGCTTTCAACTGATAAAAAAAACATACCTTCGGATATGACTCATAGCCGGGGTCAAGCATGAACCGCAAAAAAAAGTTATACTATATTCGCCAAGCCTATCAATAGAGCATATATGTTACAAAGTCGAACCATATTAATATTTAAATTTGAGTGTATTAAATATATTTAATAAAGTATAAAAATATTTGGATATAAATATTCTTTATCACTAATCAAAATAGTTGAATAAAAAACCTCCATAACTCCAACAAAACTTAGCATTATGCATATTTTACTAGACAACCTTGTTCATGATCTCCTCCGGTGTGGCGACAAAGGAACACCTTCATACTGTCAAAACATAACGAAGTGTATGTTTATTTTCTAAGAAAATACTTTGAGACGGACGGTTCCGCAAAATATTTCTATGTGACTCAAATAGTGTCAGTTTCACAACCTAACAATCGAGAATTTAAAACTTATAATGTAGATAAGAATTTTGGATACGAAAAAATGACCAAGATGTTAGTCATTTACTTTCATTCCTTTGTAATCAATACAAACCACAATAAAATGTTTCCTTGATCCCTCTTTCTAGCTGAAAAATCAATAATAAATATATAATTACGAGATTCAACAACTAACTTTGTAAGCGAAATTATTACATATACCCTAAAAATAAAAATAAAACTATTTGTTCCATAATATGGAACAAAGATTACTTATAAATTTTATATTAAAATTTCAAATTAAAACTGAATCACATAATTGTTCTGATAATAATAATCATTTATAGCCATATTTCCCTTAGAGAGTTCATTATAAATTAATTCATGAAAATAACAACAATAAACAAGACAAAAAATAATACATTTAAAGCTCTTTAACCATAAGTCACAGAAGCCCTAAGGTGTGCCAGAAACTAGAAGTTCCTTGAGTATTATATTCTTATCCTTTTGGAATTCACAATTTTGAAAACCTGCACTTTTCACTCCCCTTTAGTTTTCACCCAAAACATCCCATCTCCGATCTTGTGATTATCGAATCCTAAAAAAACAATTTTGAAATTTTTTTAGACTTTGTATCAGAAGATTGAGACCTTCGGAACTCCTTGAGTCAGGTAAGATCGGGCTATTATCAAATGATTGAATAAAAAAAACGTGGATGAAACCAAATAGCACCAATTATATCAAGAATGTCTTGCGGAAATAACGTGTATATTTTCATTAAATTTATTGGCAATGATTGAAAAATAGTATTCAAGGCTCTAAAATCTATTGGAATTGAGTGAAAAATTATACTCAAGGCTCTAGAATCCCTCCATATTAATTCCCTTTTAGGTTTTTTATAAGTGTAAGGAAAAAAAATCATATCCGAACAGGTGTTAAATGATGGTACGTACATTTGCATTTGAGCTATAGATTTTTGTAGTGAAATTTTTACAGGAATCCATAGTCTTTCGACGAAGATAGTACCCTTTACGCATGATTGTCTCGAACAATCGAGACAATCGAGTAGCAATTTGTTCATAAGAAAAATAAAGTTTGTCGTTGCTCTTAATACTAACGAAATAAAAATCTCACATGTTATACGTATGATCTGCCTAATTTATATTATATTTTTCCTAATCAAATATCGTTTGATGCTTACATTATAAGTTGACATGGTCCTTTGCTTGTAAGATTTCTAATGACTATTGTTTTTAAAGAAACCTAACTATATGAGTTGAATTATAGTATTTAATTTCTAAGAACAAAATTCCTGCTCAATATAATGAAATATAATATCAAACTTTTTAAATTTTACCTATAATATCTATATGGTTTCTATCATCCTAACAAATTAAAAGAAGCGACAACTATTATAGGATGGAATTCGAGCCAGTCATGTTTGGCCTCTTGAGGTCATGATACCAATACTTAATATTGAATATAAAATATAAAGACTCAAAAGAATAAGAATAAAAAAATGTCTGAGGAGAGCTATATATTCATCTAGGTCATGGGTCTACAATATATGAATTATAAAATTCAGGATTAGCATATAACTTTCTCACATACGTATAAGTAAGTTAAATTGAATATAAATTACTTGTAATATTAAATTTCACATTAACTTCTCTCATACAAAATTACTTGTCATTGTCCTTTTATTAGCACCAAAGATTAATTGTTTTACATCATTGTACATAAGATTTAAAACATGCAACATCAAGTCTCTTATGTAAGCAAGTAAGGCATCATCTCTTATTCAGTGATCCGCAAGATTTAAATTCTTTGGAAGTTTAAGTTTTGGGTTTGAACATGAAAGCTTATGCATCTGCCAATCGAAATAAATATTATGCCATGAGTTGGACAAGATTGTTTCAAGTTTTAAGTAGTAGAAATATTTTACATATACTACGAATATGTAAACAACACTAAGAGAATGAAAGTAATTTTTTATCACATTTTATAGTGTTCAAATAGTATATAAAATGTAATGCCCGAAATGAAAAAGAGTAATCTCGTATCAAATGTAAAGTTGATTTAAATTTCAGATGAATGAATTAGTCAATACCGATTTGCGTTATAGTTAAGTAAGAAACTCGTTATAGAAAAACTGTACTCTAATAGCCATGAAAGATAAAATATTCAAACATTCAAACAAGTAGTTTCTATTATGACCATAATTTTATTAAAAAACAAATTATGAGAAAATTGGTCAATAAAACATGATGTTTGCATTAATTATTTAGATGTACATATTTCAAACTTTTGTTAAAAATATATATATTTTGATTACTTTTAGATTTCATGACAAACAAAAAGGTTTTCAAAATCTAAACATAATCTTATTTTTTTTGTTTAATTTAGTTTATAAATATATTCCCAAAACTCTTATAAATAAGCAAACAAAACATAAGAGAAGTAGTAAACAAACCTCACCATGTAAGAGCATCATGATCACTTTCTTCTTTGGGTTGGCGTTGACCCATTCAAACCATATCCCAAACAATTACCACTTTTTTCACCTCTTTCTTCTCAAATTATTTTTATATAGTTCACAATCTGATTTTGACCTAATATTTGTTTAAAGCTCAACTAATTCTCCTTTTGCGTTTTTTGAAGACATCTTCGATGTCGTTGATGTAGAGGATGTTGGTGGCTGGATATATGATCATATTTCTCTCGCCTATGATTCAAAATTTCTCAGTAAAAAATGAAAAAAAAAATTCTCGAGAATTTAATCCTAGCTTAAGATCAAGAAATAAAACCCAATATACAAAAACTCATGTGTAAATTTATGATAGTTTTGGATTCAATTTGAGGAATATAGAGGGTTTTAATTAAAAAGAGAACATAGCGGATGGAGATATAAAGGGGTTGGATATAACTTTATGGACAAGATTTCATTCTTCAAATGGACTATGTTAATTGGTTATGAAGTTTATGTCGTTCCTCATATTCATTATCTTTCAAACAAAATACACATAAATTTTTAAGGAAAAAAATAATAAAGTACAGATTTACTATTTATAAGTAAAGTGAACATATATGTTACTTTGGTGTATATATATAACTAGATATATGATAGCCAAGTCCGCTGTTGCAGATAATATAGAAATTTTGAATTTCTTTTTAAAAAGTTAAATAATTTATTTGATAATAATTTTTCATATAAAGACACAATTATAAAAAAAATATACATATTAAATATATAAAATAAATATTAATAATATATATAATATTAAAAAATACGAAATATATAATATATTAAGATTTTCGCTTTTACAATTATATCTTAACAAGATTAATCTAGCGAATCTTACTAATAGTTCCAAAGATTTCTTAGTGAGATTATATGTCTGTGCTGTGTTCGGAGGAGATTGTATGGTGAAAACAATATAGGTGGAAAAGAGAAGATAGGTATTGTCAATCGCATAAGTGGTTTCTGATAGTTTAACGGAAATGGTGGACACATATGAGGAGATAGCGGTAAGATGCGAGCAAATCAAAGCTTCTGCTTCACTTCCATTGGAAAGTGGTGATGAAAGAAAGACAACAAGAGCGGCCGAATCACAAGATGTTGACATAGCTAGAGAAAAAAATTATAAGTGAAAAATAATGTATGCTAGACTCTCTCTCTCTACAGAAGCGTAGTTGTTTTCATTTGAACTTGGCCACTATGTAATAATATTGAAAGTGAGAACATAGTAGATTATCTTTGAGTGGTGTATATAATACAATATCAAAGTGACACTATGTTCGGGGTAAATTTAGATGGGACTACTACGATTAGATTTAACAGCTACAGCTACAACTGTATCCCCTAGAAAAACCGAGTTGTTAATTGTGAGGGTGCACATGTATCGAAGCTAATGATAGTAGTAGATACTAGAAATAGAGATCATTATGCAGAATGTTAGGACCTGACATAGGTGACTCTAAGTGAAATATAGAGTATGCTAGACTCTCTCTCTCCAGAAGCACGTAGGTGTGTTTGAACTTCGCCACTATCTTTGAGTGGTGTATGTAATACACTATCAAAGTGACACTATGTTCCGTCGTGTAGATTACAAATGGCAATTTTTTTAAACAAAATCCAGGTAGATTGAAAAACCCACATTTTTAAAACAAATTTCTAAACCAGTGTCAAAAAATAATTCAAAATCATAAAAAAGAAGGGATGTATCTTTACCTTTCATAAAAAAGAATAAAAATGGGTATGGCTATATTAGGGCCCAAATTTTGTTAACCATTCCCAAATAGAGAGAATCTTTTTTAATAAATAGTCAAAGACGTGTTTGCCCTTTGACCAAAAATCTTTAATTTTGTCTTTTAGTGAATTGTGGGTATAGTTAACACAAAATAAAAGAACACAAAATTACTTCTCCTACAACCCTCTTATACTCAACAAAATCAAAAACTCCAAAAAACGCAAAAATTCCAAAAATCACAAGAAAACTCCAAACCTCTCAACCCAACAATTTATTTTGTAAAAACCAAATCATTGAAGGATGCATTCAAAAGGTGAGACTACTTTTCACGAAACCTACAAAAAATACTTACTTTTCACGAAACCTACAAAAAAAATACATTTCCCCGCCGTTGGAACTACTTTTCACCCGTCGGGGTAAAAACAAATCATGGAAAAAAATATATTCCCGCCGGTGGGACTACTTTTCACCCGGCGGGGTAACCACGAACCAGAAATTTTCCACCATTGAAGGACCTCGAACCGATTCCTAAATCTACCTCTAAAACACCGAATCAGCCACAACAAAACATTCCTAACATCACTATACTACTATAAACACCAATATAAACATGTATTTCACTATAAACTAGCACAAATCTACAAAAAAAAATCAATAAAAACAAAATTTAGAGATGTTAACTCTTTCTTTTTTCATTCTTTTTCTGGACTGAGTGTGAATCTAGTAGAGTTGTTGTGGAACGAGAAGAGGAGTTGAAGTTGTAGCTAATTTGAGTTTAGTATTTTTGAGATTTGAAGAAGAAGAGAAGAAAGATGGACTGAATTGTGTTTTGGTTTTGGGGATGGTAAGTTTTCAGGGTTAGGGCTTAGTGAAAGTTGAGAGGGTATTTTGGGTAAAATAATGGGACTACTTAAAATTTGTGTGGGAATGGTTAAAATTGGGGCTTCTTATCGAAAATGGCCCTAATTTAACCAAACTCATATATAATTTCATTGAAATCCAATAACATTAAATATAAAAAAAGGAAATATTTTATTTATTTAGACACATTAAGTTTCAAATAGAATATTTAAATTAATTATTATTGTTATTAAAAAAACACAATCAAAAATCAGTTTGGGATTCAAACTCCATACACAAATATGTATGTAGAAGTGCGATCACAAGATTTGTTTGGCACCCTAGTAGTGATATTGGCTAAACTCGACAGATACTACCAAAATATACTAGGTATTCCCGAGACTCCTATAGCATAGGTTCATTGGTATAGGAAAAACTATAGTCAAAACTTGAAGATGGTATAGATTTAAGGGCCCAGAAGTTACCACCTATAAACCCATTCCCTGGAGATCCAAATGCCATAGCGAAACCAAATAGATAATAAGAAATAGCACCTGCAGCAGCATCAATCAGGGAGGTGAGCATGATGTTCACAATGTTTTTGGCTCACGGAACCTGCACCGATCATGGTGTACCCTAATCGCATGGTGAAAACAATATAGGTGGAAAAGAGAAGATAGGTATTGTCAATCGCATAAGTGGTATCTGATAGTTTGACGGAAATGGTGGACACATCTGAGGAGATAGCGGTAAGATGCGAGCAAATCAAAGTTGATGCTTCACTTCCATTGGAAAATGGTGATGAAAGAAAGACAGCAAGAGCGGCCGAATCACAAGATGTTGACATAGCTTGAGAAAAAAATTATAAGTGAAAAATATTGTATGTTAGACTCTCTCTACCGAAGCGTAGTTGTTTTCATTTGAACTTGGCCACTATGTAATAATATTGAAAGGGAAAACATAGTAGACTATCTTTGAGTGGTGTATATAATACAATATCAAAGTGACACTATGTTCGGGGTAAATTTAGATGGGAATACTACGATTAGATTTAACAACTACAGCTACAGTTGTATCTCCTAGAAAAACTGAGTTGTTATTTGTGAGGGTGCACATGTATCGAAGCTAATGATAGTAGTAGATACTAGAAATAGAGATCATTATGCAAAATGTTAGGACAAATGACAATTTTTTTTAAAAATTGCCAGGTAGATTGAAAAAAACAACATTTTTAAAACAAATTTCTAAACCACTGTCAAAAAATAATTCAAAATCAGAAAAAAAGAAGGGATTTATCTTTACTTTTCATAAAAAAGAATAAAAATGGGTATGGCTAAATTAGGGCCCAAATTTTGTTAACCATTCCCAAATGGAGAGAATCTTTTTTAATAAATAGTCAAAGACGTGTTTGCCCTTTGACCAAAAATCTTTAATTTTGTCTTCTAGTGAATTGTGGGTATAGTTAACACAAAATAAAAGAACACAAAATTGCTTCTCCTACAACCCTCTCATACTCAACAAAATCAAAAACTCAAAAAAACGCTAAAATTCCAAAAATCACAAGAAAACTCCAAACCTCTCAACCCAACAATTTATATTGTAAAAACCAAATCATTGAAGGATGCATTCACGAAACCTACAAAAAATACTTACTTTTCACGAAACCTACAAAAAAATACATTTCCCCGCCGGTGGAACTACTTTTCAAAAAAAAATTCCCACCATTGAAGGACCTCGAACCGATTCCTAAATCTACCTCTAAAACACCGAATCAGCCACAACAAAACATTCCTAACATCACTATACTACTATAAACACCAATATAAACATGTATTTCACTATAAACTAGCACAAATCTACAAAAAAAAAATCAATAAAAACAAAATTTAGAGATGTTAACTCTTCCTTTTCTCATTCTTGTTCTGGACTGAGTGTGAATCTAGTAGAGTTGTTGTGGAACGAGAAGAGGAGTTGAAATTGAAGCTAATTTGAGTTTAGTATTTTGGAGGTTTGAAGAAGTTTAAGAGAAGAAAGATGGACTGAATTGTGTTTTGGTTTTGGGGATGGTTAGTTTTTAGGGTTATGGCTTAGTGAAAGTCGAGAAGGTATTTTGGGTAAAATAATGGGACTACTTAAAATTTGTGTGGGAATGGTTAAAATTGAGGCTGCTTATCGAAAAGGGCCCTAATTTAACCAAACCCATATATAATTTAATTGAAATCATATAATTTTAAATATAAAAAATGAAATATTTTATTTATTTAGACACATTAAGTTTCAAATAGAATATTTAAATGAATTATTATTGTTATTAAAAAAACACAATCAAAAATCACTTTGGGATTCAAACTCCATACACAAATATGTATGTAGAAGTGGGATCACAAGTTTGTTTGGCACCCTAGTAGTGATATTGGCTAAACTCGACATATACTACCAAAATATACTAGCTATTCCCGAGACTCCTATAGGATAGGTCCATTGGTATAGGAAAAAACTATAGTCAAAACTTGAAGAGGGTATAGATTTAAGGGCCCAGAAGTTACCACCTATAAACCCATTCCCTGGAGATCCAAATGCCATAGCAAAACCAAATAGATAATAAGAAATAGCACCTGCAGCAGCATCAATTAGGGAGGTGAGCATGATGTTCACAATGTTTTTGGCTCTCACGGAACCTGCACCGATCATGGCGTACCCTAATTGCATGGTGAAAACAATATATGTGGAAAAGAGAGGATAGGTATTGTCAATCGCATAAGTGGTATCTGATAGTTTGACGGAAATGGTGGACACATCTGAGGAGATAGCGGTAAGATGCGAGAAAATCAAAGCTGCTGCTTCACCTCCATTGGAAAGTGGTGATGAAAGAAAGACAGCAAGAGTGGCCGAATCACAAGATGTTGACATAACTAGAGAAAAAAATTATAAGTGAAAAATACTGTATGCTAGACTCTCTCTCTACAGAAGCGTAGTTGTTTTCATTTGAACTTGGCCACTATGTAATAATATTGAAAGGGAGAACATAGTAGACTATCTTTGAGTGGTGTATATAATACAATATTAAAGTGACACTATGTTCGGGGTAAATTTAGATGGGACTACTACGATTAGATTTAACAGCTACAGCTACATCTGTATCCCCTAGAAAAACCGAGTTGTTATATGTGAGGGTGCACATGTATCGAAGCTAATGATAGTAGCAGATACTAGAAATAGAGATCATTATGCAGAATGTTAGGACCTAACATAGGTGACTTTAAGTGAAATATAGAGTATGCTAGACTCTCTCTCTCCAGAAGCACGTAGGTGTGTTTGAACTTCGCCACTATCTTTGAGTGGTGTATGTAATACACTATCAAAGTGACACTATGTTCCGTCGTGTAGATTACAAATGGCAAATTTTTTAAAAATATTGCCACGTAGATTGAAAAAACGACATTTTTAAAACAAATTTCTAAACCACTGTCAAAAAATAATTCAAAATCAGAAAAAAGAAGGGATGTGTCTTTACTTTTCATAAAAAAAATAAAAATGGGTATGGCTAAATTAGAGTCCAAATTTTGTTAACCATTTTCAAATGGAGAGAATCATTTTTAATAAATAGTCAAAGACGTGTTTGCCTTTTGACCAAAAATCTTTAATTTTGTCTTCTAGTGAATTGTGGGTATAGTTAACACAAAATTACTTCTCCTACACCCCTCTTATACTCAACAAAATCAAAAACTCCAAAAAAACGCAAAAATTCCAAAAATCACAAGAAAACTCCAAACCTCTCAACCCAACAATTTTTTTTGTAAAAACCAAATCATTGAAGGATGAATTCAAAAGGTGGGACTACTTTTCACGAAACCTACAAAAAATACTTACTTTTCACGAAACCTACAAAAAAAATACATTTCCCCGCCGATGGAACTACTTTTCACCCGGCGGGGTAAAAACGAAACCTGGAAAAAAATATATTCTCGCCGGTGGGACTATTTTTTACCCGACGGGGTAACCACGAACCAGAAATTTTCCACCATTGAAGGACCTCGAACCGATTCCTAAATCTACCTCTAAAACACCGAATCAGCCACAACAAAACATTCCTAACATCACTATACTACTATAAACACCAATATAAACATGTATTTCACTATAAACTAGCACAAATCTACAAAAAAAATCAACAAAAACAAAATTTAGAGATGTTAACTCTTCCTTTTCTCATTCTTGTTCTGGACTGAGTGTGAATCTAGTAGAGTTGTTGTGGAACGAGAAGAGGAGTTGAAGTTGGAGCTAATTTGAGTTTGGTATTTTGGAGGTTTGAAGAAGAAGAGAAGAAAGATGGACTGAAATGTGTTTTGGTTTTGGGGATAGTTAATTTTTAGAGTTATGGCTTAGTTAAAGTTGAGAGGGTATTTTGGGTAAAATTATAGGACTACTTAAAATTTATGTAGGAATGGTTAAAATTAGGGCTGCTTATCGAGAAGGGCCCTAATTTAACCAAACCCATATATAATTTCATTGAAATCCAATAATTTTAAATATAAAAAAAAAACGAAATATTTTATTTATTTAGACACATTAAGTTTCAAATAGAATATTTAAATTAATTATTATTGTTATTAAAAAAAAACACAATCAAAAAACAGTTTGGGATTCAAACTCCATACACAAATATGTATGTAGAAGTGGGATCACAAGATTTGTTTGGCACCCTAGTAGTGATATTGGCTAAACTCTACAGATACTACCAAAATATATTAGCTGATAAACTGAACAAAAGCAGCAAATTGGTGCAGTTGGTTCTTTAAATAAAAGGATCATGAATACATATTAAAGTATTACATTATCTATAGAACAAATAACAAAGAACACCAAAACCAAAACTAACTTTATTTGATGATGTCTTCTGCATTTACCATTTGTTCATTCTCCGGAACCAAAGAATATTTACATGCTTGGTTTCACATTCAGACGGGTTGCTAGCTTCTGAGCAAAAGATTTGTCAGCCTGTATGTCACAACAGCAGAAAATGTTTAAGTATTACCAAACTAATCTCGCACGGAATTTTAATCTTTACTTTTAATCTTTCAAGTTCGTATCCATGGTATTATAAGCTTTGAAATATAAAAAGACTACATAGTTAGAACTTAAAAAAACTATTTTAAGTATTTTAAATTAGTAAAAATATTTTTAAGTTGAAATTTGTCAAAGATAGTATTTTTATATACATTCTGAATTAACAAAATTAAACATTTTAGCAAAAAATCACATAGGCTCATAGCAGCAGTTAGTGTTACCTGAGACCAGTAAGAGATCCAGATACTGCGGATTTCATGGGTGACACGTGGGTCTGATAAAGCATCAACAAATCGGCAGACAAAACGCTCTTGCCTGGTATGGATGAAACAAAAAATAAAATAGATCAGTCACATAAGAACTAAAATTTAGTTGGATTTTAAAAGAAAAAGAGTATCAATTCGATTGTCACCTGTCTGGTGACCAGGACCGGTATCTCTCTCCAGGCTGTTTAAAGTTGTTTTCCTTTGCGATGATGCACTGCAACCAAGAAACTCGGGTATTTAAAAACAGCTGTCTAAAGGATCAATGAAGTAAAAAATGCAACAGTTCTAGATGAAAACCAGAGCCTTATTGAAACTGACCTTCTCACGTCCTCCGGAGCATAGCATTGGAGTAACAGGAAACTTAGCTGCATGACGAACTGGATCAAACCTTGAAGGGAAGTAATTCACCTGTAAAAGAGTTTCCTTTTGATGAGATAACATCCAACAATCACAGGGTGAATTTTTAATTTCTATTAGAATTCATTTGATACACAAATTATAAGCTGAAAAAGCTAGCTTAAAATATAAGCAAAAACAAAAGTAAGTTTTCAATCACAATTTGTTTGGTGCATAATGACTGCATGAGAGTTGCAAATATTAGAAGAAGGGATGTAGACAAGAAGCCACTAACATAATATCGTGAAATAGCATTCAACAATCACAAGATGAACTTTCAACTCTAACCCAACATGTAACACTATATGCAATTTGTCTATAGAGGTCTGCTTGACAAGATGAAGGAACAAGACATTGAAACAAATATAATGTTAGATTAAGATAAAAGCAAACCTAATATTATTCGAAAAAGTATTTACCTCCTCATCCCTGTGCATGAAATTCATGAGACCGTCGTGATGATTGTTGTGATGAGCACACTTGGGAGCATTCACTGGGAGTTGCAGGTAGTTTGGTCCGAGACGGTGCCTCTGAGCATCAGCATATGAAAATATTCTACTCTGCAGAAGCTTATCATCTGAATAATAGATACCAGGAACCACAAGAGCAGGACAAAAAGCAAGCTGCTCGTTTTCTGCAAAGAAGTTATCGATGTTCCTGTTCAAGACCAAACGACCAACAGGCTGCAAAGGCAAGATATCTTCAGGCCAGATCTTGGTCACATCAAGTGGATCAAAGTCAAACTTGTCTTCATCAGCAGGATCCATTGTCTGAATGAAAAGTTTCCACTCAGGATAGTTGCCAGCTGCAATCGAATCGTACAAATCCTTAGTGGCATGGCTGTGGTTGGCTCCACCGACACGGATTGCTTCTTCCTCCAACAGACATTTAACCCCGCATGTTGGTTTCCAATGAAATTTAACGTATTGTGCTTTTCCAGCCCTGTTGAGCAGAGTGTAGGCGTTAACACCGAATCCTTCCATATGCCTGTAATCTTGTGGGACACCCAAATCGTCAAATAGGAAAGAAAACATGTTCAAGCTTTCAGGGATATGTGAAAAGAAATCAAGGATTCTCCAGTTTTCCTGGATATGAGACTTTGGGTTGGGTTTAAGAGCATGGACCATATCCGGAAACTTCAATCCATCACGGACGAAGAAGACGGGGAAATTGTTTCCAACAAGATCGAAATTACCCTGGATTGCAAGAAAACCAATCAGAATATATTATAGCAAAGATATAGGCGTGAAAGTGAGAGGTTGGTATACAGGAAAACTGCTTCTACAAACATCATTAGAAGGAAACAATTTCAAGACCAGAATCAAAACTATAGACAATGTATACTTTGATAAACTTAATTAATATATAGTATATATTACAAAATGAAAATCAAGTCTGGTAATTTAGATTCCAAATTTCAAAAGACTACTATGCAGGATTAAATGGAAGAGTAAAGCGTCAACTTTGTCACGGTTGGCTAGGTCCACAACTAACGAGCTAGCCAAAATAAACAAATAAAATTTCTTTTGCAAAAGCTCATAGCCTGTTTGATGCAAAACGAAAATATCTAGCTTTCGCATTAAAAATTGACGGCATGAGGTAAAAACAGAGTTGAAGACTAGAATTATATTCAAATATTTAAACATCTTGAAGAAAACCATTCAATTATATAAGAAAAACCCATTTTTTATGGGCTTTGGGAGCTTTTGATCTTATTCTAAGCTAAAAGACTATAATTTTTTTAAGCCTAAAAACTAGATCAAATAAACTATTTTTTTACTATAAGCTAAACAAACCCTTAGTATTGCTCGAAACACTAATTAAACCCTTACCTCTCTGGTGTAAAACTTAACAGCAAATCCTCGAGGATCCCTCAGGGTTTCAGGGCTGCCGCGTTCATGGATAACAGTCGAGAAGCGAACGATGACAGGCGTCTGAACACCAGGGGCACGTAGAAAATCAGCACATGAAAGGTGAGAAATATCATGGGTGACCTCAAAGAACCCCTTAGCACTAGCTCCCCTAGCATGAACAACACGCTCTGGAATCCGCTCGCGGTCAAAATTGGCAATTTTCTCCAACAGATGATAATCCTCGAGAAGGATCGGACCTACCAAACAGTAGCACAACCTAAAGTTCAGCATATCCAATCATCCAACTACCAATCAAACAAAGATAGCCAGAGAATTTTCATTCCCATTAACAAATATTATTCATCACAAATTCTATCGAATAGATGTAAATTAGTGTAACATGCATGTGAATTGGAATCCCTAAAATCTCCAGAAATTCGAAAGCAACGTGCTATGTGTAGCATCACTCTTCTATGTTTTCCCCTAACCCAAAAGACTATATTAAAATAGCTAATTGATAGAAACTTTGACACAAACTTATTATAATAACAAAAGAACAATTAATATATATATATATATATATATATATATATATATATATATATATATATATATATATATATATATATATATATATCTTTGCAATCTACAAACTGTAGCTCTTATAAGACAAAACTATCCATATCATCAAATCCAGCATGTCTGAATCATTTTCAACACCAAACCGATCAGGATTCGATTTTAAAGCAAAAAACAAAACATAAAGCATGAATACCTCTAGATCCGACCGTCAACGAGGAGTTGTTGTTCCATACCGGAAGACCTGAGTTTGTGGTGAAAAAGGGAGAATCGAAAGCACTTGATGGACGGTTCTGTAATAACATCATCATCATCAACAACAGCAACAATCTAGAAAATCAAATTAGTTTCATTGGTTCTATACATGATTCAAATCGAGGACATGAACAAGTTCATATCTAATCACACCAATCGAAAAACAATTCCTAAATTGAAACAACAAAGAAAAAAAGAAAATCGAGAACGATTGATTTTGATGGAGTGAGTGGTGAAGGGAAATGAAAAGAGAGTAAGAACAGTACCTTGTAGGGATCCATGGTGATTGATCACAGAGCGAGCGAGAAAGTTGCGTAGGTAAAAGGATGTTATCAAAGTTTTCGAAGGAGCTATTCAGGTATAAGAATTTCTGGGGACTGTACATATATATAATGGTGAATTCGTGATCGCGTTAGCAAAATTTGTGCTTATCTTCCCGAATTTAGACACAGGCCTGATCTTTAGCTACGGATAAATTTTCATTTTGGTTTTTTTATGGATATTACGTCTATTTTATTTTTTATAGAAAAATTAAATTTAGGGGTTTTATTGGTAGTTAATGATAGTTTTATTCAGTTGAAATATTTCAAGAGAGTTGAAGAACAAACAAATTGTTCTATATAAAAGAGAAAATATTTTACTATCAAAAAAATATGAGTTATTAACATCGCAAAGATATTCATGGTCCCTATTATCCTGCATGTTATGTCGTGTTGCTTAAATCTATATTACGTGGATAAATATCGCATCGCCACGTATACCAAAAAGGGATTTGAAACGTGTGCACACCATATGTCATATGATTAGAACGGGCCATGAAGCTATTTTACCCACAAAGTAAATTTCACGGGCCTACCCTTTTGGGCTCACTATATCGAATTTATTATTATTATTTTCTCAGTATATATAATATACTGCTATATATTCAAGTTGACCAATATTCAACTTGATCCATATTTTTTTTATAGCAGTAATAGTATGTTTTTTGGTAAATATAGTTTTAAATAAATAAAAAATTATTTTTTGTTTATTTATCCTGCTGAACTTATTGAAAAATATATAAAATAAAAATAAAAATTTATTAACAAATAAAAAACTACTAAATAACTAATTATGTTATTCGACGGAGGTCAAATTTTAATTGAATTTTGAAAATTTTATTAACTCATTAGTACATCACGTTTTGGTAGTTTGTGACACAAATATTTATGAAATTATCTCGTATTACACAATTCTCACAATTTTGAAATATCGTATAGATAGAAAAAAATTCAACAAAAAATAAATCATTTAACAAGGATTTATCATAATAATAGTGATCAATCCTGTGATTTATGAAGTTTTTTGCTTTGTAGGTAAATGACTTAAGAATTATTTGCTAAATATAAAAAAAATAGTCACTAATTGCGCATCGCTACTGAACTTGTCTTACAATTTTCAACATATAATATATGTCGAGAAAAGATGTTATTCAACATTTTTAAAGAATATGCTTTCATTTTGTACACTGGCAAACAAGAAAATTTACGAAGAAATACTCACAACATTACTCACTATACAAACGCAAATGCTCTATGTTTCACGGATGTTGTTATGGTCTTCTTTCACCATCTTGCAGACGATATGTTCTAGGCTTTATCTTCTCAATTACCAAATACGGGTCTTCCAATTTGGACTCAATTTACCAAACGTCTTTTCTTTAGTATACAAGAAATTTTTCCTGAGGACCATATCACCTACCGTAAACTCTTTCCGTCGGACTTTAGATGCATATCTACTTCTCATCAAGATTTGATAAAGGAGTGAATTCAAGTGTGTTTTGGTTTGTGTTTCCTCAATCAGGTCAAGTCATGCCCTCATTCACTCTTCATTACCTTCCTCAAAGTAATTCAATAGCATATATGATGAAAGAATAGATTCTGCAAGGCTCACTACATCCATCTCATATATCAGAACAAAATGTGATTCATGAGTTGTCGTACGATGAGTTGTTCGATAAATCCATGATACCTCTTGAAGATAATTATGCCATTTTCCACCGGCTCTATCTAAATTTTTTTACACCAACCAAGATAGTTCTATCAGTAACCTTCACTTGTCAATTTTCCTAGGGATGAAAGGGTGTTGAAAAACATTGATTGATGCCTCTTGAAGAGAAAAAACCTTTCATATATTTGTTGTTAAACTGTGGTCCCTTATCAGTATTGATCATTCGAGGAACATTTGCACCTACAATAAATAATAGACAAAATAAAATTGATTACATCATTTTCTCTTGTCCAATATAGAGGCTCACCTTCTGCCCACTTTGAAAAATATTCAACGGTAACAATAATGGTGTGCATCTCCCGGTATCCATTGGCAGTGGTTCTACCAAATCTATTCCCCATCTAGCAAATGGGAATTCCTCATAAATGGAATCCAACAGTACCGTTGGTACATATATTGTGTTGGTAAATCTTTGACAAGTATCATAACTTTGGATCAATTTTTTAGCGTCAAACATTATTGTGGGCAAATAATATCCTGCAAGCAGTACAATCATCGTCAGAGTCTTATATCCAGAATGAGCAGAGCCTTCCTCATTATATAACTCAGACAAAACTATTTGGGACTCATTCATTCCTAAACATCGTAATAGTGGTCGACTTAGAGATTTTTGTATAAAATGTTCCCAATAATTGTATATTTGTGTGTCTTAAACCTTAACCTTTGAACTAACTTTTTGTCAACCGGTAATGCTCTTTTAGACAAAACTTATTTCAAGTTGAATCTCCAATCTCGCTCTTTCTCTTCTACAACCAATAAAATCTCTTCTAAATATTGACATTGTTTGGACTTTTTTTATAATATATGGGCTCTAATGTGTCAAAATACAAGAATATTCTTTGGAATATGAAATCGTTGTTAAAGAGTCAACAATATAATTCTAACTTCAGAAATGTTCAAATGTAGTACTCTCAAACATTACAGTTAATCCCCTTAATTATCTCAAGTATTTTACAAGTTGGTCTTTTCTAACTTCAAAAATTCCTGACACGCGGTTCACCAATAGTTGTGAATCAAGTTCCAAATTAACTATGTGGGCCTAAAAAATTCTTACCAGTATTAATCTAATGAGAGATGCTATATATTATGCCTCATTATATAATGCCTTAAATCTAACCCGTATAATTTGGTACACAACTTCCCCTGTCGGGCCACTAAAAGAATTTATGCACCTGAACCCAAAATGCTCGATCCCCATTAGTTTGAACTCGCCATTTTTTTCCATAATCATTCTTGTCTTTTTCATCTCCCTCAAAATTTGGTATGTATGAATGAAATTCAACAAGGAAATCAGTCGAATCTTGCGCTTTTATCGTCGTTCGTCGGGTAAAATCAATATCATAGTCTTTCAGTTATATAGACCATATTGTCATTCTTCCACAAACATCTGACATTTGCAAAATATTTTTCAATGGAAGAGAAATTTTAACTATGATTGAATGAGGTTGGAAATAATGATGCATCTTACGAGCAGCTACAACCAAAGCTAAATCTAATTTCTCCAACATCAAATACCTTTTTCTAGAATCTAGCTGACTTTTTCTTACTATCTACACAGGGCATAGATAACCATCAACCTCCCTTACCAAAACCACACTTACTGTAAAATCTGAGACTACAATTTTAATAAAAAAAAATTCATGTAAAACAGGTTTAGACAAAATATTTAGGAAAGATAAATGTTATTTAATCTCGGAAAACGCCTCATTACATTTTGGTGTACAAGAAAACTCTTTAGCTTGCCTTGAAACCTGAAAAAATAGAGCGTACTTATCCGCAAATCTGGAAATAAATTTGTTTAAAACCTCCAATCCTCCCGACATAATTTATACTTTCTTAATTGTCCAATGAGGTTTCATAGCCATTAAAGTCTTCAACTACTCCTGATCAACTTTTATCACATACTCACTCACTGTGTAACCCAAAACATTTCCCGAACTCACTCTAAAAGTACACTTCTTAGGATTTAACTTCAAATGGATGGATCTTAGATTAGAAAATGTTCATCAAAATCTAGAAAATAATCTTCATCATTGGAACTTTTAACCAGAATATCATCTATGTACACCTCCATATTTCGTCTAATTTAGGTTGCAAAAACTTTGTTTACTAACCTTTGATAAGTAGCTCCGGCATTTTTTAGACCAATAGACATTACTCTATAACAATGCAACCCTCTATTAGTGATAAATGTGGTGCTTTGTTGATCCCTCATATTCATCTGAATTGGGTTATACCCAGTAAAAGTATCCATAAATGAAAGAAGTTTATTACCCGACGTTGAATCAACAAGTTAATCAATTTTTATAACAAGAAACGGGTCTTTTCGGATAGGCTCGGTTTAAATCTGTAAAATCAACACATGTTCACCATTTCCATTCTTTTTCTTTATAAGTACATGATTTTCTGTCGACGTTGGTTACCGAGCTTCTTTTATATTGCCTACCTTTAAAAATTGATCCATTTCTGCCACTATTGCCTCATATTTTTCAAGATAAAAAGCTCTTCGTTTTTGGATTATTGGTCTTACATTTCGATTTACATCTAGACTATGACAAATTATATCATATAGAATTCCCATCATATCCTCGGTACTCTAAGTGAAAATACTTAAGTTTTTTTACAAGTAATTTATCAAACGTTTCCTCATATATGGTGTGAAAAATGTTCCTATCTACAAACCTTTTCCACCACGGAACATGTATACTTCTAGATTTTCATATGCCACTAGTAAACCAGAGGTATCTCTCAGATAATCCACCCTCTCCAAGTCCAAGGCAAAACACTTTAGCTATTATTCTTTCATTCCCTCAACACCACCGACCTGGTTGGTGTGCAAGGTTGTCGCATAATATTCTTGGGCTACTTCTTAACTGCTTTGAATCGTCCTCACATGATCTCCAACCATGTATTTTAAACAACGATAAAACGTAGAAGTTATGGCGTGCATCTTTGAAAATCAAGATCTACCAAAGATTGCAATGTATATAGTCGGACTATCTACCACCACGAATAACACCCTCAACTTTTTTTTAAATGGGTCTTTATCAAATAAGACTTCCTTCTCAAACTCTGATAACACCGGCAGTCACAATGACAAGGGTAATAGGTCAGCTAACCAACATATTGACCAGTTGCTGATTGATCCATTTTCTTTTCATCCGTACCATGTAGTTTTGTTACCCCTAATGAAGAAATTGTTTTTAGTTGTAGCAATAATTGGAGGCAATCTCTTTTTTGTGCGAAAATACTCTCCGGACATCTTCCTAAGAGGTTTGATAACTCCAAGATGGAGAAATATGATGGGAGGCGAGATACGGATAACCATCTAGAGCAGTTTAAGAACTTCATGATGAATTTTGACGATGACGACAAACTATTATGTACGATCTTCTCCCAAAATTTCACAAGAAGCACTCTCAAATGGTACAATAGTCTCCCGCAGGGGTGCATCAAAAATTTTGATACATTTTTTGTTGCCTTCCGGAGGAAATTCGTTGGAAGCAAGGAACTTAAAGGTAATGAGGACACCATTATCCATTGTGTTCAGAAGCCGAATGAGTCTCTAAAAGAGTACATCAACCGGTTTGTGAATACAAAGAATGGGCTAGTAGATTTCTTTGAACAAGTTGCAATTGCCTCCCTCAGAAAAGGTTAAAAACCACGTAACTTAGCCGATTTAGTGACTCATAAGAAAGTTTGTTTAATCAGGTTGTGAAACAAATCAACGTTGAGGAGACTAAGAAAACCAGAGTACACCGCCAGGTTAGATCTACTACTGCAACAACAACTGCTCCAGTTTCTAATCAGTCCGGTTACAAGGAAAAAGAGACTGAACATGGATCTAATAGGTCAAGGGAAACTTAGTCTAGCCAGACTCAGAGCCAACAGGTCAGAAACAAGAGAGAACCCTGGGTTAAACCTGAGTGGTTTGCTGAATTGGGGGGAAGTGTGGCTACAATCTATGACAAAACTAAAAATGAAGTGCAATTTAGAAAGCCAGCATCATTTCAATCCCCTAGAGAAAACCGGAGCACCCGTTTCTGCCAATACCACAATGACATAGGCCATGATACCCATGATTGTATAGCATTGAATCATGAGGTACTAAACCTCATTGAAAGGGGTAAGTATGGAGCTTATGTCAAAAAATAAGGGGGAGGCACACCAGATAGTGCACAAGTCAATACTCTACGAACTGGTCATTTGAACAATCATAGAACATCCACACAAGAAGGTAAAATGGTAATTACTGAAAGGTTCGATATAGACTCTGAGTATCTTGATCCAGATCCTAGTCGAAATTAGGTAGGGGTGATAACAGAGTAGACCAAAACTGTCTTCGGTCTAATTAACGTTTTTGAGTCATTGACCATTTTTGGATGGGATACGGTGACTGAACCTTCTAGTTCATCAAGGAAGAGGCATGTCCACAGTTTGGCCACCCAGTTGGATGGAGGGATGTCTACCCACCTGTATCAATCCCCATCTCCCTTTATAGGTTTCGATGAGGATGACCTAAGAGAAATTGCGGGGCCTCATGAATATGTTATGGTAATAGGGGCATCAATAGGAGGAAACGATATACGGCGAATTTCGATTGACACATGCAGTTTGACAAACATCCTGTTTTTAAGCTCATACAAGGAGATGAGAAACCTTTCGGTTATACAACGTTCGAACAGAATCATTGTAGGCTTCACATGGAGTTCTGCGGATGTGATTGGAGAATTCGAAGAGTAGGTGTTGTTGGGCAAATGACCCTTTAAGAAAATGGTAAGAGTATTATTTGTTGTGGTGGATTGGACAATATCTTACAATGCAATATTTGGGAGTTCTTAGCTCTCCAGAATACATCTTGTGGCCTCTACGGTTCACCAATATTTGAAATATGTTGTCCATGGATAATTAGGTGTTGTCCGGAGCAGCTAGAAGGTAGCCAGGAAATGTTATGCAACAACCATTGCCTCTATGTCTTTAGAGACAGTCAACGTTAACAAAGATTAGCAGCTATTGGAGCCTTCCACTAATGAGAATGAAATTGATGATCCTATGGGAGGCCTCTAGTGTCATAATACCTATTGAGGAGGTTGAAACCCACTCCCTCGTTGAGGGCAAAAATGTTAAAATCGGTACCAAGTTGGCACCAAATTTGAAACACCGGCTGTTGTCCTTTTTTTTAATGAATAATCAACATGTCTTCGTATGGTGCAATAGTGATGTTACCGGAGTGCCAGCTAATACTATTTCTCATAAGTTGTCCATACGAACTGATGTTGCACCAGTTGTACAAAGGAGAAGGTCTTACTTTAAGGAAAAAGCAGATGAGATTGTTCATAAAGTTGATCGTTTGACTAAGATGGGTCACATTAAAGAATCTCAGTACCCTTTGTGGACTACCAACCCTATTTTGGTCAAGAAAAAGAATGGAAATGGCGCATATGCATTGATTTTAGTGATCTAAATAGAGCATGCCCCAAATATCTTTATCATGTTCCTCGGATAGATTAGTTGGTGGATTCGACTTTTGGAAATAAGTTATTGACATTCATGGATGCATTTTCAGGGTACAACCATATACAAGTAGATCTGAAGGATCAAGACCACACTACTTTCATCACAGGAAGAATTCTTCATTGTTATAAGGTGATACTGTTCGAATTGAAATATGTTGGGGCCACTTACCAAAGATTAGTGAATAAAGCCTTTGCTAATCAGATTGGCATAAACATGGAAGTTTACATAGATGATATGATGGTTAAAATCTTGGAGTAATATGCACATACATCTGAGCTTCAAGAAACATTCTTTAACTTAGAAGCCGTGAATTTGAAATTGAACCCTGAAAAGTGTGTATTTGGGGTCCGATCTGGAAATTTCTTGGGCTATATAATAAGTGAGAAAGGAATTCAGCCTGATTCGGATCAACTTAATGCCTTGCTAGCTATGGACCCTCCTTTGAACATCAAAGAGGCTGACAGGGCGATTGGCTGCATTGAACAAGTTTATTTCAAGATCATTAGACAAGTGCGCTCCATTCTTCCAAATGTTGAGGAATGCCAAAGAATTTAATTGGGCTTCACAACGTGATCAGGATTTTATTGAAATCAAGAAGCATTTGTTTTCACCTAAAACTCTATTTAAACTTGTTCGGAGGGGAAAGATCTACGTATATCTGGCTGTGTCAGAGTATGCAATAAATGTTGTGCTAGTATAAGAAATGGACAATTACCCTCGTCCGGTTTATTACATTAGCAAAAGTCTGTTGGATGCCGAAAGAAGATATTTTAAGTTGGAAAAACTGGCATTAGTTTTGGTAATTGCAGCAAGAAAGATGAGACTTTACTTCCATGCTCATTCCATTGTTGTTAGAAAATCTTTTCCCTTGAAAAGTGTTCGTTAGAAAGCTGATGTGTCAAGTAGAATGACTAAGTGGTCAGTGGAGCTGGGTGATTATGATATTGATTTTGCGCCCCAAACGACAATTCAAGCCTAGTCAGTGGCTGATTTCTTGGTAGAATTTGATGTTGATAGATCCTCAGGACAGATGTCAGAAAACCAATCTAAAAAATAATGGGTAGTTCGAACTAATGGTGGATCAAGTACTATGGGTTGTGGAGCTGGAATTTGTTTAAATTCTCCATATGGTGACAATATGTACCAGACCATATGTTTTGGTTTCAGAGCTTCTAACAACGAATCTGAATATGAAGTAGTGATAGCTGGTCTTAAGTTGGCTCTCATATGTGGGGCAAAGAGAGTTCGGTTAATGAGTGATTCCCAATTAATGATTCACCATGCTCAAGGACAACCATAATGGCAGATGCTAAAAAGATGGTAACAATGTGTGATCGTTGCCAAAGATATGGAAATGAAACTCATGTGCCAGCAGTTCCTATGGAATCCATATATAAACCAATACCCTTCCAATGATGGGGGTTGGAACTAGTTGGGCCTCTTCTCACGGCATCTGGTGGATATAAAACAATCAAATTTTCTACTGACTATTTCTCTAAGTGGATAGAGGAATATAATGGGGGAAATACACCAGCAACGGGAGAAATTTATGGCATGGCGACACAAGCACGGAGGAAACCGAGAAAGACACGAGAGAAACTTAAGGCAACACGGTCAAATGCGGATTAGCATAGAAATGAGCGAAAAACATGAAGCAAACTTGGTCGTGTGTACTAGAGTGGAGCCAAGTGAGCAACCTTGAAAAATTTCAGTAGTTAAGTGGCGAGGTAAGGAAGGTTGGCGCGGAGAAGGCCAAATGTTAGGCCAAGCCGAGTAAAGGAAATCTTAAGGGTGGAAAATAGAGTCAAGTGAGAGTTGTGGTAGACTAAGTGTGGAAATATTGGGGGCTAGGGCAGTATGGAGTCATTGGATGTGAAATAAAAAGATAGACATGAAGAAAAGAAGATTTAGCACGATATATTAGTCAATTAGAGCTGCTGGCATGCAAAATGGCACCGGTGGCCGGCCACATAGTAGCGATAGCTGGTAACAGAGTGGTCGTGGCCGGCCGCAGCGTGGCCACGACCGGCCAGATTACGCCACGCAGCTAGAAAACTGAGCCATATTGATTAAAAGAGGAAAACCATTGAGTCAAAGCACGATTTTCGTGGGTCAAGCTATCCTCAATGATTTCTATGATTATTTGGGGCCACCAAGTAAAAGCACAGGTCCAGTTGACTACAGAAGTATCGGGCCTCCAATGGAGCGGATCCAAGCCCATATAGGGTAGCGCGGATCCTACTGGTCCAAATACGATGCATTTTGGTGGAGAGGTGCAAAACACGTTCAGAAATGTGGTGCCAAAAGATAGGCTGAGAAAAGTGGCGTGTGCGTTGACTTGGCACGTTGGTAACCGATTATGGCCCATAATGGCCTGGAAGTGGCCCAGTTTTGGGGACTGAACAGCACCAATTTCAAAATCTCCAGGCAAACATGATTTTTTCCCGTGCCAAAATTTAACCATGTCTAAAATAACTTCTAACTAAATTTGTGTCAAGTTTCAAGTCAAATGGAGCGGTTTTACCTCAACAAACCCTATGGAGAAGATTATGTCATTATGTATATTTTGTCTTAGTGGGTGGTTTCTAGTTTGTGGTAGTTAATTTAGTTGTCTATAAATATTGTAACCCAACCATTGTATAAGGAATTTCAGAGATTAGTTTAGAGAGATCTAGAGTTAGATAGTTAATGTGTAATTCTCTAAAAACTTGCTAGTGCAAGGCGTAACCCGTTATCCTCTTATTTATATAAGTACCACCGAAGTAGTTGTCCCAAATTGTATCTTGAGTGTGTTTTCAATTCGAAAATAATCTCTTGTAAAATACGAAGTGTTGATCTCAGTATGAGTTAGGCTGACTCAAGTAGAAAACTTTAGGCTGCACGGGTGAAACATTTCCTAGTTGGTTTTGACCCCGTGACAAGTTTGACCAACTAGGAAATTTTTCACCTGTGCGGCCTAAAGTTTCCTACTTTAGTCAGCCTAACTCACACTAAGATCAACACTTAGTATTTTAGAGGAGATTTTTTTTCGAATTGGAAACACACTCAAGACACAATTTGGGACACTCAAGACACAATTTGGGACAACCACCCCAGTGGTACTTATATAAATAAGAGGATAACGGGTTACACCTTGCACTACCAAGTTCTTAAAGAATTACACACTAACTCTATAACTCTAACTCTCTCTAAACTACTCTCCGAACTGCCTTATACAATGGCTAGATTACAATATTTATAGGCAACGAAATTAACTACCACAAACTAGAAACCACCCACTAAGACATAATGGGCATAAGTTATTAGTGTACTTGTTGTATTTGCTTCTCCTGATGGTTGGTCGAGTAACAAAAATCTTGTATTTTCTAGTACATCATTATGGATTGGATTAGTCTTTTTGGTGGATATCCTTAATTCTCTTATTTATTGAATCTATTTGTTCCAGATCCAAAACTGAAATGACCCCTCCCACAATTTTTGTGTGTTATAAGACACATTCTAAAAAAATGCAAATAAAGAAGACAAAAAAAGAACGTGTTTTGCACCTTTCCACCAAAACGGACGCGCCACTTTTCTCGGCTTATCTTTTGGAACCACCATCTTGAACGTGTTTTGCACCTTTCCACCAAAACTCACCATATTTGGACCAGTAGGATCTGCGCTACTCTATGTGGGCTTGGATCCGCTCCATTGGAGGCCCGATACTTCTCGTGGTGAACTAGACATGTGCTCTGACTTGATGGCCCCAAATAATCATAGAAATAATGGATGATAGCTTGACCCACAAAAATCGCGCTTTGACTCGATGCTTTTCCCCTTTTAATCAATCTGCCCAGTTTTCTAGCTGTGTGGCCCAGTCTGGCCGACCGTGGCCACTCTGTTACCGGCCGTCGCTACTCTGTGGCCGGCCACTACCGCCATTCTGCGTGCCAGCAACTCCAATTGACTAATACATCGTTCCAAATCTTATTTTATTCATGACTCTCATTTTATTTCACATCCTATGACTCCACACTGCCCCTAGCACCCAATTTATTCATACTTAGCCTACCGTAACTCTCAGTTAACTCCATTTTTCTACCCTTAAGCTTGCCTTCACTCGGATTGACCTAGCACTTGGTCTTCTCCACGCCAACCCTCATTGTCTTGTCACTTAACTATTGGAATTTTTCAAGGTTTTTCACTTGGTTCAACTCTAGTACACAAAACCGAGCTTGTTTCGTGTCTTTCGCTCTTTTCTATGTCAATCTGTTTTAGATTGTGCCGCCCTAATTTTCTCTCGTGTCTTTCTCTGTTTCCTCCGAGCTTGTGTCTCCATGCCATATATTTCTCCCATTGCTAGTGTTTTCCCCCCATTATAACCATGTTTCTTTAGTAGGGTCTTACAAACCTCCCCCACTAAACTGGTTCGATCCCCTCATCGAACCCGCAGTCCTACGCATGTTAAGGATTGCATTTTATCAGTATCATTCTTTCTCGATGTTGCTAAACTCAGCCTCCACCGGACTTAACAAGTAACTCAACTACTTGTCCTCCTTGAATTTCTTTTTAAACCTGCAACACAAACATATGTTAGATCAAACTCTCTCTTTTTCTCGGAACTCCACTCCCCACTCATTTGGTTCTAGGCTTGTCTTCCGCTGGTTGGTCTACCCCGCCTTCCTCATCAAGCCCTTGCACGAACCGCACTCAAATATCTACATGAGGACTAACCGACTCAACCCCTGTTTCCCCGTCTTCCTTATCCTCTTCCCATTTCGCCACCATGGACTTAATATGTCCTTTCTGTGGGCAGTCTCTTGCTCGATGGGGTCCTTCGCAAATGAAGCACCCTGAGAACGTCACTGGGTCTTTCTTCTTTGGTCACTTCTTCTTCGAGGTTTGACGCTCATCCTCCATTCTCTTTTTCCTCTTCACCATGGTCCTATCCGTTGACATGGTCTCCTTGTTAGAACTCGTGGCTTGATAGTCCACTAATGCCTCTGATGCGGCCATGGCTGCCTGTATGTCCTTCAGGCCTCTCCTTTCATCAGCTTAGTTGTATGCCTTTGCACCCGCTAATTTAGTGTTCTACTTTAGTCAGCCTAACTCACGCTAAGATCAACACTTAGTATTTTAGATGAGATTATTTTTGAATTGGAAACACACTCAAGTCACAATTTGGGACAACCACTCCGGTGGTACTTATATAAATAAGAGGATAACGGGTTACACCTTGCACTAGCAAGTTCTTAGAGAATTACACACTAACTCTCTAACTCTAGATCTCTCTAAACTACTCTCCGAACTGCCTTATACAATGGTTGGGTTATAATATTTATAGGCAACGAAATTAACTACCACAAACTAGAAACCACCCACTAAGACATAATGGGTATGATAATAGAATCTTCTCCCTAGGGTTTGTTGAGGCAAAACCGCTCCATTTGATTTAAAACTTGACTACTAAGTTAGTTTGAAGTTATATTTATTAAATTTTGGCACTGACAAAAATCACGTTTTCCTGGAGATTCCAAAATTGGTACCGTTATGTCCCTAAAACTAGGCCACTTCCAGGCCATTATGGGCCAGAATCGGTTACCGACGTGCCAAGTCAACGCATACGCCATTTTTCTCGGCCTGTCTTTTGGCACAACCTTCCTGAACATGTTTTACAATCTCCACCAAACCTCACCGTATTTGGACCGGTATGATCCTCGCTACTCTATGTGGGCTTGGATCCGCTCTATTGGAGTTCCAATACATCTCGTGGTCAACTGGACCTGTGCTTTGACCTGGTGGCCCCAAATAATCATAGAAATCATTGAGGGTAGCTTGACCCACGAAAATCGCTCTTTGAATCAATGGTTTTCCCTTTTTAATCAATCTGGCTCAGTTTTCTGGTTGCGTAGCCTAGTCTGGCTCGCCGTGGCCACTCTATGGCCAGCCGTCGCTACTCTGTAGCCGGCCACTACAGTCATTCTGCATGCCACCAACTCCATTTGACTAATACATCGTTCCAAATCCTATTTTCTTCATGACTCTAATTTTATTTCGCATCTTATGACTCCACACTGACCCTAGCACCTAATTTATTCATACTTAGCCTACCGTAACTCTCACTTGACTCAATTTTTCTACCCTTAAGCTTGCCTTCACTCGGCTTGGCCTAGCACTTGATCTTCTCCACGCCAACCCTCATTGTCTTGTCACTTAGCTATTGGAATTTTTCAAGGTTTTTCACTTGGTTCCACTCTAGTACACACAACCGAGCTTGTTTCATGTCTTTCGCCCTTTTCTATGCCAATCTATTTTAGATTGTGCCGCCCTAATTTTCTCTCGTGTCTTTCTCTGTTTCCTCCGCGCTTGTGTCTCCATGCCATATATTTCTCCCATTGCTAGTTTTTTCCCCCATTATAACCATATTTCTTTAGTAGGGTCTTACAAACCTCCCCCACTAAACTGGTTCGATCCCATCATCGAACCCGCAGTCCTAAGCATGTTAAAGATTGTGTTTAATTACCATCATGTTTCTCAATGTTGCTAAACTCAGCCTCCACCGGACTTCCCAAGTAACTCGACTACTTGTCCTTCCTCAATTTCTCTTTACTCCTGCAACACAAATATATGTTAGATCGAACTTTTTTTTTCTCGGACTTCCACTCCCCACTACATTGGTTCTAGGCTTGTCATCCGCTGGTTGGTCTAACCCCACATTCCTCCTCAAGTCCTTGCAAGAACCGCACTCGAATATCTACGTGAGGACTAACGGACTCAACTAGCCCGTTTCCCCGTCTTGCTCACACTCTTCCCCTTTCGCCACCATGCACTTAATATGTCCCTTTCGTGGGTAATCTCTTTCTTGATGGGGCCCTTCGCAAATGAAGCACCCAAAGAACGTCGCTGGGTCCTTCTTCTTTGGCCACTCCTTCTTTGAGGTTTCACGCTCATCTTCCTCTCTGAACTCCCTTATACAATGGTTGGGTTACAATATTTATAGGCAACGGCATTAACTACCACAAACTAGAAACCACCCACTAAGACATAATGGGCATGATGGTAGAATTTTCTTCGTAGGGTTTAACTAGGTAAAACCACTCCATTTGACTTGAAACTTGACCACTAAGTTAGTTGGAAGTTACATTAGATGTGGTTAAATTTTGGCACAGGAAAAAATCATATTTGCCTGAAGATTCCAAAATTGGTGTCGTTTTGTCCCCAAAACCGGGCCACTTCCAGGCCATTATGGGCCATAATCGGTTACCGACGTGACAAGTCAACGCACACGCCACTTTTCTTGGCCTATCTTTTGGCACCACCTTCCTGAACGTGTTTTACAGTCTCCACCAAAACACACTGTATTTGGACCAATAGGATCCGCGGTACTCTATGTGGGCTTGGATCCGCTCCATTGGAGGCCCGATACTTCCCGTGGTCAACTAGACCTATGCTTTGACCTGGTGGCCCCAAATAATCATAAAAATCGTTGAGGATAGCTTGACCCACGAAAATCGCGCTTTGACTCGATGGTTTTCCTCTTTTAATCAATCTGGCTCAGTTTTCTAGTCGCGTGGCCTAGTCTGGCCGGTCGTGGCCGCTCTGTTACCAACCGTCGCTACTTTGTGGCGGGCCACCAGTGCCATTATGCGTGCCAACAGCTCCAATTGACTAATATATCGTGCCAAATCCTCTTTTCTTTATGCTTATCCTTTTATTTCATATCATATGGCTCCACACTGCCCTTAACACCTAATTTGTCCACACTTAGCCTACCGCAACTCTCACTTGACTCCATTTTTCCACCCTTAAGCTTGTCTTCACTTGGCTTGGCCTAGCACTTGGCCTTCTACGTGCCAACTCTCCTTGTCTCACCACCTAGCTACTGGAATTTGTCAAGTTTGCTCACTTGGCTCCACTCTAATACAAACGACCGAGCTTGTTTCATGTTTTTCATCCATCTCAATGCCAATCCGCCTTAGACTGTACCGCCCTAATTTTCTCTTGTGTCTTTCTCGTTTTCCTCTGTGCTTGTATCTTCATGCCATATATTTCTCTCATTGCTAGTGTATTTCCCCTTTTATAACCATGTACCTTTAGTAGGGTCTTACAAACCTCCCCCACTAAATTGATTTGATGCCCTCATCGAACCCGCAGTCCTAAGCATGTTAAGGTTTGGGTTTGATCAGCATCATGCTTTCTCAATGTTGCTAAACTCAGCCTCCACTAAACTTCCCAAGTAACTCCACTACTCGTCCTCTCTGAATTTCTCTTTAAACCTGCAACACAAACATATGTTAGATCGACTCTTTTCTGTTTTCTCATGGGCTTCTTCGTTTATTATTATACAACCCATCTTTCTCCTTTATTGTCATCTAACTCCCTCCTTGTTCGATGGGTTCCTTCGCAAATGAAGCACCACGAGAACGTCGATGGGTCATTCTTCTTTGGGCACTTCTTCTTCGAGGTTTGACGCTCATTTTCCATTCCCTTTTTCCTCTTCACCATTGTCTTATCCATTGACCTGGTCTCCTTGTTATAACTCTGGGCTCGGTAGTCCACTAGTGCCTCCTCTGTGGCCATGGCTTCTTGTATGTCCTTTAAGCCTCACCAAGGAAAAATAGTTCGGTAAGCTGGCTCCAAATTGGGAAGGCCCTTATGTGGTATATGTGAAAGCTAAACCAGAAACATACAGGCTCCAAGACAAGGAAGGGAGAGCACTAAAACACCCATAGAACGTTGAATAGCTCAGGTTATACTTATAATAGAACTCTCTTGTAAATATTTACTCTTTCAAATGTCAATATAAATATTATGGAACATACTCTTTCCTACCCTGGTGGCGTGGGGAGGTTTTAATGAGGTGTTTGAGTTTTTCAATAATATTTGTCTTCTTTAAAAGTCTGGTGCAATTTTGTCATTTATTTAGCCACAAAGCGGATATTAAATGCTTATTAAACACCCCGGCTCTCAAATATCTTTGAGTTGATCAGATATATCACTTGGTCACATTTATTAAACACATGTGGTTGAAGATGTTTAACACCTTTGAAATATTGAAGGCTATCTAAACATTGGTCATAAAGAGTTAAACAAAATTCAAACAAAGGGAAATATGATATTAAAATCTGATCGGATTGAAACCGATTTATGATTCACAAATGCCTTAACCATTCAAGGACTTTAAGTTTCACAGAATAAATATTAAACAAAAAATGCAGCAAAAATTTTTGGCCATCCAAGGACTTTAGTTTCTAAAAAAATACACAATAATACAGTACAACCTTAGGGTTTGTCCCCTTCGGTTTTTTCTTCACCACCATCTTTTTTTGGACTTTTGAGTTCAGCACTTGAACTCTCACCAACTTCTTCATCGTCTTCGAAATGTTCCCCACTTGAAAAATTATGCTTGTCATCTCAGCCATCGTATGGAAAGGGATGTCATCGTATTCCACAAATTTCCACAAATGACCAAGAGTCCTCTTAGGAAAGGTCTCATAGAACAGTAAGACCATATCGGATTTAATTCCATCATCTCTCTTCTCCAGGGAATCCACTATCCCACTAGCATACTTCTCTATCTCTGCAGCTATTTCTTGAGCTTGTTTACTTAGTAATGAAGCATTCTTAATGGTCTTCTCTTGGACATTTTTCTCCAACTTAACTTTGTCTTCGGATAAAGTCTGGATCATTTTGTCCTTAGCTTTTAGTTGCTCCTTCAAAGTTTTAATCTTATTAGAAGAAGAAGTCTCCAGTCCGGAATACTTGGTCTAGAGATTATTGCTAGCCTCTTCTGACTTGAGCAGTTTGGCAGCTAAATCCACATTCTCCTTCTTCAATGATTATATGTTTTACTGAGCGGTAGAAAGACCGTTTGCCAAGATCTGTTTCTCTAAAGTCAAAGAGTTTATGGTAGTTGTTTGATCCCTCACTTATCTCTCTAGATTAACTACCAGACAGATATAACCTAGGAGGGCATGACTCAGGTTGTCGTGCTCGCTTGATATCACATCAATCTCCCCATTATGGGTCACAACATTGGATGAGTTAGCAGGACTATAAGGCCCCGTGTAATCATCATTATCCAGATCATTGAATTATATGTTGATATTCTGAAAGGCATCAAGATTTACCTCTTTATCAGTAGTGGCCTGTTCGGAGTAGAGGTTGGGTGGAATTTCTTCTTGCAAAGTAGGATCAGCAGTAGCCGGAGGAGGGATTTCAGAAGGATGTAGAATTATCTCTGATCCCAGAGTGACTTTTTTCTTCTTTGCAACTTTTTTATCACTTTTTGATTTGTGTTTCTTATCCTCCTTCGTAATCTTTAGTAGGTTGTTTGATCCACCAGCCTCCTTAACTACAACTTCTACTGCCTCTAGCAGAGCAGGATTAATCCCTCATTGGTTCTCCAAACCGGTTCATTTGGTGGTTGTCTGAAGTGGGTTTGTTGTGGTTTTCTTCTTTCTTTTGTTCATCATCTTGTTCAGATGACTAGGGGTTTCGGCCCTGGAAGACAAGTAAAGCTTAGTATCCTTAGCTTCAGTTCTCCTCAGGATAACATCTACAGGAGGAGAGGTGGTCAGTTCTGCCTAGGAGAGGTCTCTTCTCCCTGTGGTATTCCACAAATGAGACCTCACAAATTTCCCCGAGGTGAAACAGGTGTGAAAACTATTCCCCCATTTCTCCAAGGCCCATGCATTTAGTTTGGCGCAAGTGTCTTGACCTGCCTCTACATAATCTGAGAACTCTTTTGGAAAATTTAAAAACATATACAAATCAGTTCAGAGTAACCACCTGGAATTTGAAAGATTAAAGGAAATATGAATAAAACTCACATATGCACTTCCAGCGACTGGTCAGCTGGCTTGGGTTGGAGTCAACCTTGGTCTTTTTCCCATTCTCCCAGGTTCCGCTGATGAACAGGAACTGTGTCCTCCATGGTTTTTCCGACTTCAGAAGGCCATTTACTACCTTGTAATCATTCATCATATTGTAATGATAGAAGGGGATGTGATGATTCTTGCATAAATTTGCCACAGCATCGAATTATTCCATTGACAGTGAGATTTTGGATAGTCTGAAAGCCATGATGTCAACCATCAGAGGGTACCAGGCATTGCACATCAACTGACTCTGACATAGCTTGACCAGGTGGAAGTATCTGACTATCTCTAGATCCAAAGGAAACCGGAGTCCCCAGTTCAGCACCTTTGTGTAGACCATTAGCTCGTTGGGTTTGCAATTCATTAGAGTTTCTGGGGTGACCGGGATTTTCACTTTGACAGACTCAAGGATCCCCCGCTAAGTACTAATACGACCCATTTCAGCGGTATGGGTGTATACGTATGCTATATTATGGAGGACTAGTAGGTATTTTACGTTGACCTTCTTGAAATTTAGCCCTACTTCCCTTCCAGACTCTCCGGAAGTACATCTGGATGAGTCAAACCCATTTTAGTCTTGCCCTTTCGATCTGAAACAGTGTCATCCGTCTGTCCGGACGCCTTAAAAAGGGTATCATCTATGCTATCCTCCATATTTTCTTTTATTATAATGGAAGGCTGTTCGGATAGCTTGGCCTCTGTCAGGGGCTGCTGTCCGGATGATTTAGTTTCTGAAACAGGCTTTATGGTCTCCAAACTAGTGTGTATCAAAGAGGTAGAAGTAGACGTAGCCTTGGATTGGCGAGTTATTCGGCGAGGGGTATGTTTCTCAAGGGATTTATTAGCGTCTGAACCCATGGCTTAAAGAGTGAAGGTTTCCTAACACTGAAAACAACTTTCTCTTTAGGGAGAGAGTTTTGAGACTCTTGGACAGAGGACCCTGATTGAAGAGAAGAAAGGTTTAAATCAAAGGGTAGTTTTCTGAACTTAGGTGCCTTTAAGGACGATGAAGCTTGGTCTATGTTTGTTTGTGATTGATTGATTCCGTCACCAGGAGAAACAGAAAGATCAGCAAAAATTCTTTCGTCTCTTGCAACTTTTCTCGCTCTCTCTAACTCAGACAAATTTAACCAACCGCCTTTTACTAGTGTGTTTCTAGCTGTGAACATAAATGACTCGAGCACAAATTAGAAAATGTACTAAGGTTTCTCTCACTAGAATACTTGTGTTTTTTTAAGACAATGTAACAATGGAGTAGATTTATATAACAGTGAAAATTGGGAGTTACCTAGGAGAAGATCGAACGATCAAAACAATGATTGAAACCTATATAACTTTCTAGCCTAGTAGGTACGAGAATCTAGGAGAAAAACGGCTGAGAGGTCAAACCAGAGCCTGACACGTGTCCAACATTGAAAAAAGACTCTTGAAATTCTAAACGGTAAAACCAGTCCCACCAAATTTCGAACATAATGACTCTTGAAATTCTTAACACAAAAAGATAAAGTATACAGTTCGGATACAGAAATAGATCGGAAAAAAGGTGACTTTGATTCTTAAAAGTTAGCTCTTCCAAAGCTTCTTTGCAAGACCTAAAGGGCCTATTGATGAGTTCGGATATTTTAGGCACTGTAACTTGCTTTTATCTAGAGGGCTGTTCGGACATAACTACCACTATAAAAAAACTGAACATGACAAATGTAATGGAGTGTGACTAAGCTAGGTGTTGGTCACCTCAGATATTGGGCTAATAGGTCCTTCAACTTGACCCGACTCCATAATCTGACCAGACAGGCCCATGAGCCATTAATTATGTATAAATACCCCAACCACTTTCATTAATGAGGTTTATCATAATTTACTACTAGTACATGGCTTAATTATCTCACTACTCTCTACCTTAAACATTAAATTCCAAAAACACTTTATAAAATTACCCTCAAACAGAAATAAACCACATCAATCATAACATGACATCTCTCCATCTCGAGAATCTTATCATAACCTTCATCCGAGTCATCCGAGTTGTCCTGGTGCTCTTTAAATATGACCTAATTTTTGTGCCACACAAAGTAGATAAGAAGGTTTTATGATGTCCGAAAATCTTAAGGTATGATCATCCAAGTAACCTCATAAAACGGTCAAAGATACCCTAGATAAACATATAGTAAAAATTTAACCTACGAAATTATTAAAAACTATGATATATTTAATTTGTATAAAAAATTAAACAAAATATAGTGTTAATTGGAAATTACATTGGTCTCTGGAAACATAAATATGGTGCGTCTAATATCATGTTGAATAGACTAGTTTGCGCGAACATTTTGTAGTTCATATCAACAGATATGGGGTAAGGTAATAGCATACTCATTGTATAGCGAAGTTATCCAAGGAAAGTGATAAAACATTTAGGCCTCCAACATCCAGGTAAACCTGTATATACCATCAATAGATAGAGCGAACTCTACCCAGTGGCATGGTATAACTCGGCCAGAACCATTTACCCTAGTTAAACTTATCCATCATAGTGTAATTCTGAATGAGTTATATATAATCAAGAAATATAATATTTATTATATTGTTGGACAATATCGAACTATCTAAACCATATAAGATATAAGGGTCATGTTACGAATTTGACACGGCCATTGGGGATAATATCATTCTAATAGCAACTAGGAGAATAAGTCTCATGTAATCATAACAGATAAACATATTTACCACCCATTTTATTTGGCCTCTTTGTTTCTTTCATAAGGTAAGTTGGCTTAAGTTCAAGCATATCAGAACAAAACTTTACCCTCTCATTTTTACCAATATACTTAACAATATCAAAAAGCATAATTTCTACGAGAAAGAAAAATAGAAAGACGGTATTTATGCATGCTAGTGCTTGAGAAATGCCTCAGTTAGGTGGATGTTAGTATACCAACAGGTGAGACAGTTGATAAGAAGCATGATTTCCATACTTAAAATATACTATCTGACTCTAGTCTACAGTTGAAGATCTCATCACCAAATAGTATCGTACATAGAGTAACATCATAGTAATGCTCAAGGGTACAAAATGCATAAAAATAAACTAATAACAAAAATATGGATTATTAATCAAATGCAAGTTTTAATTAAACTTACATCATCGGTGAAGACGCCAAACATTTTTTACTTTTTATAGACTTGGTATAACCGAGGAACATGATGATTGGTGTTAAGAAACACCTCATACGGGGTCAGCTCTCTAGTATCATTACTCCCTCCTACTTTAAAATGGCTTGCATGAGGAAGAAGAGAATGGGTAATATCACCATACGACTCTACCTTTACAACTTGGCGATATCAAGTAAAGCTATTATGTGCTTACAGAAAGTCTCGATACCTCATACAATCAACTCTCGTAACGCTGGTACTTCAAGTGGGAACTCACTACTCGTAACCTTAGTATTTTTACATCTCAACATCTTAAAATAAATAAAAGTGAGTTTATGAATATGAAAACCAAAACTAAATTGTTTTCAAAGATTATGCAAACTATCAACTTCAAAACTATAAATGTATTGTATTAGTGTCAGATGATATATGAAACCAGTCAACAGAACATATACGGAAGCAAGTGCAAATCATATATAAATATCAACAAATCTATAAAACAGTCGCGTATTTATGCAATAAAAGATCATATTCATTGCAGATTTAGGCACAATGAACTAACATGTATTTTATGTATGATGAATTGATTTATCATCAACATATCATGCAATGAGTATGAAGTATGTCACGCGATTTTCACGTTAAATACCATGCTCATCGTTCGACGTGTGTGATTACGAACTTGTTCAACCCTAAAAGACTTTGAACCTAACTCACTCAAACCTATCATGTTATTGACAAACAAGTGTCATAAATATACAACTATCAATAACACACAAATTATAACCTACAAACCATTAAACAAACAACTAGAAATATAAGAAAATCAAAATTTTAATTTTAGATTTACAAACTTAAATAACTATTAAAAATATTAATAAAATAAATAACAAATTGTATCACTCTACTTATATTATATTCCATAATCTTTTTATGAAGTCGGATTTGAGAAATTAAACACTAATGAGATGGATTTTTGTGAGGTTTTGATTAATAAGGGAAAAATAAAGAGTTGTGGGTAATGGATATATCAAAAATACCTTTTATATGCATTTTCTATAAAAATATCAAATTTTACAAAATTAGTGTGAGATCCAACAAAATACTAAGAGATCAAGCGGTGTAAAATCCAACAGAATTAGAACGAGATTTATCCATACCGTAAAATTATCCAAAATTAGTATGAAATCCAACAATATATGTGTTTATCTCACATCGTTATTCTCTTATTTATTGTTGGTCTCTCTATTTATATATAAATATAATTCTACCTATTTACCTATAATTCAATCTAATAATTAATTACTATTGATTTTCATAAATCATATTTGATTTCTACATGGTATTAGAGCGTGTTCGATCCTCAGAATGAATTGATCTATGATTTTTTTTCGTCTTCCATTGTGCCAACGAATAATTGTCCATCGGGATAAAACAAAAATATTTGGTCATTTTCCGTTTTTTTATCATGGCAAAGTTATGGCATACTAGTTTGATTTATTATTAGTTAAATTCGTATTGTCACTTGATTTAGTAGTATTGTTTACAATGTTAGATATTTTGGTGTTTTCGATTGAGCTTTGTATAGTTTAGTTTTAGGTAGTATTGTTTGCAATTAATATTATTGTTGGTGTTTGAATTTTTAGTAAGGGATAAGGGTGATACTTCATGGAAATATATTGGTGTTTCTTATGGAAGAAGAAACAATAGACTTGAGAATTTAGAGATTTGGATTTGAAATTGTATTTGAATTTAGATTTGGTATTTTGTATTTTTGTATTTTTTAGTAGGGTATGATTTTTGGATTCAGCATTTGGTTATGAGTTCGTTTATATTTTTTGTTTTGGTTGGATTTTAATTAATTTTTTCGATTTGGTTTTCTGTTTTTTGGATTAGTATTTAGATTTTATTTTTGGTATTTGGTTTTGGGTTTGGTTTCTGTTTTGGTTTTTTATTTGATTTAGATTGAGTATCAGATTTGGATTTTGAATTTTGTGGATTTTTTGGATTTAAAATTGGGAATTGGAATTAACGATTTGAGATTTGAATTGGAATATGGAATTGAAAATTTGAAATCGAGAATTTCGAAGTGAATAGTTTATATTATATATTTTAGATTTTAGATTGGGATTAAATACATGGTTGAATAAATATGAAAATGAGGATACGTGAAAAAATGTGAAAAAAAAATCGTTTGAAAAATATGAAGAATATAACATTTAAAGGTCATTTGAAAACCGATTGAAAAATATCGAAGATCATTTGAAGATTTAAGACAACTTGCAAAAATCTTCACAAAAACTCACATTCTTTTTTTTTCTTGACAAACTTTTATTTTATAATAAATAATATTTATTTTCTTCTATGTGTTTATCCAATATCATTATTCTTGATCTTTTTATCTATATAATTTTTTTACCTGTTGGACTTGTCATAGTTAGAGATAAGGGCCCAAGTCCATTATCTCTTTATTTTATCTATAAATATAAGCATATGTTAATGTAATTCTTACGCTATTTAAATAAATGGAAACCTTAGCCGTTTCTTGGCGGTTACTTCTCTATTTTATCTTTTTGTTTATTTACATGGTTTCAGAGTATGTTTAATCCTTAGAGTAATATAAATGATTTATTCGTCAGATATTGTGCTTCAATTTATCTTATTTGATGTTAGTTTGGATCTATTTTGCTTAGTAATTCGGGCTTCGCTTTGGGGTTAAGAGCTGTTTGGAGTTGTTTCATTTCAGATCTATTATTATTGTGCTCCAATTTGATTTGTTTGATGTTATTTCGGATCACTATTGCTTAGAAATTTGGATTTCTGTTTGGGGTTAAGAACTATTTGGAGTTGTTTTTGTTTAAGATCTATTACTACTGTGCTTTAATCTGATTTGTTTGATGTTACTACTGTGCTTAAATTTGATAATTGTTTGTACAATAATTAGGTCACGAAATCATAAGAAGAGATAAAGTTTTTTATTTTCGGATCTATTGTGTGCAGCCCCAATCAAACGGTCCGATCAAAAGGAAAACGACGCCCGTTTTTTCTCAATTTTAGAGAGCATGTTCAGGATATCCAATACTTCAATCTGACTAGTTGGATTATGATTCAGTGCTATGGTTCGGGGGAAATCGCTACTGGAATAGTGCAATAATTTTGTTGGTAAAACCGTGAGTTCAATTTAATTTTTATTTTGATTGGAAATTAGAATTGAAAATTGGAAATTGGAAATTGGATTTGGATGTAGATTTAGTACTAGGTTTAGTTTTGGATTTCGTATTTGGATTTAGTTTGTTATTTTGACTTGGTTTTGGATTTGGATTTGAATGAGTATTCTATTTGATTTTGCTGGACCAATGAGATTTTGAATTTGGACTTGGTTTTATTTTGGATTTGGGGTTTGATAAATCTTTTGATTTAATTTTGGTTTGATTTCCCGATTTGGATTTTGTATTTCATGATTGTTTGATTTTGTTCGATTAGATATTGTTGATCTTATTGCGAATATGATTGGAAAATATGATTTTCTATAGTTTACTAGTCCTAAACTGAATAAGAAGAACTTTGTTATGTTTACATTTGCATACCATTCAAGTATATCCTCATCTTCCACTTCAGGTATTAATTCATAATTGTGGATTTTAAATTCGGGTGCGTCTCATCATATGTCACCTCACATGTCGAACTCTGTTTTGTTGCCTCGTGTTTCACCTATATCTGTTTTGTACGCTAGTTTTATAACAATGTTAGTATACGGTATTGAGTTTATTTGTACTCCTTATATATCGCTATCTGATGTTTACTACGTTCCCACCGTTGCTTTGAATCTTGTTTCGGTTAACATATTGTGTAAATTTGGTTATTGTGTCTTGTTTTCTGATTTTTTGTGCTATATAATATCAACAGACTCATAGAGTGATTGGTACAAATTGTAAAATATGGTAACTATATGTTTTAGATAAACTCGAAGTAACATATGTAAATGTTTATGGTGTTGATAGTGGAAAAACATACTTGACTAATATTGCTGCCTCTGGTGTTGATTTGTCTTCATTTCGTTTGAATCCTTCATCGTCTGAGTTTTATCTTTGGCATTCTTGTCTGAGATATGTATTTGTATCGCTTTTAAATTTTTAAGTCTCTACAGGTGCTTTAGGTCAGTTAAACACTTGTAATATCTCGTATTGTAGTGGTTGTAAACTGGAAAAAATTGGTGTTACTGCTTAATGAAAGTGTCACTTTTTTATTGCTCCGTTTGATATTATTCATTTTAATTGCCAGGGCTCATCTCCTGTCTTCATAAAGAGTTGCTCGTCCTAATATTTTTATTTCATTGATGATTATACTCGATATGCTTGGGTTTACCTTATAAAACGGAGATCAAATTTCCTTGGAATTTATAAAGAATTTGAGGCACTTGTTAAGACTCAACATTCTGATGTAATAAAATGCTTCAGGTGTGACTTAGGGGGTAAATATACATCCAATAATTTTACTCAGTTGCGTGCATCTGATAGTACCATACATCGGTCTTCTTACATTGATACCCCTCAACGGAATCGTGTTGCCAAAAGAAAACATCTCACATTGTTGAGACTGTTCGTTCTTTACTTTTATCTGCTGAGATTCCTACTATTTTTTAGGGAGAAGCAATTCATACTGTTGTATATGTGATTAATCGAATTCCCACTGCTCATAATACAGGGATGTCTTCCTTTCAGAAATTATACAGACAACTTCTAGATTGTTCTTTTTTACGAGTGTTTGGATGTACATGTTTTGTCATTCGTCCTCATGTCGAACGCAACAAATTGGCCCCTAAATCCGCAATATGTGTTTTCTTGGGTTATGGTGTTAGACCAAAAGGTTATCGTTGTTTTTATCCCACTAGTCAGAAACTTTATGTCTCTCGATACGTTACATTTCTTGAGAATATCTCGTTTATTCGATTACAGCAAAATCACATGATATAACAAGTACCAAACTTCAGATTGTTGATCGTTTTGAAAATAATAGCAACATACCCATTGATATTAATGTACCAACTCATGAGACATCGACTACATCTAATACTACTTCTGCTTCATCAAGGCCTGAGTCAGCTCCTTCTTTTAGTGAACCAACCATTATGCCCCTCATAAGATCTACTCGTACAAGTAAGTCTACCAAACTACCATATTTTGCATATTCTTCTTACGCAACTCCTTTCACATCTTTCAAAGCAAACATACATGATTTATATGAACCTTGATCCTTTAAAGAAGTTGTATATGATCTTTGTTGGCAAAATGAAATAGTCGAAGAGTTTACCGCTCTTTATCAGACTCATACATGGGATATAGTGAAACCTCCATCGGATAAGCATATAATCGGCTCCCGATGGATTTTTTTTAAAATTAAAATAAAGTCTGATGTACTATTGAAAGATATAAAGCTCGTCTTATAGCAAAACGATATTCACAAAAGTATGGTATGGATTATGATGAGACATTTTCCCTAGTGGAAAAAATGACGACAGTTCGTACTCTTATGGCGGTTGCATCCGTTCGCCATTGGAAGATCTTCCAACCAGATGTCAAAAATACGATTTTGAATGGTGATCTCCATGAGAAGGTTTATATGACTCCTCCTCCAGGTGTTTCTCACCAAGAAGCCGAAGTTTTTTTACTTAGAAAAGCATTATATGGTCTCAAACAAGCTCATTGTGCTTGGTTTGAAAAATTCTCTACGGTTATTACTTCCCTTGATTTTCTTGCTAGTAATCATAATTTCGACTTGTTTATCAGATGTACGAGTACATGATGAATTGTTTTATCCATATATGTAGATTATATGATCATTACAGGTGATGATATTGATGGTATTGAGGCGCTAAAACATGATTTGGTTCAGTGCTTTGCGATTAAGGACTTGGGACTATTGCATTATTTTTTAGATATTGAGGTGACTCACTCTCCAAAAAGGTATATTCTCTCAGGATAAATATATATCTTATTTATTTGAGCGAGTACAAATTTCTGATAACATGACAATATATATCCATCTTGAAACCAATTATCGGTATTCTATGACTGATGGTGTTCCTTTGTCAGACCCCAACTCTATATCGAAGTCTCGTAGGGAGCTTAGTATATCTTACAATTACTCGACCATATATAGCTTATGATGTTCATGTGGTTGGTCAGTTTGTTACTGCTCATACATTCGTCTATTGGGGAGCTGTTCTTTGAATATTGAGATATCTTCGTGGCATTCAGTTCTAAAGCATTTTGTTTCCTTTGACCTATTCACTTGAACTGCATGCCTATAGCGATGCTGATTGGGATAATGATCCTAATGACCGAAAATCTACTACTGGTTTATGTATTTTCCTTGGAGATTCATTAATCTCATGGAAAATCAATGATATAGCCCAAAAAGTCCAAACAAAAGCCTTATTAATTTTATTTTATTTTATTCAAATATCGATATAGCCCAAAAAGTCCAAACAAAAGCCTTATTAATTTTATTTTATTTTATTCAAATATCTTATGTATTTAAATCAAATCTAATTATATTAAGATTTGATTTGATTTGATTTTATGTTATTTTAAAATATTTATTTTATTTCCTTGTATTCTAATTTAGGGTTTTGAGAAGCTATTATATAAAGCCTCTTATGCCTTAAGTTATTTTGAAGTTTTTGGAATAATAGATTTTTTTATCTCTGAAAATTTCACTATTTGTTACCCTTATATTAGGGTTGCATCATGTTACCCTTGAATTAGGGTTTCATCTATCGTTGCTTCTTCTTCTGTTTCCGCCGCGTCATCAGTTTGGTATCAGAGCCTCAGTTCCTGCTACGGGTCAAGCATGTTTCTGAATCCTGATTTCATCTGATTCAAGGTTTAAAGAAGAGAACAACACATGTGGTCATGAAGATCGGGAAGATCGTTTGAGTATGAGGGGCCATACCAACCGTTTCAATGACGATCGTATTGACCGGTTACTGAGGAGAGTTTAAATTGGCTACCAATCGTCGAATCAAGGTAAAAATTGCTTATCGAGATGCTGTCTCAGGCTATGAAGAGGTTTTCAAAACCATTTTTTTCATCAACTGGACATGGGGATGTTGTCTTCAGGCTATGAAAAGGTTTTCGAAACTATTTTTTCCTTCAACTGGATGGCTTCAGTGTGATTTCGAATAAGGAACACCCGAGAAGAATTTATCTTATTCCGATAAGGTCAACAATTATAATTCCCAATGTGACGATTGAATAAAATAAAATATATAATTTGGGTTCTTGATGGTGATGGTGCTCTGAATTCGAGGACGAATTCTTGTCAACCAGGAGAGGATGATATAGCCCAAAAAGTCCAAACAAAAGCCTTATTAATTTTATTTTATTTTATTCAAATATCTTATGTATTTAAATCATATCTAATTATATTAAGATTTGATTTGATTTTATGTTATTTTAAAATATTTATTTTATTTCCTTGTATTCTAATTTAGGGTTTTGAGAAGCTATTATATAAAGCCTCTTATGCCTTAAGTTATTTTGAAGTTTTTGGAATAATAGATTTTTTATCTCTGAAAATTTCACTATTTGTTACCCTTAGATTAGGGTTGCATCATGTTACCCTTGAATTAGGGTTTCATCTATCGTTGCTTCTTCTTCTGTTTCCGCCGCGTCATCAATCAAGAAACAAAAAATTATCTCTAGATTTTCTACTGAATCTGAGTATTGTGCTATGACTGTGACCGCATGTGAAATTGTTTGGTTATGATGGCTTCTTGCAGATATGGGGGTTAACGTTACTAAACCTACTTCCTTAAATTGTGATAACAAAAGCGCCATGCAGATAGCAAAGAATTCTGTTTTTTATGAGAGGATGAAACACATTGAAATAGATTATCACTTCACTCGGCATCATCTTCATATTGACACTATCTCGCTTCTATATGTTCCATCAGCTTTACAGGTTTCTGACAACGCGCTTTCTTTTTCTTTGTGAAAAACCTCTTAATGATTATTATTGTTGCGTTGTGAGTTTGAGAGAGGGTTCTAGAGATATAAGGGCTCAAGCCCATTTTCTCTTTATAATATCTATAAATATAAGCATATGTTCTATGTAACTCATACGCTTTCTAATTAAACATAAACCCTAGCCGCTTTTTGGCGGCTACTTTTCTATTTTCTCTCTTTGTTTATTTACATTCATTAATACTAATCATAAATACTTCCGATTTCTATGCTATCCACGCCCCAATTTGTAGAAAAGGATAAAACAAAAAAAGACGACTAGGGTTTTATTATTTAGATAGTGTACAAATTACATCGATTATAAAGCTCTTATTTATAGATACAAGATATGAGCTAATGAGAATGAGCCTAATATTTCTAACACCCTCTCTCAAACTCACAATACAATAGACGCATTGGAAGTTTGTAAAAAAAGAAAACGAAACTGAGATACTGACAAAGTTTTTGCAAAAAATCTTTGCAAGTTGTGTTTCTTTGCAAATAACTTCACAAGTGGCATTCAATCTTCAAAACTTTTCATATGTCTTCTTCATACCGCTCATAACTAGTCTCACAAGTCTCGTCGTAATGGAATCAAGAAACCTAAGAGGAACAAAAACACTTCTACCAGAGGAATTGACTCAAAGTTGTTGAAAACCAGAGGTATGCAATGAAGTATAACAATGAGGCACTCAAGAACTCTTCTGCTGATGAGTAAAATTTGATATTCTTCCCATCTTCTTCAAGTACTTTTTTACGCATCTATTCTACCTCCTTGTCTTCTTCTACCCGATATTCAATTCCAATATCAAATCTCAAATCCTCAATCCCTCTCTCGAACTCGCAATGCTTATTATTGCATTGTGAGTTTGTTACAAACAAAAAAAACTCAAATACCAATATTAATCCAAACAACGAAAAACCAAATTGAAATACTAAATACCAAAATTAAATCTAAAACCAAAATCGAATCCAAATCCAAACACCAAACTCCAAAACCATAATCGAAAGTCAAAATCAAAACAAAACGCCAAAACCAAAATCAAAATGTCAAAACCCAAAGTCGAACGTCAAACTCCAATCTATAAATCCAAACGAAATCTAAACACCAAATGAATCCAAACGAATCAAATCGACAAACGTTGATCTAAGAAAACTTCAAACATAATTAAAATTCAAACTAACTCTAAACACCAAACAAAATCCAAACAAAATTCCAACGCCAAATACCCAAAATAAAATCCAAATGAAATTCGAATGCCAAATTCAAATACCAAATCCAAATCCAAAACTAAATTCAATACTAAATCCAAATTCAAATCTAATTCTCAATCAAAATCAAAATTGAATCTACGATTTTACCACCAAAATTTTATGCACTGTTTAACCGTAGCACCGAATAATAATCTCACCGATCAGATTGAAGGATAAGATTTTACAAAACCATTATCCAACATTCAGAAAAAAATCGACATCGTTTACCTCTCCATCAGCTCTGTTGATTATAGCTGCACACATGAGATCCTAAAACCAAAAAATTTCACTATTTTTTTTTCTTCCTGCGGACAACTAAAACAGCTGCCAGTTGGCACATCGAAAAATACAAAAACTTCAAAATCTAAACCTACACTCTTATAGCATATAGAAAAAGATTTTTTTAAAAAAACGACTAAAATTTTATTATTTAAAAAATTTACAAATTATATAGAGTATGGAAGAAAGCTAATAGACTTGGAAACTATTAGACTAGGAAAATACAAACTCAAATATTTTTGTAGCTTTCCGTTACCCCATTGGTACCCTATCTAATCAATACTAATAATCTCAGAGAATCCACACTAAAAAATAGTGTAGCTTTCCCTTACCGCCGTTGCAATTCTATATAATCAAAAGTAATATAAAAAAACCACTCTCAAAAATACTGTAAGCTTTTCCATTACCGCCATTGCTACCCCATTTAACTTACATTTTGAAGAGAATATATTTTAATAAACTCTATAAAAAGCTTATAGCAGCTAATCAATCATTTAGATATTTTAGTCAATCTCGACTAATCTAGCTGTCTAAACATATATTATTCCAGAACCAAGAAAACATACTATTTCAAACCGGCCAACAATGTTTTATCATTTTATTGTCGGGACAACATAATAATTAAATCCACGAAAACTTCCTCACCTTATACACCTTCACATTCATTATATCCTTCGGCCACCCTTTCTTTCACTTACCGCAGCATAACAATCCGATCTCTTATTCTCTTTAGTCATCGTCATGCTCCTTAACATATACCTTCTCGGCGTCTCATAAACACCACATTTAGCCTCCATATTTTCACATTTTTGCGATTGTATTTGTACAGCAACATCAACAGCAACACCATACTGGATTGTTCCGCTGTCCACGAATCCGAGTTTCTTTTTCATTAGCATTTCATTTCTTTTAGCTGAGTATTCGTTGTAATATCTCCCTCTTTGAAATACAGGAGTTGGATTATCTCTAACGATTTCTTTTTTTCTTGAATCGTTACCGACCATTCTCGCTAAAGCACATCGGTCGCATGAATAAGAACAAAACTCAGATCGGAGTTCGGTTTTGCTGTTGACTTGTACACGAGTGGGATATGTAGATTTTGCTGAAAAATAAAGACTTAGATACTTAACTGTCTGAATAGAACCGAACAAGCATACATATTCTTTTAACTATCTTAAGAATGACAATATTCATCAAAATATATAACTAGTAGCTTTACGAACCCAAAAATTATAAGCACTCCAAGAATTCAGCATTTTTTAAACACGTATTTCTACAATGATTCTTCAAAACGAGTCATGTTTTATTCTGGAATTAGCTCTAAAATCGGTTATGCTTCGATCGTCTTAATCCAAACAAAATAGTAACTCAAATCGAATCAATTGGAATTATAAGATCCAATAAATATTCGGCAAACCTGGTGTAATTTGTGTCAAAATTGAACTCGGTTGAAGATGACCGCGAGACTGCGACATCGTTAGAGATCTACCAGTCGGAGGTTTTCGATCGGTTCTCATGGTTTGTCTACGGACTTATTCCAATCTCAATCGATAATGAAAAGAGTGAAAATACAAGAGAAGCTAAGATCTTATTGCTTTGTTTTATTTGTTTGAAGTTGTGGCTTTGTAACGTTATGCAGACATGATATGCTCGTATATATTAGTTTGGTATCGTCGGATTCTTTGATCTTATTGAATAGCTGCTTGTTTTATTTTTTGGTAATTTATTGTACAGCTGATTTGCAATTGTTATCTGATAATCGAATGTTTAGATATGTTTTGTTAAATCATTTTAATATCCTTCCTAAAGCTCTCATACATATTTCCTTAAGTTTACATGAGCTGTATATGAGTAGATGATTACTAATTAGCAGATACATTCAAAACTTAAGAGTAAATCATAATAAAACCCGCTTAGTTTCTTCAATTTTATATTTTCAATTATACATTACATAATTTTTTCTTTTACGATTTGTATTAAATAATCAATACTAAATAAATAATATTAATATTATATATAAATATAGGAAACTTATGATTTCAGACTCATCTAATAAACCTATTAGGGATAAATTTTTAAAAAACATTAAAAAAAATTATACCTAAAATGTACTTCTATATAAAATCCACCAAACAACCCGACTCATTTTATATATATATATATATATATTAATTTAGAATTATAAAGGTATATCTGTTAAACTGTAACTCGAAAAAGAAAATCCGAAAATACTATTGGTTTTGTTTTTTAAAAGACGAACAAAACTAGTATTATTCATTATATGTTTTAAAAAAAATACACAGATTTCCCATCTATATAGTTTCCCATCTAGCCGTTAAACCAGTTCCGCATTACATGGTTTCATATCTATATAGTGGCTCGTTTTGCATCTAGGAGTCTGAATTCGCATCTACAGGTTTAGCAACTAACAAAACAAAGAAGGTTTCGCATCTTCTTTGTTTACACTATAAATTTAAAAAAAATTAAAGTCTATATTTTTTAAGCCGTAACTTGAAATAAATCCAAAAATTCCCTTGGTTTTTTTAAGACGAACAAAACTAGTACCACTCATAATATGTTTTGTATATTAAAAAAAATTATACATGTTTCTTATCTAAAGGTATTTAGAGTATTATTATATCTTAAATGGTAAATATTAGAGTGAAATGCGTTTTTCTTATAAATACATAAAAATATTAATCTTAAGTTGAAAATAATATTGTTTTGGGGGCTTTAATCGTAATTATACCTATATATATTATTTTAGAAAAAAATTCAAATAAAAATAAAAAATTGTATGGTATCATTTTTAAGATTTTAAAATATAAATTAATATATAAAAACCCTATTTTTCAAATAAAAAATAAATAAAAGATACGTGAGTGATTAATACTAAAGATATATAAAACTAATGGGGTTTGGCCATTTGTTTTAACAGGATGGAAAGCGGTTTAGTCAATTATTTTTTTAGTTATTTGGATTTTGTTCTTGTTGGAGATATTCTAAGTTTGATAAAGTTATCTCGATTATTTCTATAAGAGTTGATTTTCAAGTCAAGAATTTAATGACTTGTATGTTTTTTAAAGAAAATAAAAGTTTATTTCTACTTTTGATAGTGACAATTTTTTATAATCTAATGATTGTAACACTGATTTTTCCAACCACTCTTGAAATATAATCGATAATGATATTGTGTTGGGATTTTGATGTTATTTAATATTCGTCGTTCTAAACTTTTTTGAAATGTCACTACTATCGTTTTAATCCAAAATGTATGTGACAGTTATCTCCCAGATCACGATCAGTAAGATTAAGATTTTTTTTATGTGATTGAAAAATCTCAATCCGTTTTTGTGGTTGGTCTAAACATTACATACAACATAATTCTTTCTCAAAAGCTTATAAGGGTTTATCAATCTAATTGTAAGGACCCAAGGATTTCTATTAAAACCAACCTAATGAAAGCTTTTGATAATGTTCGGTGACATCTTATTTTTGACATCTTGGTAGCCATGAAGTATTTAGCCCAGATAATCAATTGGATTATTCAATATATTGATACCTAATCATATACTATTAATATTAACGGTAACCTTCACAGAAATTTGAAAGTCATAAAGGGTCAAAGATAAGGTGATCTTTTGTCTCCTTTCTTATTTATCTTGGTTGTGCAACTTATTTCCAGTATCCTCAAGGAGAAAAGTTATGATGTCAACTTCAAATTGCACTGGAAGTGTCATAAAATTAAAATTTCCAACCGATATTTCGAGGAGGATCCTATGATTTTATATTGCGATGACATTAACTCTCTCAATCTCATTAATAATGGTCTTAAATATTTCTTGGAACTCTCAGATCTTAAAGTTAGTCCCTAGAAGAGCCACATTTTCTTCTCAGGGGTTACACTTCTCTAAAAACTGAGTTGATCAATATATTTGGTTTCATTGTAGGTTCCCTCCCAATTAAATACCTTGGAGTTCATATTCTCACAAGTTGTATTTTCCATAACTATTGTTTCCCATTTCTGGAAAAAATAACTACCAATATTACTTTATGGGCTTCTAAAAATCTCTGATATGTGGGTAAACTTCAACTTCTTAAATCTGTGATTTTTATTGGACAGGTTTATTGGTCTTATATCTTCATTCTCCCCGCTATAGTTCTTAAAAACTCTCAATATCTCTATTGTTTCTTCTAGTATGACCTTATAAGGTGAAGGTATTGGATCCAAAATTGGTACAATAAACTATTATAATGCCCTTGTCTGAGGGTGACCTTGGGATTATAGAACTAAAAACCTAGAATCAGATGGTTGTCCTCAAACTGTTATGGTCCATAGTTAGTAAAAACAAAAAATTAATCTGATGTGACTTGATTAACTCTGAGAAGATTAAAGACAAAAACTTATAGTCTTTAAAGAGTGATTTTATCCCTCTTGGACTTGGAGGAAATATTTAAATCTTAATCCTATAGTTAGAAACTTTTACAAGGTGATGATAGGTAATGGGAAGAATAAGTCCTTCTTAGTACGATATATGGTTTCTCTATACCCATTTGGTAAACTACTATGGAAAAAAATATTATTCGTGATACGAGATTAGGTAGCAATTTCAAAATTTATGACATCACTCAGGATGGTTTTTGGAACTGGCCGATACAATTAAAGTATGTTAGTGCTAAAAACCATCGGAAATTCTAGAAGATAAGCAATCTCATTTTCACTCTCCCACCTCCTAGCATAACTATGTTAATGTGCATTGTTGATCCCCTATGATTAAGAATGTAAAATTATCAATTAAAGACACTTATAATGTCATTCGTACGCCCACTAATGGTATTAGGTGGTCGGGGTTAGTATTGGTGTGGTTTATTTTAAACTGAGGGTAATTTTGTCAGATGTTTTAGAAAATTTCAAAGGCATTAAATGTTTAAGTGTTTTGTAGTGAGAGATTTAAGCTGTCTGGTTGTATTAAATGTTCATTACCCTCATTAATGAAAGTGGCTGGGTATTTATACCCTTAATTATGGACCTATGAGCTTTCGGGTCAAGTTGTGAAACCGGATCGAGTTTAAAGATCCATTAGTTCTTAAGTAGATTAGCACCTAGCTTAATCAAAAGGTGTTTAGTGTTTTAATACTTTTGTCCTATCCGGATAGTTCAGTGGGCAATTATTGTCCAGATTATCCATATCCTGTTTTCTCAGTGAGTGGTGGTGAATAATTTCGGACTCATCAGTAGCCCCTTTTTTAGGCCTTGTCAAAGGTCTTTGGCAGGACTAAAAAACTCACTTAGCCATTAAAAACTTTTCTGGATTGCTCACGTGTTTGGTTCAAGATTTATCCGGACTGGTTCCTTCTCAGAATTCTAAGAGTTTTTCTTTGGATCGTGGGACACATGTTACATTTTGATTCATCCTACCAACCGTTTTCTTCCTACAACGGCTCTCCCACTAAGCCTAAAAAACAACTCCTGCATTTAATGCTTCTTATGTCAGCGCCGCTTTCAGTCATTACCTAAGTCTTTTCGTGTTCTCCTAGGTATCAGTAAATTTTTTCTTTACTAGTATAAATTATTTTCCTTTACTGTTTCATCATCTTCATCATTTCACAATTTCTTCTCTCAAAGCTTTTTACCTTTCCTTTCAAAAACTTCTCTTGGATAGTTTTATGTTCACTGCGAGAAACGCTCTTATGAAAGGTGGTTAGTTAAATCTTTCTGAACTAGAGAATGCGAGAAACGTTGAGCGTGAGAGACGTATTGCTGCTAGTCTTCCAGTCTCTCCAAGAAGTAAGTCTGATATATCACCCTTAGAAGCTGATCAAGGATCGTCTTCTGCTAAAAGCACAAAACCTAAACGTTTATTCAAGCCAAACCTCTCGCCAATCCCGTCAAGCTCCTTGGTTCAGAAGTCTCAGCCTTCTACCGTACAAGAGAAAGCAGTATCAAGTGTTAGGATCTGACATTGAGAAATCCCCAGAGAAAAATCACCCTCGCCGAACAACGCACCTGGTGAAAGGCCAAGCAACTGGCTCACAACCCAAGTCCTCCAAAACGGGGGCATTTAAGTCAGCAACCAAGGATAAAGCCTCCGGATCGGAGGTATCTATAAGAGCCCCTAGAGACAAACCCTTCGGATCAGAGGCAACCAGAATAACTCCTCAAACAAAATCCTTCGGAGCTGAGATCCAACCGGACACCAGACCTATTAAAGAAACTGGTGCTCAGCCATCCAGACAGACCACTGATCCACAAGTTGTCAAACCTTCCACAATGATGGAAGAAGTAATTGAGGATAGCATTGAAGAGGCCTCCTTCGAAACTGAGGCCTCTGGACAGGCTGAAGACACTGCTTCTGACAGAAAAGGAAAGGGCAAGGTGAAGGTGGGAATTACTCATCCGGAGCTGCCGGAGAGCTTGGAAGGCAAAGTGGGACCTTGTTTTCATAAGGTCAATGTGAAGTATCTGCTGGCCATGCAGAACATTAATTATGGCTATACCCACACCGCTGAACTGGGCCGGATTCGAACCAAGTGGGGGATCCCTGAATCAGTGAAGGTCTGAATACCAGTCACACCAGAAAATCTGATGGACTGCAAGCTCAACGAGATCGTCAGTTATACTGAGCTATTCAACTGGGGGCTCAGATTCCCTTTGGATCCAGAAATTGTCAGGTATTTCCACCTGATTAAACTTTGTCCAAGCCAGCTGAGTCCAAATGCTTGGTATACTCTCCTCTCCTGCATAATGGCGTCGATGCTATCCGGTATTCCTCTCCCCATGGAGCAGTTTGTTGCAGTGGCCAACCTATGCAAAAACCATCACATCCCATTCTACCATTACAACATGGGGGACAACTTCAAAGTGGTGGATGACCTGTTAGAGTCAGATAAAAACTGGAAGATCCAGTTCCTCTTCATCAGTGGGACGTGGGAGAATGAGACAAAGATTAAGGCCAATGTCAACCCCAACATGCTCACCAGCAGGTGGAAGAGCACAAGTAAGTATTTTGTTTTACATATCTTTTTTTTACCAAAGTTTCACCCTTAAATCACGTACTTTCTTATGTCAGTATTGCCGAAGGAATTCACCGGCTACTTGGAGGAGGGGCAGGCCACATGTGCCAAGCTAAATGCATGGGCTTGGGGGAACGCCTTCCACAATTGTTTTACCTCCGGTAACATGGTGAGATCCTATTTGTGGAATATCACGAGTCGGAGAGATCTTACATGGGCATCCCATGTAGTCAGTTTGCCAAAGGAGATCTTACATGGGAGGAACTGACCACCTCTTTTGGCCGTCATACTTAAGAGAACAGAGGAGAATGATGGCAAACTGGCCTTGCCCTCCAGAGCCAAAACCCCAAGTAAAATGAAAGGGAATGGTAAGAAAAAGAAGTCTGCAGCAGAGGCTGGTCGGGATGTTACAAATGAGATTGCTCCGGAGAATCAATGATGGCAGACGTAAGGAGGGATTGATGCTACTTTGATCAAAGTAGTTGCGGATGAGACCGTTAGGGAGGCAGGTGGACCTCAAAACCGACCAAAGCCTTCCAAAAAGGACTGAAAAAGGGGGGCAAGCAGCGATGAGAGGATTGCTAAGAAGAAGAAGGTCTCCTTGGGGGATGAAGTAATCCTTCACCCTTCGGAGTCTCTTCCTCCGGCAGATCCAACTGATCCCACCTTGGCAAAGCAGATCCCCACTGATCTACAATCCAAAGAGGGTACCGGAGGGTATATTAATATTGATGGAGTAGACATCAGTGGCCTCCAAAATATTGGTCTCTATTTCAATGATTTTGAGAAAGACGACTTTGTTGGCCTCTACCTTCCCCCAAGCTATTCCAATATGGTAACTTTCAACGACAAGTCCTTCATTGTCTCAGGGGAAAACGACGTGGTGACTCACTCTCTGCTGGGCCATATTCAACTAGTGCTTAACTTGGAAAGGCAAGTAAAAAGTCAGTTTTCCCTCATCAACACCCTCAACACAGACAAGGAGATTTTTTCTACTAACCTACTCAATGCCAACCAGAGTGTTGAGGCATTGAAGAAGGAGCTTGAGGAGTTGAAGAAAGAGAAAGAAGATCTGGAAACCAAGCTGGCACCTCGGAGACAGCTAACACAGCGCTCGAAACCAAATGCTCCGGTTTAGAAAAAGATCTTTCCACCTTGAAGAGAGACATGAAGACCAAGAACGATGCCATCCGAACTTTGTCCGGTGACAAGACTTCTCTTGAAGAGTTTGTCTCCAAGGTTACCAAGGAGAAAGAAGACTTGGTGAAAGATCAAGATCAGAGAATTCAGGCCCGCATTGATGCATACACCAACGAGGGGATAGATTCCTTAGAAAAAAAAGTATGTCGAAGTTAAATCTGATATGGTCTTGCTTTTCCACCAAACATTTTCGAAGAGAACGCTTGGTACCATGTGGAAATATGTTGAATATGAAGATATCCCATTCCATACTATGGTGGATGGTGATAAGAAGAACTATTCTAGTGGTATCGATGATACTACCAATGAGGAAGAAGGAACCGGAGAGAGTTCCCGTGGTGAACCCAAAGATCCCAAGAAAAAAGATGACGCATGAACATCCACGGATTATAAACCCTGAGTTTTTAATTATCTTTTCTTATTTTGTTTTTCTTAACCTTATGAAATACTAAAGTCCTTGGATGGCCAAGGAATTTTTGTAATTGCGTCCGGTTTGAGTCCGGTTAAGTCTTTCTTTAAACTTAAGGTCCTTGGATGGCCAAGGCATACTTTATGTTCTAATATTATCATCCAGTTTTTAGCCGGACAGGTTTACCTTGCTAAATTTTTACTTTGTTTTATATTCGCTTAATTTTAATGGCTGATGTTTAAAGAGCCCTTATTTATTTTACAACTATTTAAGATGAGAGTGTTTAAAATATCTGATGACAAATATTAAATGGTCATCATTCCACCAGATCAATCCGATCTGCCAAAGATTCTTAGAAGACGTTAAAGAAATTGTAATCAAACCACTCCGAATATTTTAAGAAGGCATCAAATTTTATTGAATAAACCCGGACACCTTATTAAAACCTCCCCGCGCCACTAGGGTAGGAAAGAGTATGCCCCCTAATATTTACATGGACTTTAAACAAGTAAATATTTACATAACTTTCATTCCAGATATAACCGGAGGTGTTCAATATTCCAAGGGTGCTTTAAAATTCTTCCATCTTTGTCTTGAAGCCTGTATGTCCCAAGCTTAAGTTTTTAAGAGACCTCATAAGGCCCTTCCCAGTTTGGGGCTAGCTTTCCGAACTGCTTCTCCTTAGTATGCAAGAAAACGTTTCTCAATACTTTGTCCCCCGGCCGAAAATCCCTTCTTTTGATTCCGGAAGCAAATCTGCTCCTCATCGAGCCTTGGTAATGGGTGGCTCTAAGATGAGCCTTAACCATTTTTTTCTTCTATTAAGTCCAACTGACTTCGGATTGCCACTTCATTAGCCTGTTCGGAAAAATTGTGGACTCTGTATGATGGAAGAGTTTCCTCTATATGAGAAATTGCATACATCCCATATACCAAGTCAAAAGGAGTTTCTTGTGTAGCAGCACCAGGAGTAGTCCGGTATGCCCACAATACTTCTTGCAAATAGTTTGGCCACTTTCCTGCAGCTCTTTCTAAATTCTTCTTCAGATTGGACATGATAGTTTTGTTTGCCACCTCAACTTGACCGTTTGCTTGTGGATGGAAAGGAGAAGAGAAGCAGTGCTGAATGCCTCTAGAGGAACAGAAACTCTCCAAATCCTTGTTATCAAATTGTGGCCCATTATCTGTGGTTATCTTTTTTGGAACCCCAAATCTGCAACAAATGTTAGATAGAATACATTTTATGACAGCTTTTGAAGAAGTTCCTGCCAAGGGAGCCGCTTCTATCCACTTTGAGAAATAATCAATGGCTACGATAATAGTCATGCATCCTCCAAACACCATTAGTAGAGGCCCTACTAAATCCAGCCCCCAACGAGTAAAAGGCACCGACTCAGAAATTGATTCCAGAAGAACAACTGGGATATGAATTTCATTGCCATATCTTTGGTATTGATCGCATTTTTTCACCAACTCTTTGGCATCTGTCATGATGGATGGCCAATAGTATCCGACCAACAAAATCCTCCAGGTTAAAGCTCTATAGCCACAGTGTGCTGATCCCTCCCCATATGATTAAAAAACACGAGCCTTATGCTTCATTTTCCTTGCCAAAAATTTATCCTGAGGCAAAATGCCATCTGAGATGTACTGAAGAAGGGGATATCTCCAGTCTTTGGGTTGAACCACTTGTATACTTAGGCTTTCCTCCTCTTCCCTGCTTTTCCTGGGTTATATGGATGAACATTCTTGCACATGAATCCATGGGTAGGACTCTGAATATGCTATGGTTTCCAAAGCGTTTTCTAGTGTGTTCTCCGCTCTAGGTATATGCTCGTAGCTAACATTTTTGAAGTTAGCTGCCAATTCTTTAAGGATAAACAAGTATTAATCAACTGCTATTTTTTTGCCTCAGATTGACCTTGGGCATGATGAATAAGAAGCTGAGAATCACTCATTAACCTGAATCTTTTAGCCCCACACAGAAAAGCTAATTTCGGACCAACTATAACAGCCTCATACTCAGACTCATTATTAGAAACCCTAAAAGCAAAACATATAGCCTGGTACAACCTATCGCCATACGGAGAGGTTAAACATATCCCAGCACCACAACCCATGGTACTTGATCCACCATCTATCTGGACAACCCATACCTTCTTAGTTTTCTCATCTGCAACTTGCTTATTACTTCTGTCCGAATGGAACTCAAATAGGAAATCAGCAACAGATTGAGCTTTGATTGCAGTTCGGGAGGCAAAATCAATATCATAATCACCCAATTCTACTGACCACTTGGACATCTTGCTTGATATGTCTACCTTCTGAAGTACATTTTTCAAGGGAAAAGATGTCCGGACAACAATAGAATGAGATTGAAAATAGGGCCTCGTTTTCCTGGCAGCAATCACCAAGGCTAATGCTAGTTTTTCAAGCTTTAAGTACCTTTTTTCAGCATCCATTAGACTCTTGCTGATGTAGTACACCGGAAGAGGATAATTGTTCACCTCTCTTACCAGCACCGCACTTATAGCACATTCAGACACAACTAATTATATGTACAATGTTTTTCCGTCAACAGGTTTGTAAAGGGTTTTGGGGGAAAATAAATGCTTTTTTATTTCATTGAACACTTGGTCGCACTGTGGAGACCAGTTAAAGTCTTTAGCACCCTTTAAAGTCTGGAAAAATGGGGCACACCTATCCGAAGACCTTGAAATAAAACGGTTTAAAGCAGCTAACTTCCTGTCAACCTTTGCACTTCTTTAATACTCCGAGGAAGATCCATTTTCAATAAAGCATCAAGCTGGTCCGGATCAGGCTGTATCCCTTTCTCACTTATTACATACCCCAAAAACTTTCCGGATTGCACCCCAAAAACACATTTTTCTGGATTCAACTTTAAATTAACCTTTGTCAAGTTGGAAAAAGTTTATTGAAGATCTGCTAGGTGTAACTCGTCTTCCAAGATTTTTAGCATCATGCCATAAATATATACTTCTATATTTCTCCCAATCTGATCAGCAAATGCTTTGTTCACCAACCTTTGATAGGTAGCCCCAGTATTGTTCAACCCAAAATGCATCACCTTGTAACAATGGAGGCCCCTATCTGTAACAAAAATAGTGTATTCCTAGTCCTTCGGATCCACCTGTATCTGATTATAACCAAAGAAGGCTTCGATGAAGGATAACAACTTGTTCCCATATGTAGAGTTTATAACTGATCTATCTGGGGGACTGGATAAAGATCTTTTGGGCAAGCTCTATTAAGGTCAGTAAAATCGATACACATACGCCATTCTCCATTATTTTTCTTTACCAACACTGGATTGGCTATCCATAAAGGATATTGAGACTCCTTTATGTGCCTCATCTTGGTCAGTCGGTCAACATCTTGTACTATGACATCAAATTTTTCCTTAGAGAAAGATCTCCTTCTTTGCACAACAGGTGCAACATCTCTTCGGATGGATAGTTGGTGTGATATAATATTCGCAGGCACTCCGGTTACATCAGCATTACACCAAGCAAAAACATGCTGGTGTTTGCCAAAAAGGACAACACCTTTTTCTTCAATTCTGGTGCCATCTTGGAGCCAACTTCAACATTTCTTCCTTAAGCCAGAGAGTGGGTTTCAACTTTTTCAATTGGTATCAAAACACCAGGGGTCTCTCTGGGGTCATCAATTTCACCCTCACCCCAGAGGGCCCCAGCAACTACTAATCTTCGTTTATCCGGACTGCCCCCAAAGTTTTAGGGGCAAGTGCAGCTGCATAACATTCCCTTGTTATTTTTTGGATACTCTGGACAAATCCCACTTGTTCTTGAACTGTATATTTTAAACATTGGTGAACTGTTGCAGCCACAACATGCATCCTGGAGAGCTAGGATCTCCCAAATATCGCATTGTAGCACGTGGGACAATCTACCACAACGAAAAGTACCCTGACCATCTTCTTGAAAGGGCCCTTGCCCAACAAAACCTTTTCCTCAAACTCCCCGACCACATCCGCAGAGCTTCTTGTGAAGCCCATAATGGACATGTTCGAACGTTGAATCACTGCTGGATTCTTCATCTGTTTATAGGAACTTAAAAAGAGAATGTTGGCTGAGCTACCAGTGTCAATCAAAATTCGCCTGATGTCATTGCCCTCAATTGATACTTTGATTACCACAACATCCTTATGAGGAATAGTTATGTCCCTCAGGTCATCTTCATCAAAAACAATGAAGGGAAAAGGAATTTGGGACTGATAGGAGGACATGTCTCCCTCTAACTGAGTAGCTAGAGTGTGAACATGCCTCTTCCTTGAAGAAGGAGTGGTGCAGTCATTGTGTCTCCCCCAAACATAGTGAGTGACTCAAAAAAACTTATAAGCCCAGACATTGTCTTGGTATGTTGTGTTATCACCCCCACTTTATTTCGGGTTGGATCATGATCCAAATACTCTGATTCTATATCAAACTTTTCAATGATTACCATGGCCCCGTCCGGAGCCGATATCCCTGCATTGTTTGTTGGACCAGTCCAGTGAGCATTGTAAGGCCTGTTACCACTTCTTCTCTTGACATAGGCTCCCAATTTTCCTCTTTCAATCATATTATTCACCTCTTGTTTCAAAGCGATGCAATCCTTGGTGTTATGGCCAAGATCATGATGATATTGACAAAAACGGGTATTACGACTTTCCCTAGGAGATTGAAGCGTTGTCGGCTTCCTGAAGTGTACCTCATCTTTCATTTTAATATAGATGGTTGCCACATTCTCTTTCAATTCAGCAAACCACTCTGGTTGGACCCAAGGTCCCCGTTTATTTCTAGACTGCTGGCTCTGAGCTGGAGCTGGGTGAGATTGAGTCTGTTTGGCCCTGTTGGGCCCCTGTCCGGCTTCCTTAGCCTTGTATTCGGACTGGTTCTGGTTTGGTGCATCCGGGACAGACCTCACTTACCTGTGCACCCTAGTCTTTTTTGTTTCATCTACATTGATTTTCTTCCTCACCTGGTTCAGCAAACCACCCCAAGTCATGGCCTTTTTTCTGGTTACCGAATCGGCCAGATTTCCAGGGTTTAAGCCTTGCCTCAAAGAAGTTATTGCTACCTGCTCAAAGCAATCAGCTAACCCATTCTTTGTGTTCACGAACCGGCTTACATAGTTTTTTAGTGATTCGTTTGGCTTTTGGGCACAATGGATAATAGTATCTTCATTGCCCTTCACCTCCTTACTCCCGACAAACTGCCTCCGGAAGGCCACCCGAAACGTGTCAAAGTTTCTGATACAACCCTGAGGTAGGATATTGTACCATTTCAAAAACCTCTCCGTAAAGGATTGAGAGAAGGCTCTACAAATCAGTTTGTCATCATCATCATAAATTTTTTAAATTGTTCCAGATGATTGCCCGGATGCTTGCTCACATCATACTTCTCCATCTTAGTACTGCCAAACCTCTTAGGAAGGTTTCTGGACAGAATTTTAGAAGATAATGGGGATTGTCTCCAATTTCGGCCACAACTAAGGACAGTGTCTTCATTAGGTGTTGCAAAAATACATGGCTCATCATGAAAAACGAAAAGATCCATCAGCAGTTGATCCACATGCCTACGACTATGGTTGTGGTTGTGGCTGTGGCTGTGAGACGACCTTTTTCCGAGATGCCTCTTTAACCTCACATGCATATCCCTCTTTCTTGAATATTTTTAACCAACTTTTGCTTCTTCTTGGATCTGCCCTCGTCACTGCTGGATGACAAGGACTCCTCAAGTCCATCCTCATTTGAAGAGCTACTAGAGAACTCAGACTCTGAGCTCTCCACCGGTTTAGACCCGTGAGATTTCTTGGAACTGACATGGGTCTTTTTTGTACTCAAGTGAGTCTTTGCTGATGGGTCATTCTCCCTTGGGTTGTCAGTATGGTGAATGACTGACACTTTCGACTTTTCTTTCAAACCCAACTCTACCTTTTTAGCAGCTCTCAACGCTTCTATTTTACCCTTCGACATGTCTCGTTCTTCAATCGTGTACTCATCGTTCTTACCCACCATTTCTATCAAAGGTGGTGGCACTGCTAGCTCGTCGAGATTCATCCGAACTAGTTTTTCTTGCTGGTTTTAAATGCTAGATTCAGGCACCTTCTCCTCCCACTATGGTCGCCAATTTGGTGTGGTTTATTTTAAACTGAGGGTAATTTTGTCAGATGTTTTAGAAAATTTCAAAGGTATTAAATGTTTAGGTGTTTTGTAGTGAGAGATTTAAGCTGTCTGGTTGTATTAAATGTTCATTACCCTATTTAATAAAAGTGGTTGGGTATTTATACCCTTAATTATGGACCCATGGGCTTTCGGGTCAAGTTGTGAAACCGGGTCGAGTTTAAAGACTCATTAGTTCTTAAGTGGATTAGCACCTAGCTTAATTATAAGGTGTTTACTGTTTTAATACTTTTGTTCTGTCCGGATAGTTTAGTGGGTAATTATTCCATGTCCAATTTTCTTAGTGAGTGGTGGTGAATAATTCGGGACTCATCAAGTATGACATAAATATAATATATATCACCCTTTTTATTCTATGGGTTGTCATCCTTGGTAAGTTTTCTATCCATAACAAGCTAATTTAATGGAGAATAAACTGCATTCACGAGTGTATGTGTGGCGGACGTACGTAGGGGACCCGGAGGGGCACTGACAGGTGGGAAAGAAGACATGCGCGTAGGGAGAACAGCAGTTACGCAGAGAAGATAAGGAACGCGAGGTGAACTGGAAGTGCGGATGAGGAAAGGGAAGCGATGACATTTGACAACTATCTCTTTAGAGAAGAAGCCCCCGAAAGTTGAGATTTTCTTGCATTAACTGGTCTTTTGTTTTGACTCGATTTATCCCCTTTTTAAGGGTGCCCGCCTATCCTAGGAAATAGAGTTGGTCAGAAAAACGTTCTCATAGACTATATTGAGGAGTAAGGAAAGGTCTTTTCTCATTAAAAAGGATAGTTCTGGATTTCTCCGTTCAAAAGTGCTTGTTTTTCGTTCTATTAGAAGAAAATGGATTCCCCGGCCAAACTGGTCTAGAATCAATCAGTAGTACGTCCCGCGCTTGATTGGCGAAGGAAAGCCCGGAATTTTGAATCTGGAATTTCGATATCAACTGCCCGGTCCTCTGTTGGTAACGATCTACGGTCAAGGGTGAGGTGAATCTGGATCGGTCTTTTGTTGTTTGCTCTGTGGCAAAAGGTCAGAGCAAGTACAACTTCTGAATAATTCCATAAAAGTTTCTCGCCACCTTAGCTATGAGTATCTTAGGTGCCTAGTCTCCACGAATCCTATGGGTAGCCAATTTCCTAAGATTTGTCAATATTAAGACATTAGGGAATACAACCAAATTCCCTACGATAACCCCAGAAGAGAGTTCCAAACCCGCCTTTGTCTCAAATAGGGCTTGTTGAGATACGAAACCGTAAACAAAAAAGAGTAGTTGACCCGAGCTGTAGATGCCACCTGCATCGTTCCCGACAACGAGAAATGTTAAGAGTCATGAGAGATCCCATTGATGGCGAAAAAAAGTTCGATAGGGAGCCCCGTTCTCTAACCATCCAATTGGTCATAGTCTGCCAAGAGGGCGGGCTTAAGCCTAAGGATTTTCTGCCATAGTCCTTCATTAAGTTACATAGTTGTTTTAACACGAGGAGTCTCTTTAGGCAGTCCCGTGAAACAAGTTCTCCCTCAAGGGGAGTTCTTTTTCTTTCATAAGAAAATCACCTTTATTAGTAAAGCGGCCCAGTCAAATTGAGTACCTTCACCCCCCTTGTCACAACAAAGGTAAGAATGGGCATACTCCATTATGGGTGTAACGGAGAGAGGAACTCTCTTTCCAGAAGAGGGATTGGTAGTCAAAGTTTTTCAAAAAGATTAGGAGACTAAATCACTCCTGTTGAAGTCTTAGGTCTAGCACGTTGCACCCTTGAATCCTCTGATCACTTGGTCAGTACCAATTCTAAGACCAAATGCTATCCCAAAAGAGTACATGCTGCTGCTCTAACCTCTAAAACCGGAAGAAGAGTCCGAGTCAAATCATGTCCCTGAAGGCTATCCTAATTTAGGCCTCTCCCTCAAAGGTTTCACCTCGTCATTAGGTAGAGACGCCAGCAGAATATTCAATCATGAACCTAGTCTGTTGGATATCTTTCCCAGTACAATCAAATCTGCTTCGATAAAACAGATCCTACTATCCTCAATTTTTATAGTAGGCTACGCCAAGTTTTGAAAACTCCTATTGATGAGGTGTCAAGTTTGGAACCCTGTTTTCATCCTTCAAGACTGGTCCGACGAAAATACTAGCAGAGATACAGTGAGGGGATTTTCACCGCGGATGGCACTATCCTTAAGGCTACGCAATCGTGCATGGAGTCTTTATCCACATTGGAATAAAAGCCTTAAGCTAAACAGCATCATTGTTGAAGGATTCGAGTATGACCTTCTCTTAGAACAACCATTCCTAATGCAGACAATTCTCACTGGCACCATTGGGGTCTCAGGGTCTTCTGAATGATCAACTGCTCTTCCTGCCATTCTCTGAATCACCTGTCTCAACAAGGCTTCATAAAGAAATTGAAGACTCTGCACTCACTGATCCATCTGATGACGATATCCTTTTTATTGGTATGAGGAGACTGGAAAACTTTCGAGTTAGATCCAGCCTTCTTACCATAAAATATTGGTTAATTTGTATAGTTTATTTTAGGATAATATGTATTTTTAAGGAAAATTGTAATTTGAAATAATGATTATTTTTAATAAAAAAATTAATTTAAAAATATTAAATAATGGCTATTTTTAAGGAAAATTCTAGATTAAAATCTTGGATAATAATAGTTTTTAAGGCAAATTTTAAATTAAAATATTTATGAATCGGAATATGTAGTCCATATCTACATATAATCTCTTCAAGATTATAACCATGTATAAAGTGTTCTATTTTTCTTTCAACAGTTTGTTTGAATTTTATTTGGTTTAATATTTTCTCTCAAAATTGAATTTTTCTTTATCTTTGTCCTCTAACATTGTTCTACATGACTGATTTGATCTAAAAGTTAATGTATCATTGTTTATAAGGAGATATTGTAATTAAATCAATTAAAAAGAGAGATAAAATAAATAACATGAAGAAAGACGATGAAGATTTTAATTAGATAGCTTAAAGAATGTGGAGGTTTTAATTAAATAAATTAAATCAAATGAGAAACATGATGTTAAATAAATAAATAATATTGATAACTCAAATTCAAAGTTATATATATATAACTTACATAGTTATTTTTGTTAGAAAATTCGTATATACTTCAACCATATCTTTTAAAATATTTTTTAAAGTATATTTTAAATATTAATATAAATTTTATTCCTTTATATATTTTAAAATATTTTTAATTAACAATCTATTATGATTTGCATTTATAAAGTAATTAATTTTATATTTAATATGCTGACACACATGTCTGTTAAACAATATCTATTGAAATATTTTTTTTATTTTTTTAAAAAATAATTTATTTATATTATAAATTATATTTGATAAAAATTTGATTTTATGTCCATATATTGTTATATAAAAAAAAATTTATATATTTAAAAAATATCTTTTACATAACAATTTTTTTTTTATTACGGGCTTTTATTGAAAATTAAAAGAGTTACAGACCACTATTGTAATTTTACAAGAAAATTAAAAAAAATCAGAAAAAACATCGTCTTCAACCTTGCTTCAATCAGAGTGCCCCAAATTGCAAACCCTAAACTCAAGTTCTCAGATATCCAACTTCCAAACTTTCCAAAAGAATTATCGCTTTCAATCCTGGAGGAGCATCATTATTGCCGAAATCAATGCTCCTTCTAACCCTAAAGACTTCCTTAGCCAACCAATCTGCTGCCTGATTCTCTTCCCTGTACACATGCCTTATTACCATTTCTGAACCGATTAACTTTCTACAACACTTAATCAATGGTTCTAAAAACCAAATCGAACAGTCATTCAAAAGCAAAGTAACAACCATCATAGAATCAATCTCGACATCAACTTTCTTCAAACCCAGCAACTTACAGAGCCTCAAACCGTCGAACAACGCGCGGCATTCAGCGATAATCGGCGTCGCCTTGCCGTAAAGTCTACCAATACCCAGAACCATGCTTCCACTGCTATTTCTGATCAGTGCACCTCCAGCAGCCTCATGACTAAAGGTACAAGCTCCGTCAACATTTATTTTATATCTACCATGTTTTGGGCTTTTCCATTTTAAGAAAATAGGTTTGTTCATAGCACTGATTTGATTCACACACCCCAAATTCATACCTTCTTTAATGAAGCCAGCCCAATGCTTTTTAGTTAAGATCCTTGCTTGATCCAGACCATTGATGATATAGATTATGTGCTGAATAATTGTAGTAGCGCTTGTTGGAACATTGTTGATCTTTTTCTTATTTCTGGCTGACCAAACACACCATACCAGGATAGCAGGGATAATAGAGTAGATATCACAACCCCCTTTCATAGACCAGTACCAAGACATAATAATATGAGGAAGTGTCATGAAATGCTTGATAGGAACCTTGAACATAGTACTAAAGTGTAACCAGACTGTCCAGACTTGATAGCATTGAACAAAAGCATGTTGCGAAGTCTCAATATTACCACAATGCACACATTTAGAGGCCAACTGAAACCCTTTATCTTGCATAACAGAATCAGTAGACACCCAGTTATGCAAAGCCCTCCAAAGTAAGAAAGAACATTTTTTAGGAACAACAGCATTCCAAGTCTTTGCATAGATTTTAGATTTACTTCCTTTGCATCTTATAGCATTCCATGTCTCTTTAAAATCAAACAACCCATCCTTAGAAACTGACCAGCATAATACATCCTTCTTATCAGTTAAAGTAACCTCTCTAATGTTACTAATCTCAGAATTAGTAACAGTTGATCTTAGCCTTTGCCAATCCCAAGAACCATTAATCCAGAAATCCTTAACAGAAACATCTTCACATCCCCAAAGGAACCTTCTGTCACTATCCCTACACACCTTGATAAAAGACTTGTTCGAACACCATCTATCATACCAAAAACTGATATTACCATACCCAGACAGCCAAAAAAGAAAGTCCTCAGCCCTGTCTCTAGCCATGATTATCCTTGACCAAGGTTTAGATCTTCTAGTAGGAGAAACAGCAAGAGATGGATGAATACCATCTCTACAATAGACAGTCATCATAAATCTAGCCCATAATGATTGCTGCTTTCTGAACCTGAACTACAATTTCAATGCATAGATATTCTGAATATCTTTAAGACTTTTAAAGTTGAGACCACCTTCATCTAAAGGCTTGCAAAGCCTTCCCCATTTAGCCCAACTGATAACTTTTTTATCTTCTTTTGTGCCCCACAGGAATTTGCTGAAAAGAATCTCCAATCTCTTGACCACTCCAACAGGAATACTAGAATGTTGCAGAGTATAGTTGGGAAAAGCAATCAAGACCACCTGGATTAACAGCATTCGACCAGCAAAAGAAAGGTGTAAACCATCCCACTCCATTATCCTGGTTCTGACCTTTTGAATTAGATCTTCATAATGTACTACTCTAGTACTTATTGTAATAATAGCACCCAAATACCTGAAAGGCAAATTAGTGTGCTTAATGTTCCAGATGTTCTCTATTCTCCGAATCTGATGTAAAGACATTTTGTTTGAAATAATAATTCTAGACTTGGCATGATTAATCACTTGTCCAGACACTGTTTGATAATGCTCCATAGTATTCTTAATAGCATTCATTGATTCTGTATCTCCATTTGAGAAAACCATGAAATCATCAGCATAAGCTAGACAAGCAACATTCTGATTGCTTCTAGTTTTATAACAAAAGCTAATATTATCATCAATCTTCTTCTTTATCATTCTAATCAAGTACTCTTCTGCCATAATGAAAAGACTCGGGGAAAGTGGATCCCCTTGTCTTAGGCCCTGAGTATTAGCAAAGAAGCCAACCAATTCACCATCAACCAACACAGAGGACCAAACCTGAGTAATACAAGCTTTAAGAAGACCAGAAACTCTGTCATTAAACCCAAAAAGCTTAAGAACCTTGAAGATAAACTCATGACTCATCTTATCGAATGCCTTTGTCATATCCGTTTTAATAATCACATTCCCTCTATTTCTATTATTATTGATGTCAAAACATAGCTCCTGAGCCATAAGAACAGAATCATGAATACATCTATCCTTCACAAAACCACCCTGCTCTTCAGAAATCAGAATAGGCAACACCTTTGAAAGTCTATTATTAAGAAGCTTACTCACAATTCTAGAAAAGACCGTGGTTAAACTTATTGGACGAAAATCCACCCATCTACAAGGATTATCCACTTTTGGAATTAAGCAAATCGTTGTGGACTTAACCCCTTTAGGCAGCACAAAACCACAAAAGAAAGCTCTAACAGCTCTACACAGATCATCACCCACAATTTCCCAACACAGCTTGTAAAACCCAGCATTATATCCATCAGGACCAGCAGCAGAATCAATCTTTAAGGTCTTAACCACACCATAAATCTCCTCATTATCAGGAATAGAGCCAATATGATTATTATCCTCCTCAGAAATCAAAGTAGGAACAACATCAACAAGATCAATATCATAACCAGTATTAACATCAGGAGCCAGTAAAGACCTGAAATATTCCACAGCAGAATTGCATATGTCCTCCTTAGTAGTCAGCCACACACCATCCACTTTAATTCTATTCACCTTATTCTTCACAATTCTTTTCTTAACAAAACTCTGAAAAGCAGCTGTATTTCTATCTGATTCTTTAAGCCAAGAAACATGAGCCTTTTGTCTCCAAAACATCTCCTCCTTGTCCAAAAGCATAGAATGATTCTGCTTAGCATCCATCAAAGCAGCCCTGTTATCTTCATTATAATGAGCTTGAAGCTTAACTTCCCTGCTAATTATAACCTCCTCAGACATCTTTATTGCATCAAAAATGTTTCCAAAGGTAGTTTTATTCCACTCTCTCAAGGCTAGTTTCAACCTTTGTTGCTTAAGCCAGAAATACATGACTGGGCTTCTCACACCTTCTAACTCAGCAGACCAGCTCTCCTTAACCATTCTCAAAAAATCTGGATGTGTACCCCACATGTTTAGAAATTTAAACGAAGACTTAACTTTATCACAACTGGAAGACATTTTAATCACCATTGGACAATGATCTGAACAGTTACGAGCCAAATGAACAACAGCAGTGTTATCGAAATAATCCAACCATGAAGAACTATACATGACACGATCTAAACGCTTCCATTTTTGCCCATTTGACCAAGTGTATGGAGACCCACTGAAGCCAGCATCAATGAGACCACAGTCCATAACAAAATTATTAAAATCATCCATAGATCTTTGATTAACCATTGAACATCCAAGCTGTTCCTGAACACTAGAAGTGGTGTTAAAGTCACCAAGCAAGATCCATTTCTCAGACAACAAATCCAGTCTTCTTAAAGATTCCCAAAGCAAGAGTCTTTGATCACGAGTACATTTCGCATAAACAATCGAAACATAAAATTCCTTATTCAACACAGAATGAACCACCCTGAGATGGAGCAACTGCTCATTATCAAGAACCACATCAATTGTATAATCTTGGTGCCAGAACACCCAGATTTTGTTGTTAACATTACTACTGAAACCATTCAACTTTAACTTCCTACCAATCATACTCAAATTATCCATCTTAACCAATGGCTCCTGGATAGCAACAAAACTGACCTTAAAAGAGACCACCAAAGACTTTAACCTTTTAACAGATTCTTTATTGGCCAATCCCCTTGCATTCCAATTCAGCAAGCTAATAGTCATTGATCAGATGGGGGTCTATGGGCTCTTTTGAGCTTCATGATTTTTGATGAAACTGGACCTTTAGATCCCCATAACTTTGGGACCTTCTTAACTTTCTGAACATCATTCTTTCTCAACTTATCTTTACTTAATCTATCTTTCATTGGAGAACTTGGAAGACTCACAATCTGCCTAGGAGAACTCTGAACATCCTCACTCAAAACATCAAACATGTTTCTTCTTTCCAAAATCTTCAACGCAACGATCATTTCTGCCTCATTAACATTGTTAACACCATTTCCATCATCTTTAGTCAAAGACAAAGTTTTACCCGAATCAGTTTCCTTTTCCAAAACTTCCTTAACCACCAAAGATTTTAACTGACCAAGAACACATTTTCCATTAACAGAAGAAACATCATCTCCCTCAGAAAATTTATTAAGATCCTGTGAAATATTATTCACACTGATCTCATTTGAAGGATGAGAACAAGAATCTGCAACACCCTCAAGATCCTTCCTCATATCATTAGCTTCCATCAAGATCTTTTTACATTTTTCTCTTGAATGACCAATATGCGCACATTGATGGCAGTAAGGAGGGACATGATCATAAACCAGATCAACCCAATAATTTTCAACTTCTCCAAACTTCAACTGGACTTTATGTATTAACGGTTTCGAAACATCAACTTCTACCCAGAATCGACAACAATTTTGCCTTGCTCTGTTAACAGACGGGACCCAAATTTTCAAAGGAGTTCCAAGAACTTTGGCTACTTCATTTATAGTAGCTCTGTTAAACAAGAATTCAGGTAACCTTGGCAAAGATACCCAAACAGGCGTGAAAGGACACTCCAAGCTTGGATCAAAATTCGGCGTCCATTTTAAAAGCCTGAGTGTTTTACCACCCACAACCCAAACATTCTTCGACCATAATCTTTTAAAATCTTCTAGTTCATTAAATTCCACAAAAACGTGTCTGTAATCCCAAACCGATACATTGTATTTACCAGTAAATCTAAATTTTGACAAAAAGCTCCTAAACACCTCCATCGACGGCTTCCCTGAAGCAAACTTTGCCACCAAAGTATGTTTAGACATTTTAATCAACCTTTCTTTATCTTCAATCTCAAAAGTAATAACTGGATACTCTTTTGACATGGTTACAGTAACATTAGAATGCTCAAATTCAGGTTCTTTATCCTTTAAAAGATCCGCAAACGAAGACTTCTGCCTCTCCTCATCACCTTTCCCTCCTTGTTTCTCTTCAAACATTGGATTCAATCTCATATTGCAATCTTTTCCCAACTCCACATCAACTACCATAGTCTTCTCCATAACCTCTGTTTTCTTCTGCAAATCCTTCCTTAGCAAAGGAAACTCTTCATTCATCTTGGTTGATTCGAAAAGAAATAATTACAGCCACCACAACAATCGAAATGGAGATTAGAGATTCAAAGAATGAATCAAAGATCAATTATTGACTCTGTTCTTGAAGAAACGGAGCTTTTTCTCCCCGTCGCCATTTCTCTTTTCTCCTTTTCTTTCAAACAGTCATATTTTAACATGATTTAATTTTAAATAGATCTTTTACATAACAAATTTGATTTTATTTATCTATTTTTAAAAATATTAAATATATATTTTATATAATAATTTGATTTTGTTATATTTTACTTTTAAATATCTTTTAAAATAATATATTAAGAAATTATTACGATTTATTGTTAAATAATATTTTTATATGTAATAAAGAATATATTATTAGAAATACATTAAAGTAGCTGTATACACTAGGAGAAACAATTTTTTAAAAAAATGATAATGAACCCTTAGTTTGATTCTTAGATCTGCCATAATTTCTGTATTGAATCCATCATCCATATTTTTTTATGAGTGCGTTTACATCTAGTGTATCTGGATTGCTGCCAATCTCGGGTTCATCATGAACGACGAGGATTGTCCATCCTGGTACAGGGAGGCTTCGAATTGGCCTCCCTCTCTATACTATCATTTTTGGCATGCTTACTTTGGTTCACTCATTTATCACATTTGACAAGAGAGGAACTCAATAAAAAAAATTATCTCTTCCCTTCCTCGCCTATGCGATTTTTCACTATGTGTTTTCTGATATTCGGTTTATATATTTTGGATCCAAGGTGGTTTGACTGATATAATCGTGTGCTCAGTTGCTCACTAATTCTGTCGGTTGCAGTTTTTTCCCGTTTTTATGGGTGCTTCAGTTGATTTTTGCTTGTGTTGGGTATCATTGAGTAGGCTTCAGTTGGTTATCCTGTTTTTTTTTCACTTTTATCTAGCCTTTTCCTTGTTGTTCCCCCTATTTTTTGGACACTTTAGTTAAATTTTGCTTTTGTTGTATTTCCCCTCGTATGCTTCTGTTGGATCTTATATTTGTTAGCCCTTCGCTCGTCGTCGCTTTGTGGTTTGCTATTTTGGTTTACTTTATACAAGTTTTTTACATCTATGTCACCTTAACTTTTTGTCGATTTTGTTGATATTCATACATTCGTCGAACATTTTGTATCAATACTTTACCTCTATGTGGGTATGTGTTTTTTTTATGTATCATGGTCTAATGGTAAAATGTCAATCGAGATATGTCCCGTTCGAATGTATGGAAAATATTTTTATTTATTTTAATGCAAAAAATATATGTTTAAACATGTACATATAATTTAGTTTAGTTGATTGGTTGTAAAATAAATCCAGAAATTAAAAATAAATATAAGAAGTATTGCCATATTTTAAAATAGTTTATACTTTTTACCCTATATATTAATATAGGGTGAAGCTATTTCCTCCATCAAATTTTTTATTTCCCTCATAAATAAAAAGAAACTCCAATTTGCTATTTTCTCCATAAAGGAAATAACATATTTGCCTTTTTTTTATTCCAAGCCCATTGATTCTCCAGCAACTCCAACGACTTCTACCACCATCCCAACTATCTCCATCGTATTAACTTATACACACTCAACCAGTCCTATAAGCTTCTCACATCAATCCCCCATAAACCCTAACCATAGCCCAGCCATTATAAAGATGATCTCTTCTTTAAGATTTCTCTTCTAATCTTGAAAAACAACAAACCATAGCCAACTACTCTATTTCTCTTTTAACATTGAAAAAAAATGGTAGTCTCTTTCGAATTCGTCTAAGGTAGAAATCATTCGTTATTTTTAAAAACAAAACACTTAAAAATGCACCATTGTTTATTAAAACAGATGAAATATGCACCTAATTCCGAGCTGCCGTCTAGTAATCCGGTGTTTTTTTTCTTGGAAAAAAAGCACCTGATTCCTAATTGCTGTCTCGGAATTAGTTGTTTTCCGCTAAAACATGCACAAATCGGGATTTTCGAAAATATGATTTTTTAACAGAGATTCTCAAGTTACATGAATGTAAAACTAAAAAACACAATTAAATTATCTTGTTGGTTGATTGAGTGATGTTCTGCGGTGTTAAATCTTTAGTTTGGGTGTCTTTCTCTTCCATGAGTAATCTTTTAAGAAATTTGAAGGTTTTTTTTATTTTTAGGATTTAATTTTAGAAGTTAAATTATATGTTGAATTTAATTTGGCTAAATCATGTGTTTGTTGATATAAGGGTTTCAAAATGGTTAATGGCATCAAGTTATAAATTAGAAGGTAATATGAGGACAAGATAGCAAGATAGTAAAAGTAACTGATAAGTTTTGTTTTTCATTTTGAAATATGGAAGAAATAAAAAATGTGATGGAGGAAATAGCTTCACCCATTAATATTTATTTTTAAAACTAAAAAATATATTTTATTTTAAAATTAGTACCATTAAATATCTAACATCAAATTTACTAACAAATAAATATTTTAAGAATATTAATTTTTTTATTATCAATTAATAACATCAAATTTTATTTATTTATCTACTTAATGTTAAAGTTTTAGATATGTTTAGATATGTTTTTATATTTAATTTATAGAGATTATATAATTTGATGATTCGATTTTAATATTCTATTATTTTAAATTTATTTATTTATTATTTGTTTTTTTCACAATTTAGATACGATTTTAGTTCTACATTCATGATAAACGTTCGGAAAGAAAATTACAATGGCATGCAACCTGCAAACTTTTGTATCGCCAAAATAAAGTATTGTTTATGTAATTGAAAGCAATTACGCGAATGTGTGTTTTTAATTTGTAAAAATGGTTTGTTAAACATTTGAAAAAATATGTCAAAAACGTTTACGGAAATACGTATTTTTTGGATATGTATTTGACTTGTGAAAAATACGATAAAAAAAACTTACAAAAATATTTTGGTTTATAAGGTGACGCGTATTTTCAAATATACAACATTTTTCTTGTAAAAATAATTCAATTTCTACTATTTTTTATTTTTATGTTTTTTTGTAGATCTGCAATTTCATCAAGATTCATTGGTTATTTTTAAACAAAATGACCAAGTTGTATTCGTTTATTTAATACTTTAAGGAATTTTAAAATACAGTTGATTTTGTGTCAAGTAAGTTAGATCGGCTGCTTAGGGGTTGTTTTAGTTTTAAATATTCTTGTGGTTATTTTAAGAGATATTTTTATGTAATGATCCCGATTTTAAATCTAAAGTTGCATTGGGTGATCTAAAAATATTGATATTGAGATTATTGATACTGCTGTGGATGTAGTATCAATTAGGGATTGTGTTTTTATAGTGGATGATAATTTACAGAGTGGAGAAACTACTTATA